>JAMXBD010000542.1:0-600000 GCA_024138025.1 Combretum micranthum | reverse complement strand
CCCTTAATTTTAGGAAGACTTCTCTTACAGAAATAATCGTATAATAATAAATATATGTTATTTCATTCCATAGGAATATAAATCGGTTCTCAAACTACCAGTAGCTTATTACAGCGATATAGCGAGGACCACAGGTGAGGGACTTTGATCTTATCATATTGTTTGTGCTTGTAGTTAGTTGCATTGATCATAACATATCAAATTGAATTGCATGTGGGTTTGGGTAAACTGCATGCTGCTTGGTGTATGTGAGATTGCCAAAACACCTTATTATAATTAACCATTTCATTGTATATAACAATTGTATGGAGCATGTTGATGTTTGTCTGTAATTGTATGATCGCCTTAAACTTAACTAAAAATTATTGGTACCATAAAACGAAATGGACATGCATCGCATATATTGCATAAATTGCATTTTTAAAAGTATAGTAGTCTATTACGTGTTGGCCATCCGGGACTCTGATAAATGCTTGGTATGCCTATATGGAAAATAGACTATGCAAGGTTACCTTTGTCCTGTTGGTACCATAAGAACTAAGTGGTAAATGAAAGACGCTGCTTATGGTATTGCTTGGATGACTAATGCTTAGGAAGTTGCTAAAGGTATGTACAGGGGATGGTTTGTTAAGCTATCATAATTAAAAGTGATAACCCTAATACGAGAAATCGTAGATTCCCCTGTATGCTTTGCTTCTTCTGGATAGACTATGTACTACTGGTTCCTTCAACCCTGATGAGAGGGGTAAATCTCCATCCTGCTTTGGACTCCGGATTCTCCAGGCTTGTATTTGTTTATATGCTTGATTGTTGCATTACATATGTTTGTTAATTAAACTTGATTTCTATTGTTTGATATGTGGTCTAGTCAGGTCATCTCACTGAGCATGTGGTTTTGCTTACCCTCCAACAGTCTTTGTGTAGGTATAACGTTAACTGGGATTGGGTTAAGCATGAGTGAAGAGTGCTACATCAAAAGACCTTACTGAAGATAGTTTCATAGATTATATTGGTCTCAAAGAATAAATTAGATAAATTGTGTAATTGATTAAGATTTTGTATTTTATAGGTTTGATCTTAATTTCATTATTTGGTAGGGGATACCGATTCTCTGTGGTTCTGGCAAACTAAGAAAAATCGGAATCCTTAGTATTTATATAATATATTGGTATGACTACATTACATGTAACAATTATAAGATAGAGTCTTGTAATATCTAACTTGCAAGACGGTTCTTATATTACGGGTGCACACGTGGTATGATGACTATAGGATGATACTACTAGGCCCTATTTTGGGGCATGACAGGTAAAGAAAATTTTACCTGAAGAGTGTTTTGAGATATTATGTGTGAATGGGTTTTGTGTGTGAGGAAGATGGTTTGAGAGTGTTTTTAAGAGAGTTTTGAGAGTGTAGATGGAGAGTGTCGAGAGGAAAATTTTGAAGAGATTTGGTAGTAAATTTATAGGTAGTAATTATGTGAAAGAAGTGAAAGAGGAGGGTGGTATTTATACGAAATGAGGAATGAATTTTTGTGTGATTAAAATAAAGAAAAAATTTGAGGCGGTGCTGGTCATTGTATGAAAGAGGGGGAGGAGAGTTTTATTTTTGTATTTTTGTTGATTAAATGTAATAATAAGTAAGGTAGATATGAAATAAAGTTATGAGAAAGGTCAAAAATATAGATAATAGGTGTATAGGGTGTAAGAATAGGTGTTAGAAAAAGTAGAGATAAAAGAATAGTATAGAATAGTAATGAATAGTGTAATGTAAAGTAGATATGACTAATAAAGTACCGGTAGTAAGAAAATATGCGTATAATTATGATATCTGTTATTTTTACTTACCGAAAAATTATAAAACTGATATTTTTGAAAACCTTATATTTTTACTAGTCTAATGGTATATCCGAAATATTTTTACTATTCCGGAGCCCTGGGACATGCTTTTCAAGAACTATATCCGTTCGGATTCAAAACGATTTGCGGTTTTACTAATCTGATCCTTTTAGGCTTCCTTACGTAATTACGAGCTATTCTATAAACAAATCTCTTACTTACTTTCTTAGAATTGCGAACACAGGATTGCCGAACTTAAACTATCACGTCTAATTAGGGTTTTGTTGACTTGAGGGTTTCCGATTGACTTCCAATTATGGTTTAAGCTAAACCGATTACAAAACTTTGGGGTTTTACACAAAATTTTTTCTTGAGCTTTTTGGCTCATCTTCATAAATATTTTCACATTTAGAAATAAAAAAACATTTATTTACATAAGACCAAAATCTTTATGACCATTCATTCATCTTAAGCATAATAAATGCATGAGATCTCCAATATTATGTAAGAGAATAAATGTTTAAAAGCTAGATCTAAGTATAATGATCATGTTAAATGCATAAAATGAAGTATACTACTTATGAAAAAATGTAGTAGTAAGATTCCTATATGAAATTATCACTATATGAACATATATTATGATCATGGTAAAAATATAAGCTTTAATCACAAGATCCACAACTTGTGATGATTTGATTTTCATGTTCTAGTGGTTTCATATCCCTAGCATGAAGCTCATGGATTTTTATGAATCCACACATAAATGATCTTGCCATTATATGTTTTTGTGGTGGTAAAGTTTAGATATAAGCTATTAGGCTTGTGGAACAAGAGGAGTTGAAGAAAAAAAAATATGTGTGTGAGTGTGTGCGTGTGTGTATGGCTCACGGCAAGGAGTGAAAGAGGGAGAGAGTTTGTGAAAATTTGCAAAAAGTGAAAATGAAGAAAGAGAATGAAGGCATAAAAGTGTATATATAGTGAAGGTTATTAGGGTTTTGTATGATTAAATAAAAAAAGAAAAATAACACAAATTGAGAGGGAAAAGGAGGGGGTGTGCGTCGACCATAAGGGAGGGAAGGGGAAGAGAAAATGAGTTTTGTAATTTTTCAAATTAATTTTGTGTAATAAAGTGTGTTGGAAAAGTAAATGTAAGGAATATGATGTAATAAGGTAAGATTAGATTATAAGGATGTAAGAGTAGGGGTATAGCTTGTAAGTGTGAGTAGGGTATGGGCTTGTACTTGTGAATAGTAATGAATAGTATACTAGACAATTAAGTTACTGGTTAGTAAAGAAAATACGATATAAAGGCTATAACTGAAATTTTTATAAACCGAAAAATTATAATAAATATATTTTTGAATTCCTTATTATATTTTGGTCTTAATGAGTATTCCAGAATGTTTTTCTAATTTCGAGTCCTAGGGGCCGGTTTTCCGGAACGGGTCCCGGTCGAGTTCGAAACAAATAATTTCCCGAAAACTAATCGTTTTATGTTTCGATATATTCTTTAGAACTATAATCTAGATCAACTTGCTACCAAAAGTTCTATGGTTTTATTCCCGATGAAGCCGGACTTACGATTTTTAGGTTTTTTTTTTAACCTTAGCTATTATGGTTTAGCTTTTTGGTTTCCGATTTGACTCTCTAAATTAAGCTTAGTTTACAAAGAAAACCGAGGCTTACACGACTGGTCCAGGGGTATTCTTTTAGGCTTTAGTTTCCGATTTTAAGTTTTTCGAAACCGAACTCAGGTTCGTTAAGAAAATGAGGGCTTACAAGAACAATATAGTATTCATAAAGATATATGTTAGCCAAATTGATTTTTGTTAATGAGTTAGTAATTAATTATTTGACTATGCAATTTACTACATTTGATGGTCTATTTCTCTAATTGAGTCACCGAATTTTAAATTTATAAAACCTATATTTCCTTTTCCTAAACACGGTTAAAGCCAGGCAAGTGCAACTGTCGTTACGTAGTCTAGGATTAAGCATAGGGTCGTCTCCCATAGGGAAAGAAATAAACACTAGTACTAACCTTCTTCTCATTATCTAGCCTAAAATAAATCATATTTTAATGATAGTATTGAATTACTAACTACTATTGATTAACTAAAGATGCAAATACACTTATTAACACAAACACATAACAATGTAATGCAAACATAAAACAAGCTTGCAAGCCATGAATAACATGTAGTTTAACACCATTAATATATTTTTATTAGTCTTAACTGAGAAATTCAATAGTGTCACGCCCCAGAGGATATCCTAAACGTGGCAGTCCGCCGCATATAATATTAAAGCTAATGAATGACAATACTTAGTCATGTAGGAGCTTCGATATCACATGCAATGCGTGGTTCCAAGATAGTAGGAGACTCATAGGGGTATTACGTTTAAATAGATAGCAAAAGCAAGCATGCACTTAAATAGATAAACATAAGATCTTCATTTAACAACAAATTAGTACATCATCTTAGGGGCATTCCCCTGCCTTAAAGTCTTTGTTCAACTATACAAATATCAAAATAAACATAACTACCACATAAGCCTACTATAGAGATTTTCCTAGAAGTCTATGTTCAAAACTAAAAATACATAAACTTCTTCTAAAAACTCCTAGTGGCTTACACTCGTACCTGGCATACGGGGCTCCTTGGGGCCAACCATAGATAATCACATGTAATAGAAAACTATAAAGGTATAACTGACCAGTTTAGTGAGATAATTCCATCTATAAGACATTTCCATAATTCAAACAAGTATTTAATCAAAACATATGAAAATGCACAAATCATATGAACAACCAAGATACATATGATTATCCAGAAATCAAGTGTAGTATGGATTTAACGCCCTCCATGACAAGGGTTGGGAGGTTACATGTAAGGACCGCTATCACCCCTAAATTTAAAATAAGTGATAACAGTTCCCCAACCACATATAATCTGCAGAATTATATGTAAGGTTGTCGAGAAGAAATGTTTGATGAATTGTTTGTCTAATTTCACAACATAAGTCATTTTGAAAATTGTTACTTAATAGCTTACTTTCAAAACACAATACCATATATATACAAACATTATAAGAAAATAGCACAGGTTATACAAGCTAGGTACATATACATACATATATATATATTACAACCAAAAGGCTTCTTACAAGCCTTAGCAAAACTACAAAACATATAGTTCATCAAGAACTATATAAATAACTATCCAACCTATATATCTAGTCTATTACAAAAAGATTGGGCTCCAACCAGTCCAGGGCCATCTCTAGTCCTCAAACTCCTCCAGAAAATCCTCAAAATCAGGACCATAACCCAAGCTCGCATAAGACTCATCAAGATCCTCACCTGAAATAGATAAAATATGAGCCAGAGGCCCAGTACACAAGTAACAAAAAAAAAAGCGAGATGATTCACACAAGCCTGAACTAAATGCAAGATGCAACAACCATTCAATTATTATTTAGTCTTTAGTTAGTAATTCAACATGGGAGTATTCAAACTCCGGGCAACAAGGATAGTGGGGGATCCTGAGTAACAACCTTGACGCTCAGGGGGTTGATATAAGTAGCTCGGATACTTATACCGTTCTAGATAATTTTACAGAAAACACCTAAATCTACCATGCCCAATCTGAGCAGGGTGCCGCTCCCCGAACCGGATACCAATTCCACCCCAGGCTCACCCAATCTGTGAGGGGCGCCCCTAGGCACTCATGCCACCCTGGGCAGGGATTGGATTTAACGGCGTAAAACACAAATCAACACTCACAATTAAGTTTTTCTTAATATATATAGTTTTCATAAATGCCTATCCTAACACAGAGACAAGCTAGTTACTGCGTACCTGTACTAGATCGAGAGTCAATGGGAATAACCGAAAGGGAATCAATCACTGTAAAAAGAAGTAATTACAACTCACACTTAGTTCAAGTATATACATTCATCAAATCTAAGTATAATCATCCAAAGAAATTCAAATAAATCATTACAACATCATCACATAGCATTTAGATATCATATATTATCATACAATACTCAAAAATACTTAAATGACCATTTATCAAGCTTTGAACAACTTTTAGCAAATAATAATAAGTTTTAAACTTTGTTGGAAAGTGTATCAGCTGGAAAGAATTGAAATTTAAGCACTGATACTTTTGTAATTTGTAAAATCTTAAAACATGAAAGTTTTAGATCTTTTCCTTAGCTTTCCAACGCAACTTGAATCATCTCAATCGGAGATCGGATGAAAAAGTTACGGCTAAAATACAAAGAGTTGCAAAATAGGGGAAGTCTGCACGACCGTGTACACGGCCATGTATCGAGGCTGTGTTGGATAAAAAAAATGACCCGAGAGCAACTTTTAAGAATTTTTAAAGCCTGCACGAGCAGCTACACGCCCATGCACGAGGTTGTGTACACTGGAACGAAAAAAATGATGAAAGCCCTGTTTTCAAAGTGCATTTTACACCTCTCAAAGTTTTTTTAAACTCATTTCAAGTTACTCTAAAGCTTGTTACATGATCATCCCATCATTCAAACAACACCAAACATCTCCAAACTTCATCAACTCCAAATCACTATTCATCATCTTCTTCAATATTAGGTCATCCAACCACATGCAATCACCAACACTTCCAACACTTCAAAACTCATCCTAAGCACATAAAACTAACCACTCTAGTCCTATAACACATCATATACCATCAAAACATCATGGAGCATGAATTTAAACAAGTATGGCATCAAGACTACATATTCATGCATAGAAAAGAAAGTTGAAGAACACACTTACCACAAGAACTTCAAGGCTTGGTTTAATGATTCTAGATCAAGCTTTTGATGGTGGATGTTGTAGAAAATCAAGTCTCAAACTTGGTTCACCTTGGGAGCCTTTTTAGAGTGAAGAAGAAGAGGTTTTAGGGCAAATGGAGGGCTTTTGGTTTGGTCTGAAATTTTTGGCCGAATTTTAAAGGTTAGGTAGTTTATGTTTATCCTATGTTGACTTTAAGGGCATGAGGATATTAAAGGCTTATTGACTTTGTTTTGGGTTAATTAATATCTTTGTCTTAAGGCACATAATGGAGGTTTAACGGCTAAGCTTTTAGCCTATTTTTCTACTACCTAAGGATATTTATATATACATTCCACTTATTATGAGCATAAATAACACACTCTAAGGCATATTAATATTTTACAAACTCAATAAATAATTAATCTAATATATTTAAATAATTCTAACACTTTCACACATCATAATACTCATTAAAATTAAACTCACTATCAATATATATTATATATATATATATCATGCTTAAATTCAACAATACACTTATAAAATAAAAATTAGGAATTTCATGGCTATTTCATTACAGGCCCATACGACCATCAATATCTGCAGATTTATCGGCTCCTGCTTGCCCTGTAGACTTTTCGGCTCCTACCAGCCACCACTACCATTTCCTCGTTTCCCCATACGAAGAAAAGTAGTGAAACAAATGTGACTCATGTATACGATATGCATGAATTAATTTCAATATAAATTTAACCAAAAATATTTAATCCAAGTTAAAGGTGATCAACACAATTCTCATCATACAATACAAGAATCACAATTTAATCATCAAACTTCCTTTCGATATTCTTAATTTATATTCAAACAATCATTATTTCAAATCACATAACACTTGTTCATTTTATCTTCTCTTAATTTCTAATGCTTCTATTTACAAGCACAAAACAATGAAATGTAACTTGATGAGAGGAATAACTCACTCCATATCGGTAGATCTAATCAAAATAGTCCTCCGGATAGACGATCTCGGGTCCCTGATCACCTAAACAAGATGAAATACCCAAAATGAGTCTTTCATAAAACTTCTATTCTTGAGGATTCTAATCTTTTCTTAAAATCGCGGTAAAATCGTATAAGGAAAAATTACAACTTAAAATGCCAAAACTTGCTCATTTTAACTCGGAATTTTACGTATAATATACCGTTTTCTACCTACTCGAAAAGATCTACCATTTCTAAGCTTATTTTCATAAAACTATGTCGTTTGGGTTCCGAAAAGACAGCGACCAGAATTGCCACGAATTTGCAAAAACTTGTTTTCCTTCTTGTAAACAAAGCTCATTTGAAAAGATGAATTTCAAGTATTTTGTAAACTTTTTGAATGGTATATACATATATGTAATGACTCATAACAAATGGATGAAATAAATGAAGTTGTCTCAACTTATGAAAAGTAAGGTTTTAAAAAACTTTGATCTTTGAGTTTTGTTGGGATATCCATTTTATTTTTGAAAGATCTTAAGTTATTTGAGATGAATATTCTTTTTCTAAATTTAATCTCTTGTTGTTACTTTAAATTCCTACGGAGTGGTTTTATTTTCTAAACTTGAATTCTAACAACTTTTAAAAGTAGTAAAATGATATTTTTGTTTCTTGTAATGATTCCAAAAGAATTTCTATTTCTTGATGAAGGATAAGTTTTCATAAAACCTTTTGTTTATTTAAGAAAAATCATTTCCAAGCATGTTCATGAGTTTTGAAGAAATCTATTTTCTACATTTATTTAAAAAGAACCTTTAGTTTAAGAAAACACTTCCTTATTTATTTTTGTTGAGACAAAAACATTATGTTCATGCATGAATATGAATCATAAACTATAGAAATATAAAGGAACATAATAACTTGAAAGATTAAGCAAATAAGAAAGTAAATCAAGTATTGGGACCTTAGCTTCATCAAGGTACCCAGGGACTAAGAAAAGACTAGTCCCGAAAAGAAAAGAAAATGTTTTGACTTGATGAGGACAAGTCTAAGACTAGAATGACTAGTCTTATAAACAACTTGAATTTAAATAAATTGCAATGAAGTAAATAAATTGCATGAAAGGTAAATAAATTGCAAGACAATGAGCTTATATGCTCCAAATATATATATATATAGCTATATAGATATTTAAATAGTTATGAACATAAAAGAAACATAAAGGAACATAAAGGAATTGTGATTATGAACAAAAACAAAGTACGAACCTATTGTTGCTTTCTTAACCTTCATGGTTTTAGAAAACACACACTAAGTCATACTAAGTAGATGAACATAAAGAAAGCTCAAGAAATCTTTACCTAAAAGAAGCTAAACTAGGAAGAACTTAAGAGAATTCTTGAGAGATTTTGAGAGAGATTTTGGAATAGTAACTTTAGAGAAGTGGTGTGAAAGAAGTGAAGATATGAGGGGGTATTTATAAGAAAATATGGGAGATAATTTGTGTTAATTAAATAAGTAAAAATAAAACAAATTGGAAGAGATGGGAGAGGGGCCGACATAATTTCTTGTGCATGGGGAAGACAAAATTGTTTTTTTTTTTTTGTTATTTTGTTAATTAAAAGTAAGAAATGAAAGATGTGAAATTGTATTGGAAATGAAAATATGTAAGAAATAGGTGTATGGTTTGTAAGAGTAGGTTGTAAGAAAAAGTAGAGATAGATTAATAGTATAGAATAGTAGAAAATAGTGTAATGTAAAAGTAGACATGATAATTTAATGCCGGTAGTAAGAAAACACGCGTATAAAAGCGATATCTGATATTTTTAGCTACCGAAAAATTATGTAATTGATATTTTTGAAAATCTTATATTTTTACAAGTCTAACGGTATATTCGAAATATTTTTGCTATTCCGAGCTTCCGGACACGTTTTTCGAGAACTGTGTCCGATCGGGTCCTAAGGACTCTTGAATTTTGCAAAAATGAAATTTTTATATAACCTATAGCTATTACGAACTATTATAGCTAACTTTTTCAACTTCGTTTCCTAGGACTAGAGAAAATGGAAATACCGGACTTAAGCTGTTACGGTAAACTAGGATTTTGTTGGCTCTGGAAATCCGGTTGACTTCCGATTAGGGTTTAAGCTTCAATTCGGATCCAAAAAATTCGGGGATTTACAAATAGGCTACCTTAATGTCTTTCTCAAGATCAATAAGGCTTAATCTTGGTATCTGCCAGAATCTCTTCCTAAGCTAATAGCAAATTAATGACTGCATTAAGTTTAAGAATTCCAAAGAAAATTGCAGAAGATTTCACCATCTTATCTCTAAGACTATGAGCAATCCCTTTCAACAGTCTAGATCTATTTACTTAGATGATTTCTCAATCTATATAAGTGAAATCTAGCAAAAATCCAAGTCGTGCACTACATAAACTAATGCTTTCTATATATTACCATTGAAATTAAGAAGTCCAATAAAAATATTATGAATTTAACACATTTTTACATAGAGAATCGTGAAATTTGCAGAATACAATGCAACAGACATTAACAAAACACAATAAAATTAAGATGAGAGATAGAAAGACAAACCCTGTTTCTTCCATTTTTGAAATTGTTTCAAAATTGTTTACAACACATTGAAGACCCTTCATTGGTCTCTCTCGAGTTCCATGGATGAATCATCATAAATACAACACCCACACATCACTTACACTTACAATACACTCACACATACATACACACATACACTTCCCTTGCAAGGAGAGAAGATGTCTACGTTGTTCCTACACTAATTGATTATAATAAATGAATTGATGGATAAATCTCTAGATGATAATTATTATCCTCTTGCGGATGGGTATGTTTCTTTTTATATCTCCTAGACTCTTGGGCGAAAGAGTATAACACTTGGAGGAAAATTGTGTCTTTTATCTGAATCGATACAATACTTAAATGAAACGATACCAAAAACATCGGATAGCTGACAATATATCACGAGCGACCAAAGGGGCGTTATTTAGGATGTGAGCTATTTCTTTAATAACCAAACCAATCATGGGCGACCAAAGCACGAGATCCTTGCTACTCCTTACTTTTCTTCAATTCACGGGCGACCATGGAGGCTAAATTCTTTTTGTGTTCGATTTTCTTCTTCCTTACTTCATATCACGGACAATCAAAGCCCTGTGATTGCTTCTGATGTTCATATTCCTCTTTCACGGGCGACCAAAGCCTAGTGATCCTTATTGTGGTGTTGTTTTTCTCCTATATTGCTCATGATTTATATCCATTTTGCTCTAAAATGTGTTGTTGTGATTAAAAGTCATCTAAATTGAAAATATGATTGATTTAAGTACCAATTCTTAAATAAAAACATAATTCAAGTCTTAAATTTTACTTAAATAGCCATTAATAATTATAGATAACTCATGTCTATCAAATATCCCCATACTTAAGCCTTGCTTGTCCTCAAGCAATAAGCTAATAAAAATATTTGAAAACATATGGAAATTATGGTGTTACTCCTTTAGTGCTAGAATTGAAGGATTTCATTCAATCCACTCTGAAATGGTTCATCTCCTGGGCAAAAATTACAAAGCTAATCATAATAAGTCAGTGTTTTATCCTCACCATTTGAATTAGATTTCTAAATAAAGAAGTAAGCATATAACCAAAAGTTAAAAAAAAAAAAAAAGAACATTCGGGTACTTCCTCTCTTATCTGTTTATCTTAATTCAATTATTACCACAATCTTAACTTAAATCTCTTAGTGAAAGCATAGATATCAACCTACCCCTTGACTTTCTCTCCTTTATTGTTCTCTTTTCCTTCTTTTTCTAAGTTCAGTTTCTAAAGAATTTCACGACCCATGTAACGAATTTTTAGTCGATAATCCCGAGCTCATCACTCAAGTTAACAAACGTTGTTCCCTAAAAAGGGCGTCCGTGAACTTACTCATTCGAGTCACAAAATTCACTAAACTTTTTGTTTTTGAGCAATTTAAATGTTGAAGTGTAATTCTTGGTCGGTTGATCCCAGGTCAGATGACCTTAGGTGACTAGGTTTTGATGGGACCCCTTCGAACCTCAAACACTACAACATCCCTCTCTTCTTTTTTTTTTTTTTTTTTAAGAAGAAAACCAATAAAATTGGAGAGATCATCAAGTGATAAGTATCATTTGAACTTTACACTAATGATTCATTTCAATTATTCTCTATATGTTAATTAAGGGCAATAGTAAATATTGAGAATAACCCTGAACATCTTAAACTTATAGTCATATGCTACTAAATGTAGAATTCCAAATTAAATAGTGAGTAAAATTGCCCCATCATGATTTCACACTGTTACCACTACCTTAGAAACATTACCTACTTCAGTTCATCTTAAATTGGATAACCTTCATTAATCTAGCACTTTTGAAAAATTCTTTTAACCAGTAAAACAAACTAACACCAAACCAAAATAACTTGCCTCAAATGATAAGTAAATTTGATAGACAATTGTTATCGACATTCAATTTAGCAAACTTTATCTAGCATGCTTGCATGCTCTTCCCCACACTTATTGGAGACATTGTCCCCAATGTCTCAACAAACAACACAATCATATGAAAAAGCAAAACAAAACAAAAGAGCAAAAGAACTTGACTCCCTGTGTTATGCAGTCGAACTTGTTGCTAGGCTTGCACGGGGGTGTAATGCCTTTTGGGAAAAGTTACAACTCTTCCATATGCCTTATAGGAAGAGTCACAACTCTTCAATATAGCCCTTCAAGAAAAGTCACATTGTTTCATATACAAGAAACATGTCCCTTTGCATATATTATATTTATATATATATTAAGAAGAGTTATGACTTTTCGAAAATAATAATCCCTTTTAGGAAGAGTTACAACTTTTCTATATACCTCTTCAAGAAAAGTCACATTGTTTCATATACAAGAGACATGCCCTTCGCATATATATTTAGAAGAGTTATGACTTCTCAAAAATGAAACATCACATCCGTTCATGGGTGCCAACCAACAATATGTGATGACTTTTCCCCACACTTAAACTCCTTGAACTCTCCTAACATTAATCCAGAAAAACAATCATCCATTCCTCTTTATTGGTGTTCCTAGAATCACCACAACTCAACAAGATAGATCAATCCACATAAAATAACACAACAATTTAAACCAAACTATACAAACAAACACACATAAAGACTTATAAATCACACAAAAGAACATCTAACTTTACAAACATATATAACATAGTATTGAATAAAACAGTGATAACAATGGAACAACAACAAAAGTTGTGACTAGACCAATGAGCCTCTGGTTTTCCTAATAATGCTGTTCCCCAACAACAATGCCAAAAACTTGATGGTCTATTTCTTAAATTTATAATCCTATATTTCCTTTTCCTAAACACAGTCAAAGCCAGGCAAGTGCAACTGTCATTATGTAGTTTAAGATTAAGCATAAGGTCGTCTCCCACAGGAAAAGAAATAAACACTAGTACTAACATTCTTCTCATTATCTAGCCTAAAATAAATCATATTTTAATGATAGTATTGAATTAGTAACTACTATTGATTAATTAAAGATGCAAATATACTTACTAACACATAACAATGTAATGCAAACATAAAACAAGCCTGCAAACCATGAATAACATGTAGTTTAACATCATTAATATATTTTTATTAGTCTTAACTGCGAAATTCAATAGGCTACCTTAAAGTCTTTCTCAAGATCAATAAGGCTTAATCTTGATTGTATCTGCCAGAATCTCTTCCTAAGCTAATAGCAAATTAATGACTGCATTAAGTTTAAGAATTCCAAAGAAAATTGCAGAAGATTTCACCATCTTATCTCTAAGACTATGAGCAATCCCTTTCAATAATCTAGATCTATTCACTTAGATGATTTCTCAATCTATCCAAGTGAAATCTGGCAAAAATCCATGTCGTGCACTACATAAACTAATGTTTTATATATACTACCATGGAAATTAAGAAGTCCAATAAAAATATTATGAATTTAACACATTTTTACATAGAGAATCATGAAATTTGCAGAATACAATGCAACAGACATTAACAAAACACGATAAAATTAAGATGAGAGATAGAAAGACAAACCCGTTTCTTCCATATTTGAAATTGTTTCAAAATTGTCTACAACAACACATTGAAGACCCTTCGCTGGTTTATCTTGAGTTCCATGGATGAATCATCATAATACAACACCCACATCACTTACACACACATTACACTTACAACACACATACATAACATACACACACACACACTCCCTTTGCAAGGAGGAGAAGATGTCTACGTTGTTCCTACTCTAATTGATTACAATGAATGAATTGATGAATAAATCTCTAGATGATAATTATTATCCTCTTGGATGGGTATGTTTCTTTTTATATCCTAGACTCTTGGGCGAAACAGTAGAACACTTGGAGGAAAATTGTGTCTTTTGTCCGAAACCGATACAACACTTAAATGAAAAGATACCAAAAAAGTCAGATAGCTGACAATTATCAGGCAACCAAGAAGCGTTATTTAGGATGTAAGCGAATTTCTTTGAATAACCAAACCAATCATGGGCGACCAAAGCACGGGATCCTTGCTACTCTACTTTTTCAAATCACGGGCGACCATGAAGGTTGGACTCTTTCTGTGTTCGATTTTCTTCTTCCTCACTTCATATCATGGGCAACCAAAGCCTCGTGATTGCTTCTGATATTCACATTCCTCTTTCACGGGCGATTAAAGCCTAGTGATCCTTGTTGTGGTGTTGTTTTGCTCCTATATCTCATGATTTATATCCATTTTGCTCCAAAATGTGTTGTTATGATTAAAAATCATCTGAATTGAAATATTATTAATTTAAGTATCAATTCTTAAATAAAAACATAATTCAAGTCCTAAATTTTACTTAATAACCATTAATAATTATAGATAACTCATGTCTATCAATATTTTACTTTCTATATAAATAATATTTGTTATACTATTAAAACTATATATCTCTTGTATATATATGAAAATATAGTGTAATGATATATTCCGTAATGCTTATATGTTTCATATTATATTATAGGAAAAATTACATCGACAACCTTGAACTTTAGGGAAATAAAATACATAGCACAGACATCCTATTTTATGTCATTTTAAATTTTATCGATTAAAAAATAATAAAACACAATAATATTACTTATTGATAGAATAAATTATGTAATAAGGTATTAACATTTAAGGGTAAATTAATTTGAGATATCAATATTTTGAGTAGTTAAAAAGTAAAAATTAACCTTTTGCAAAATAAGTTGTATGGGATATCAAATTTTGCAAAATTTATTTAAATATTCCTTAATTTTCATCAACGGTCAATTAAAAATACCTTATTTTATTTGTTTGCAACATGTTGATTCTTCTTTTACTGTTGGAAACGTTGAAAATTAAATTAATTAACCCTCCAACATGATTCCTATTTTTTACAACACAAAACATTGATATGTCAAATGTTTTACCTCTTATTAACATGTAAAGAAGAAAAATGAAAAATGAAAAATAGAAGCTAAATTGACAATATAAAAATACCAATTGTTCATTCCTTAAAAACATTGAAAAGAAAGTATCCATAATAACATGCATAATATTGAGATAAAAAAAGGATATTATTATTATTTTTTGTCTCTCTTTTTTTTTTTTTTTTTTCCACGATTAAAGGAGAATGAAAAGAACATAAATCAGTTGCATTTGAAATTGTGTGTAGACATTAAGCCATAGGACCTATTTTTAGCACATATATATATAAGGGTGTGTACGGTACGGTATGGTTCGGTTTGCATCTTGAATCAAACCACACAATAATTTACGGTTCGTTTTTCTTTTAAATTAAATCTAACCATACGGTTTGGTTTGTAATTTTTCGAAGTAAAAAAAAACTGTTTAGTATGATTTGGTTTGTGGCTCGAACCGATTTTATTCGTAAAATAAAAAAATATATTTTATCGAAAAACTTTCATTACATAATTTTCATCACTAATGCAAATATAAACAATGATATTTTAAATTAATCATTTACCAAATAAACATGTAAAACTTATAGGAAGGAAGAGATTTCATCCATTATAAATTTATAATTAGGACTAGTCTTTCTTTTTTTTTTTTTTAAATATCTTGAGCTATAATGATATACTAGACTTTATCCCAATATAAGACATAAAATTTAATTCTTCGTATGCTTTTAAATAACATATTATCAATTATATAAATCAGCAAGTAACTAAATAATAGAAGTATATTAATTAGTAAGACAAATGAAAAAAATATGCAAGAGTTAGAATACTAGAGGTTAAAATCTAAAATTTATCTTATTTGTAGATAACATAACAATTAAAACATATTATGAAAAATCTGATTTTATTCTAATGAATGATATATATCTAAGTCACAAATCGTAAAAACAAATATTTTTTAAATAAATATGTATCATTAGTAAACCAATTAAAAGTAAAAACAGTATGTTTAATTTTTTTTAATATATAAAACAGTTTAGTTCAGTTCGAATCGTACGATTCAGTTCATTGTCTCGAACTGAAACGCAAACCATTTACTCTTCATCGAACCGAACCGTTTCAAAAAAGAACCAAAATTTCGGTTCGGTTCGTTTGGTTTTTTTACATAACCCTAATAAATACATATCTATAAATATGTGTGAAATTTTGTTGAATTTGAATAGAATACATATAAAAAGATAAATCACAATAAAAAAAAGAACGTACATGGATGTTTTACCTAATACGGAATCACTACACCACTCTACCTGGGATCCATCGGTGGACACAATCCGAAACGCCACAGTTCCATCAGATAAGAAGATCATCATTTAGTTACACGGGTTATTATTTTCCCTCTATACTAATATAGTAATTTCTCAAGTTATTTTATGAGGTACGTAGTAAAGAGGATTGAAGTGTAACTCGAAACTAGATTAGCAATATTACACTAATGCAATTCACAATAGAAAATGTTATTATGTTTCAATACGTAGATTTTCCATCTCTTATTGATCCAACAATATTAAATTAATCGGAAAAGAAATGCAAAAGGAAAATGTGAAAGAGCTTACCAATAAGAAAATTTGGAAACATGGCCAACAGAATAATTGAAAACACAACAGAAAATACTCATGAAGGGTGGGGTGAGTTGAGTATTTGACGTAAAACAGCTAATTAATAAACTTTTTATGCAAAAGATCAAATTAATCTTTGATGACAACAGTTATAGCAATAATAATGTTCTAAATATATACATATATATATATATAAGAGATAGGAAAAAAAAATTCAAGCCTAGATATAACGTGGAGTTTAGCTCACTTCTTAATCTTCATGATGACACAAACTGCCTCCAACCGAGGACTTTATACACTTTAAATCATAATCACAAATGCTCAAACAGAGCTAACAAATTACAATACACAAAAATACATAATATTCTCACTTTTATAGTGCTCTGTTATAAATAAAAAAAATAAAATAATAGAATAATAATTTCATTTTTCTGTCTCTAGATATTTCGCAAAATAATGAACAAGAGTACAATAGTAAGAGAGGATCAATGGGCTTCTTTGTTTGCAAATAAAAGTTCTTAAGTTATAGGCCTTTAAAAAGTCAAACACACTTTAGAGAAAATATCATACCCCAATGGATATACTAAATGCTATAGTCCACCGTGCACAACATAAAGCTTAGGAACGACTACCCTAGTCATGTAAAAGCTTTCACATCGTGCACAGGGCGTACTTTCACCATAGAGGGACGTTGGTGGAGATGTGCATTTTAAACTAATAGCAATATAGCATACAAGAATTTACTAATCACAAATAGCTATCATAATATTAAGGTTTTACAAAGTCATAGGGGAATTCCCCGTCAAATCTTGAAATTAACTTACAACCATAATAGTCTTTGAACTAAAACAATAACAATATTGAAGAGATTTTTCTGGGGAATCTACACCCGGAATTTCTAATAAATTCCTTTCATAAAGCTCCTCAAAATCCTTTCTTACCTACCTCAATCATTGAATCCCTAAGGTTAGGCCATATGTGATATTGCGACAAAAATCTATTTAGGGGTAAGCTACAATATACCTAGAGAGTAATTTCTCGCAATACCATATCCATAAATAAACAAACAAGTTGGTTAGTCAAGCATATGAAAATGCATCATTCATATGACAAATAGATACATACGATCATTCGTAAATCATACGTAGAATGGATTTGCGCCCTCCATGTAAAGGGTTAGGGAATGCTTTGAATGGGTATGATCAACCAAATATTACAACGTAGGGTTCCAACCAACCACCACTACTTGGTTTCTAGGCTTCTTGGCTAAAGTGATTGATTTGGCATGGCCCCTCCATGAGCCTGTGTTCCCCAAATATCGTAGCTCCTTATGTTGAAGCTAGTATTTTTACCTTTCCGGTCCCACACATAGGAGTAGTAGTGAAATGCAATGCGACTCGACTTATGCCATGCATGATCATTAATTGAACATTTAAAGTTTTGATATATGTATCGTTCTTTGATCAAACATGAAGTACATAACATACCCCCAAGATAATCCAGCATGCACATCTATTTTTATATTTTCCCTATATTTTAATGCACTAATTTACAAACACAAATAAGAATATGTAAAGCTTAAGAAAAACTCACTCAGTCATACAACTCCTCGATCAAAATAATCTTCCAGAAATAGGGCTTTGTAGTCTTCATTTCTTACCTAAACAAAGAATACCCTAAGATGAGTATTTCATAGAAGTCTTATCAAATTTTCTAATTTTATCAATTTTATTCAAGTCATTTTTTCTTGATTATTAAAGTTTCATCTTAAAATAGTCATAACTTGCTTATTTTAATTTAGAATTTTGCATATGAGTAGTTTTTTTTTTTTTAACTTATATCGGATACTCTATCCATTTCTAAGGTTAAATTAGTTATTTGAGGTTGTTTAGGTCTCCTAATCATACTATATAGAATGTATCAGTTTGTTTCAAAAGTTATTTTTGGTACATTTTTATCATTTTTACCTTATTTAGAGCTTCCAAGCCAAGTATATCTTCATACATATATCACCTCTCATTGTTAAAAGATAAATATAGTTCATAACACATGTATAACCCTAGTGATATTGTCTAAATAGAATTTTTAGTAAAACCATCTTATGAAAACCAAAGGTTCAGGTTCATGGAAAAAACTTCCAGTGAGTACTAGTATAACTTTATTTCTCAAACTTTATAAGTGAGTGATTTAACTTAAAATTATAGTTTCATACTTTTATCTTATTTGATTTGAAAACTTTGGTCATCATACATTACAAAATTTATTTGCTAAATTTTATTTTTAAAACATGGCACTTTAGATTGAACTTAAGTTGTAAGAATTCCTTCAAAACCATGCTTTTAGTTTCGTTATTCAAAAGAAATTAAGAGTGATCTTGTTTTAAATTTTTCCTTTTTTGGTAATGATTTTCCTCATGCCTTAAAAACGAGTTTTGAATGAAATTTTTTCACCATATAAAATTGTTTATTTTTAAAATTCAAAATTTCATTTTGGCATAACAATATCATTATGAATGTTCCATGTATATGATCATAAATAAAAGGGTTAATGTTGAATTTGGTACCTCAATTTTATCCGAAAGTTCAATTAAGCACCTGAACTTTTAAAGTTCAATTTTAGTACCTAATTGAATTTTTTGAAGCTATTTTTGGTACATTACCTAATGGTGTTAACAGCATTGCTAACGTAGACATACAAACCCATCATGTCATGACACGTATCACCTAACATGGTAATTTATAATTTTTTAATCATATTTTGAATCCGACTTGGAATTTTTTATTCCTATTTTTTTTTCGTTATTATTTGTTTAGTTTAGGGATTTAATATTGTTTTATTATTCAAGAGAAATTTAAACTCACATCTAGGCCCTTCCTACCGAGTGCAACTCATACTTCTCTCAGTCTTTTCTTCGTTAATCATGGTGGCTTTAATTTTACCTTATAAATATGTCTATTTCCAAAAGATTTTTCCATGTGGAATAATAGGAAGTGTAATGGTCTAATTTTACTAGCGTTGTCATCTTCATCATCTACATCAAGAAGACTGCATCAAAGGTTGGTCAAACCCTCTCTCTCTCTCCTTCCCCGTAAACCCAAAATGTCGATTATTGAACTATAGTAATAAACTTTTCTTCAATTCTTACTTCAAGAAAAACCTATGCTAACATTTTACTATTATGAGGATCTATCGTTCTACCTTGATCAAATTTTATTTATTTATTTTTTACTTACTATTACTCTCCAAAAAACATAGTAAATTAACAACTCTCAAGGGGGAGGTATTCCACCTTGAGATAAATAGTCATAAAAATGAATGAAAAGAGAAAACTGGTACCACACATGTCACGCCCCAGAGGGGTATCCTAAACATAACAGTCCGCCACATGCCATGTAAGACTCTCGAATTACTATCCGAGTCTTTCAGGAGTCTTGTATAGATGTAAGGCGTTCTTTTACAACAATAGAATACTCTATTCAATGGAGTTAAGAAGTTTAATGTGGCATTCAATAGCATTATATAATAGATCAAAACGCATACATAAAAGTTACAAATTCTAGGGCATTCCCCCGCAAAAGAATATTAAAGGTCCATTACAGTCATCCAGAGTCTTTTGCTTTCCTGTGGAAGTCTAAATAAAACTGAATACAACTTCTATAGGAAACTCCTAGCTCTTGTACCTGAGCTGTAGCCTGCCTTAGCCTAAGCTAAATAAACTCGTGCTGCAATAAATAAAAACTATAGGGGGCGTAAGCTACACTAGCTTAGTGAATGAAAACTTTCATATCGCAATTAAAACATAACATTCAAGCAAGTAATTAATCAGTCAAATGGTATGCATTAAACACGTGAATTCAACAAACATATGACCAGCCGGTAATCATATGGGGATGGACTTGTGCCCTCCATCCCAGGTTAGCAGATTAACGAATCCTGTGGTACGACGCCGTTTAGGCTCACGGTCAACCAACTCATATATTTGTTTTATGGATCACGATTAACCAACTTATGTTCTTTTTATGGATCATGATTAACCAACTCATATTCATTTTATGGCTCACGAAAAACCAACAAATGCTAATGCTCCATCCCCCATTGTGTTATGAATGCGTTTAATTTCCTTTTCCATTCCGAATAATCAATTATACCAATTCTTATAGGTGATCAATCAATATTCGTAGACAATCAATCCTAGCTCATCTATGCAAGCAATGATTTATCATCCGGCTTCGATATTCCTTAAATTCAACTTCACATAACAACAACATACATATATAATTCCCATTCAACCCCATCATGTATATTCATTTTTATCTTTGCTAAGTAACTAGTGCAGTTATCATTACAATCACAAGCAATAATTGAAATTGGAAGTGATACTCATTCGGCCATGGTACGCCAGTCTTTTAGTAGTAATAATTGGGTGGTAGGGATTCGTCGGTCTCGGGATCACCTAAAGAAGAATATCCTAATGAGTACTTCATCACTTAACTAATCCAAACTATGTATCAAAACTAAACAAAATCGTGATAGTTGCTATTTGTGAAAATTTAACTTAAAAAGGCATACTTGGTCATTTTAACTCGGAATTTCACAAATTTTATATCAATTTCTATCTATTTCGAAAGATCTATCTATTTATAATATTATTTCTAAGTTTTGAAAACATTTATTCCACAGAACAGAGGGATCAGATCTGATCATAACCATTCCCAATTCCGAAAAATAGTTTCGCACTTGTTTGAAATGTATCTAGTTGATGATTCAAGTATATAAAACATGAATGAGTTCCTAACATGAATGACATATGATGAGTCCAATGTATGCATGATATTGATGATTTTTGGTAAAGGAACTTAGAGGACTCCTAATTTTCACAGACTCCAACAATAACTACTTCTTGAAAATCCAATTTTCTAACTTTGATAACTCACTAGTGTTTTGGATTCCATTCTTAGAAATTCCTAGTTATCTTAATTAAAAATGAGTCTTCATGATCTATACTATCCAAGACCTTCATTTTTACATAGAAATTTACATTTTTCACTTTGCAAATATGTTTTTAAATAGGCTTTTCTCAAAAATCCGAATTTTAGAAAATCCACCTTTTTGAATGATTCCTTTGAGAAAACTTGTGTAATGCATTAAATTCAAGAATTCACTATATCCACTACCTAAGGACTTCATTTAGCACATAAAACATTCATTTGAGTTTGAATAATAAGTGTTTTCATAGGCATCATCCCAAAGTTACGAATTTTACAAGTTGACTACTAACTCAAAACTTCCCATCTTGATCCTATTCCTTATTTTACACATTACTCTCATCCAAACTCATTTCAACTTATAAAAATCATTACTTAATGATATCTATACTTATACCCTCCATTTTTCATATAGAACATGAGTTTCAAAGTTGTTACAAGGTTTTTAAAATAGGGTTTGAAGGTCATACGAATTTTCTTTTGAACCTTTCTAACAAAAACCTTTTCTTTTCAAGTTTCTTGTCTTATCTACATAAAGATCTACCAACTATCACATTTATATATACAAGACTAAATCTTTATGAGCACTAATGCATGAAAACACAAAATATCTATATGATCATGAATGTCAAGTATGATATGAGTGTCTAAGTGCTAGATCTACTACTTATAGTGCATGAAAAGGAGTTTAAATGCATGAACATATATTTTCCATGGAAGATCTCTACTTTTTTATGCATGAAAATGATGACACTTCAACAAAAACTCATCAAACATAAGATTTACTCTTGTGATGGCTTGATATTCATGTATTAGTATTTTCTTATCCCTAGCATTATCTCATGGGGATTTAAAGTGAAAACACACATGAATAATCTTGTCATTACAAGATTAAGTAGTAATAAAGCTTAAAAATCATCACCTAAGGAAGGATTTGATGAAGAAATGAACTTGAAGTGTGTGTGTGTGTGTGTGAAGTTCACGGCAAGAGAGGAAAAGAAGAGAGAGTTTTGTGATTTTTTGAACAAATGAAAATGAAATGACGGAGAGAGAAAGTTAAAGATTATTTATATTAAGTGAATTAGGGTTTGTTTTTAAGTAATAAAAGAGATAAAATAAATCAATTTGAAGGAATAAAGGGAGGAAGTTGCGCCAGCCAATGTAGGAGCAAGAGAGAGGGAGAGTTGATTTTATTTGAAATTGTAATTTGTGTAATAAAATGTATTAAATGAAATAATTTAGTAAGGAGCAAAAATTTCTTAGAAAAGAAAATATAATGAGTAGTTGTAAGGATGTAACTAGGGCATGGGTAGTGTGTAATGTAGGTTGTACTTGTGAATAGTGGTAAATAGTAGACAAGACATCTACTTTATCGGTAGTAAAAAAAGTACGGGAAAAGGCTATAACTGTAATTTTTATAGTTTGAAAAATTATAAAACTTATATTTTTGAAATACTTATAAAATTTTGGTTCTAATAAATATTATGGAATATTTTTCTGAGTTTTTAGTCTCGGGCTCGTTTTTCTGTAATGGGGCTCGGGAAAGCCCGGAATAAAAATTTTCCAAAATTAAAACTTTCTATGGTTTGAAATATACTTTAAAACAATATTTCACATTAAATTATTTCATAAAATTTCTTTTGATATGAAACCAAAGGAAAGCCGATGATCTAGGTTTTCTAAGTTTCTCTCACAAGGCTTGAACTAATTCGGTTTAGGGTTTTGCTTTTCGGTTTCCAAAGTTTACTTGACTACTAGAAAAACTAGGGTTTACAACACACATTCCATCAAATAGATAAAGTTCATCAAAGATGGAAAACTAGTACCACACAACAAAGCAATTGCAAGCATCTTGCGCATGCAAGTATAGAAATGGATGGCGATGGGTTGATTCATATTGTAGGTGTGGTGGTAAGTTGTGGGGTGGTGTAAGCTCCAATTGTAGAGTGATGATTAATTTTAGAGAGAGAGATTAGAGAGAGAACAATAAGGGAGAAGGTTATTGGAAAAAATAATAAGAAGAACAAAGAACTCATTTATGATCTTCCTTAGGAACTTCATTTTCTTCCTTCATTCACTAATCTTGGCCTACTTCATCTTATTTGTTCATGCATAGATTGTATGCATATTATGGGAAGGTGATTGAATTAAGGCTTTCCTCTGTTCTTTCTTCGTCGAGTGTTGCAAATCTTATGAATAATTTCTCCATGCATAGAGAGGTAGATAAGAATGCTATGAAGATGAGGGAGAAGGAATTGACTGCTGTTAAGATCAATGAACAACATGGACCATTCCCTTGTAGATAAAAGATACTTTGTTTTCAAAATGAAAAACAGAGGTGAAGGGTCATTGAACAATCAGTTTCAAGTTATGTTCTAATGATTTCATAGGAGTGGGACATAACGGGTTTATGACGAAGTAGAATTGAAAAATGGGGGAGAGAAATTTTGTTATTTATGAAAGGGATAAGTTTAACGCCCTAAACTGAAGCATTATAACCCGCCACGTGTACTCACTTGAGATGGACATGCTAAGGCCATTATTTCACTAATCTACAATTACATATAACATCAATATCTCTCATATAAGGTACCTTCAAAAATATTAAGAAATAATTATAAAACTTCTTAACAGCCTAGTTTGCATAAACCAAAAGCCAACTTAATAAAATCCTAAAAACATCCTAAGAAAAGTTCTCATAAACATTTTTAAAATCATAAAAATAGATAAAACCTCATAAGATCTTCACTTGTCTAACATTAGTCCAATATCCCTAATAATCAATAGGAATGTCACCTTCACTTATTGTTCTCCCCATAATCCACATATACCTCAAAGCCAGATAATTCGAACACTATTGGATCATCTCCTGTTCCTGAAAAATAAAGGAATGAGCACAAAGGCATATACGTTACACCACAAACACAAGCATAGGAGCACACATCATACATAATCATATACAACCTATTCTAATGTATCAAACACAGGTTATTATCTTTTTAATAGCCAACAAACAGTATAGTTCAGAACCACATGCAATTTAGTCTTAAACTTGGAGTAACTCATGACTTCATAAAAACATGTAGTATAGAAAATAGGTAATATATACATATATTAGTATTTGGTACTCCCCACACACTTAGTGTCGTCATCGCACAACTCCTAAACTATCAGAATCATTTATGTGTGTAACTCTACTAGGGACAACGTCACACACAGGTCATTAGGGTACCAGCATTAGTATAACAATCTACCTAATCTTTACTAACAACAACCAAATACAAGTAGCAAGCAAATTTAATTAGAAACCAAATAGAATATTGTCAATTTACCAATTCCAAGCCTACAAGCATATACTGCAAGTAAGGTTAGGTCGTACCTTTAATTAGTTTTAGGAATAGAAAACCCTAACCCCACAAAATACCTACTCATAACCAATTTTTCAATCAAAACATGATTTCATAATATAATCCTAATCCCATTATCATCTCATATTCTAAACTGAAAAGAATTACAAATCTTAAACTACACACCTTTTTCTTTTGATAGAATTCACAATTTCTCCAATTCAAGATCTAGGTTTTCTCGAGAATTTGCCCCACAATTAGAACATCTATCAAAAGATAAAGTAAATTAAAAAGATTGTTCTTTTAAATCATCAAAAGAAAAGAAAAGATTCAACTTAACTATAATGTTGGATTTTCTTCCTCCTTGAAGCAAAACGAAATCTCCAAAGTTAATTTGGTTTTTCTCCAAATTCCTTTCGACAAAATGAATACTTTAGAAAGAGATTATTCCTTTAATCTCTAAAGAATTAAGAACCCACCTACTTAGATCTTGATTCTTGTATTCCTTTGATGCTATGATCACCATCTAGGAGATTTTAGAGAGGTTTCTAGGTTTATGAATGGTTTTGGTGTAGGAGGAAGCTTAAGCTATATATAGTAGACAACGAATAACGTCTCTTTATCTTTAATAATATCTCTTCATCTTTAGTAACATCTCTTCATCTTTAGTCACGTGTCTGTCAAATGACAAAGCATTTAATTATACATTATGGTTGACTAAAAAACCCTCTTATTTTATATCATATGACACTTTTTCCCTTCAGTATAAATTATTTTTCTTTATTTTATAACAAGGATGGATGCTATTTTATTGAGATCATGGCAAGATTAAATTTGTAACATGAAAGACAATTAACTCTATCCTACATTGGAAATATATTGAAATTTAACGTTCTATATATTATCAAGTCTAAAAGTAGTGTATGAAAAGTTTTGAATTGGTAAAGGCTTAGGGACAAGAGGCTTATGTGGGCTTTAGCCAGAAAGTTTTAATTTCTTTTAAAAAATAAGATAATAATATTAATTATAATAAAATAAAATAAATTATATAAATAAAAATTCATACTTTGCACATTAGAAAGAAAATGTAATTGAAAAAATAACATGGTGCCACATTAGATGACACTGTCACGATGTAATTCATCCGTATGTCCATGTCAGTAATAGTGTTAACACCATTAACCAATGTACCAAAAATGGCCTTGAAAAGTTCAATCAGGTACTGAATTTAAACTCCTAAAAGTTTAGGTGCTTAATTGAATTTTCAAGAAAGTTGAGGTACCAAATTCGACATTAACCCTAAATGAAAACATCTCTAAAGGACAATTATGAAGATGAAGACAATAATTATAAAGAACATAAGATAAGAAATTAAAGTAATGAGAGTCTTAGCTCATGATCAAGGCTACCTAGGACTTGAAATGATCCAGTTACCTTAAAAAAATAATTAAAAGCGAAACAAGATGATGTAAAGTGGAAGTCTTAGAATTTTGACAAGGCTTCCTGGGATTTAGAAATGGACAAGTTCTCAATTATTTTGACTTGATTAAGAGCAAGTCTGAAACTTAGATTAAGGACAAGTCTCAAAACTATATAATAAATAAATTACATGAAATAATATAAGTAGAAGAAATAAATATTAAGTTAGTCAGCAATATGCAATAAGGAATATAAATATATACATAAACATATTTATACATATAGAGGGTTAGATTAGTAACAAAAAATATAACAACATGAATATGAACTCATCATGAACATAATCACAGTATAGATAACAAGGTATAAGTTTCATGTTGGCATTATTATCACTAGATTTAATGCATCATGGGGAGAATCTCATTCCATAGATAATGTATGAAACTTAATAGATAATTTACAATAACAAAGGAGATATGGGGTAAATGTTTACCTAAATTGAATCACAAAAGAAATGTGTGTGTGTTAAATTAGAGAGGAAGTCAAGAAAGAGATTGAATTTGAAGGGGGTGTGAAGGGTTGCGTTGGTGTTGGGAGGAGAGGATGGGGAGAGATGAGAGAAATTTAAGAGTGTGAATGAGGTTTGTAAAGTGTATAATGAAGCGGTGAAATTAGATATTTATAGGGAAAAATTAAATGATTTAATGTGTGAAAATAAATGAAAAAGAAATTGAAGGAGAAAGATGCATAAGGGGTTGGTGATTTGGTTCTAAAGGAAGGGATCGGGAGAGGGAGGGGGGAGAGAGAGAGAGAGAAAGAAAAAGTAGAAGTGATGTATCAAAGTAGGTATAGTTTTATGGAAAATATGAAAAGTAAAATATAAATTATGGCATGTAAGAATAGGCTTGAAATAATAGGGACAAAGGTGATCTAAATGAATAGTAAACAAGATAATTGAATTACCGGTAAAATAAAAAAAATACACGTATATAAACTATATTTGACATTTTTATGACCCGATAAAATTCTATTTGAAATTTTATGAATATCTTATTATATTCTCAGTATGAACTGTTTTTTCAAAAAATTTCATCTTGTTTTGCTTGTTGGCGTTCGAATACGAAAACTGATATTATAAAGGCTTGAATCAATGGGAATTTTAATGAGTCTGACCATTTTAAGACTTGTACCATATATCCAATTCATAATTCAAATTTATTCCATTTTTCCAATTTATTCAATATTTTAAGAGTAGAGAAGCTATTTGATCGATTTTAGGGTTTTTTAGGATTTAAGGTTGGCTTGATTTGACTTTAGGGTTCCGGTTTTGATATTAACTCTAAAATTCTACTTATAGAACCATCATGAAATTTAGGAGTTTATAGAAAATATTTGAAAACGTCAAGCATTACATGCGAGTAATAGCTACTTTTGTGCCATTGACTCACTTGTGCAACATACGTGGGCTTGGATGAACAAATCGTGCCCCTAGAGTGAAGCCATGATACAAGCTATGGGTGTCTTATTTTGTACAGGCTCACCAATGTATTACCTGCAAACATACATTCCAATCACACGCATAGACTCCTTTGATTTGGAAGATAATAGATTTTCTTATTTAGATGACCTTCTTTTAACAATTTGAAATGATCTATTAGTTTCAATCAAGTAAGGTGTGTTTAGCATATGATTCACATATTTTTTTCTCAGCACAATCACATTTAGAATTAATTAGTTTAACAATAATTATTATAGATTTATTATATTTTAGGGAAGTAAGATGTTAGCTTAATGGTCTAACTATTTAAATAATTAGGAACTTAAAAATTTTATTTTAATAAAACAATCATAATATCTAAGCTTGCCTTTGTAATAACCTATGGAGGTAGTTAGGTTATGATCAGGTTTCAACCTACAAACTGTACATCGACTATCAAGCTTATCCTCTTTTCCTTACCTCAATGTCCTCTTGGAATTTCTCTTGGATTAAATTATACAATTTCATTTCATTTATTTATTTAAATTATCAAATTTTAGATCTAATTCAGTTGTAGTTGTAGTGGTAGTAAAACCCAGTAAAGGACTTATCTTGTTTTGACTTGTTTGTTACCAATTAAAATCCACATTAGTTGGGTTAGGAATGGAGGTTTTTCTATGGATATTAGGTAGATTTTCAAAATTATTATTGAAATAACATTGCTGATTCAAAAAATGGATTTAAAAAGAAGCATGTAGTGTGGGTGTTCATTGCAACAAATATTAGGAGAAGAAGGCTCAAGCAGTACATGAACTATTATGAGCAAGTAATGAAATAGCTATAATTTCCCAAAATCATGTTTTATAAATGTGTTAATGAATTTATGCATGATCATGGAGCATGATGAATATGATTTATGTTAGTATATGATATATATGTTGTGCTAATATTTAAATATCTATAAATCTTAGTGTAACTAAATATTGAATTTAAAATTTATATATTAGTAAGTGTATGAAAATTGGTTTGAAAAAAGTTAAAAATATTTAATGTGTATTTCCACTTTGAGCAGAATATATAGACACAAACAAGCCTTAATGCATTAATTATAGGCTAAAAATCAAGCCCAAACCCATGCCAATTAAAGCCCATTCTTAGGCAGCCTCAAAAGTCAATATTTTGATATTACAAGTCTAAATTGTGCAAAAATTCGTGTGAAAAATTAGACAAGCCAATGTGACCCAAAAAAGAAGCCAAAAACACCATTTTTAGTCCTCCAAAGCTCACCCAACAAAAGTCCAAACATTACCTACATTTTTTCCCAAGCAAGACCATCATTTTCTTGTGGCAAGACCATAATGCCAAGCTCAAGACTCTAAAGGTATGTTTTTATGTTAAGAACATATTTGATAGTTTAAGGTTAAGTTAGAATATGAGTTTTTATATTAAAATGAGTTTTGATGATTTGCATGCGTTTGCTATGTAATGAATGAATAACTTATGGTATATGTGTGATTATTTGTTGTTAAGCAAATGACAAGTAGAGTGGAAGTGAATAAAGTTAGAAATGAGTAGGGTAGTTTAGAGTAGAATGTATGGGCTAAGTAAGGGTGGATGATGATTAGTGGTTGAATGATAGAAATGAATATTTAATGAGGTTGAAATGAAGATTTTGAGTGTTAAAAGAAGTTAGAATGCATATAGATGAAGGTTTGGTATTGGGAATGTGTTGAGATGAAGTTTGGAAATGAAGCCTTGAGTCAAAAGTTGTGTTTTGAACAGGGGATGTCTGCAATTTTTTGAAAAATTGTGCTACAGTATATGCCGTCCCAATGCCACCGCGTAAGGGTCAACACTGCCGGTTTGGGGGTATCCACGAGTGTGAACCATCCCCGTTGGACTCTTGGAAATATTAAAAAATTAAAGTTGCAGTCCACACTGTCTCAACGCCGCCGGCATAGACCACAACACTACCTACGTTTGGTTGAACGCTGCCAGCCATGGTAGGCATAGAGTTTTTAGTGCAGACTACACTGTCCTAACGCCACCAGCGTTGAAGGCCGACGTGTCCCCTATAGTTTCCATTTTCTAAAACTTTCTCAAGAACTTTCTAAAGCTTGATATATAATCTTTTGAGTGTTTTTGAGCATGTATGATGTTGCATGATGTATAAATACTATGTTATGACCTTGTATTGAATTTATTTGAATTTCTTTGAGTGTTTTGCTTAAATTTAATTATATTTATGTATGAATTAAAATTAGAATGTTGATTTGAGATGATTTTTCTTTGAACAATATTAGATTCTCTCTTGGCTACCCCTAATAGTTCCTGATTTGATTAAGGTATGTAGTAACATGCTTGGTTCCTTGCTTAGGATAGACATACTTTAAGTTTAGCCTAATTTAAGAAAAACTTAAGAATTGTTTGTATGATTGTTTTTTATGCTGTTGAATCCGATTCAGAGAGCGGCACCCTGCTCAGATTGAGGGCATGGTAGTTTAGGCGCTTAGACTACCTATGTCATGATGCAATAACTTTCGTAAGTGGTTCAACGAGTAGTTGATAGGGTATTTGGTATCGGTATAACGTTTTCTTATTCTTAAGGATATATAATATGATTTAATTCAATTGTTTATGGGAATATTTGACTTAGGTGATATTATAGATTAAGTTAAGTAAAGTTGTGAAACGGCTAAAAAGCCTAAAGAAAGCTACTTAATTGTTATGGGATAGATTTATTTAGGAGATATAAGTATTCGAGCTACTTATATGAACCCCTTGAGCGTCGAGATCGTTACTCAGGTTCCCCAGATACACCTGTTGTTCAGAGTTTGAATACTTTGGTGTTGTTTGGTTAACTAAATATTATCTAATAACTTAATGATTGTGGCATATGTATATAGTCTAAGTTTGTATGCCATTAAGCTTATGCTTTCGTTACTTGCGTATTGGGCCTTTGACTCATATTTTATTAATTTCAGGTGATGATGACTCAGATGAGTTTTATGCGAGAATGGGATATGGTACGACTTTAAGGACTTTCTAGATGACTTGAGGATGAGAAATTAGCCATAGACCTTGGACCTCCTTTTTGTAATAGATTAGCTTAATGTAGCTTTGATTATATGTAATAAATATTATAGTTTGCCTATCTTTTACGCCTTTTATATAAGACTTGTTATTAGCCTATGTTTGTAATACCTATATTAGCTATGTATGTTTTAGTTTATCTTTAATGAAATGTGATGATAATGATGGTATGTTTTCTTAAAAGGTTTTTAAAGTCAATTGTTTTCAAATTTGTTATTTAGAAGATTTAGGCAAACAATTATTCAAACACTTCTTGGAAGACAAACTCACATATAATACTGCAGATTTATGTGGTTGAGAATTCGTATTCACCTATTTTAATTATCGGGATGAAGTCGGGTCTTTGCATGTCCACTCCTCCTTTTCAATTTTTGCCAGTCAAACCAACTAATAGCATCTTCTTTGATTGATTACATTGCTTACATGGATCAGATGAGTTTTTGTGGATGTTTTTACATGATTGCACAGGTGACAACCCTCTTACATTGGGCATTCTTGTGCACCTTCTTGAAATCACTCGCTACATGTTTGAAGCAGCACCTATAGACAGCAAAAAAAGGTTTCCAACCATCCAGCACATCAATATTACTGACATGATATTAGCTCCTAGAGTAGAATCGATACTGCTGCAACTTCCTAAGGAACCATCCCTATACATAGGCAGGTTCTTTATCAGTGATGCAGAATACCAATGGTAAAATGTTGTTGTTCTTGTCGACATCACAAACAACTAGTACAACATGACAATATCCTCTGGTTAGAAAAGTGTCATTGACGCACACCATGAACCTACAATATTTAAGTCATTATACACATAGACCAAAGGTCCAAAAAACCATTTCCATTCGGACTACCTAGGAGTTGTTGTTTTAGTCCGTCCCTATTGGATTTATGTCACGGGTTTATGCTTTTAATGACATAAAAGAATTTTGAAAGCTTGTTGTATCACATTAAATATGATAACAAATTTAACTAACCTGAAAATGCTAATGAATCTAAAGCTGCTATGGGTTTGGGATAATATTTTTTGTTAAGTAGGCTGGAATATAAAGATGTTGCTATGTTTTATTTTATTTTGTTTACTTTGCACGTAAGTTGTTTAAAGCATTATAAGAAAAAAAGAGTTACTAGGATTGGGAGGAGTTTTTTTCCAACACATAGCTATTCATATATAACAACAGTTTTGATTTTACTATATGCCTATTGCAGCAATCTATCCCTAAAAAATGTGTTTTGGCACTTTCCTTTTATAATTTTTTAGACCTTTCGTTTGTAGCCATAGTTAAAAAGTAATACGAATACTGTGGTAACAAAGATATTTTGCAATGATTCTTTTATATTACAATATTTTGAAATTGTACCTAATAAGATATTATTATACTTTATAAAGGAATACGGCAATAAATATGTATAAAAATAAAAATATTATAGTAATTTAGCAACTTAACTAGATTTAACAAATCATGACTAATTTGAGATTGCTAATATATTTTTTTCCCCTTTGCCTTCTCTTTTTTGTTTTTTCTTTTTAGTTGGACCTAATTTTCTGATGTACAAGGTTGTCTATTTCGCCCACATACTTCTCAAGCAGCATATAGGCTATGTTCTTAAAGATGATTTCCGTATAATGTTTTGTCATGGCCTTATTGGGACACGTAACAATCCTTATCTATGAGGCCATAATAATAGACAAATGACACATATTATATGAGCTTTTGCCAAATTTTTGCGGTCCATCATTACTTGATTGTCTTGGTCTCTTATATCATTAGAGGTGGAAATAAGTCGTCTGTATATATATATATTCTTTTTAAACAGTATTTTCGCTAATAAGTATCGGAGGCCCACCTATCCCGATTGCATAGTAAAAATAAATAAATAAATAATCCATGCATCCAAGTAAAGAGTCTTGATGCTGTTAAGCACTATAATAATATTCAATTTGGGAGTGTATCGATTTCGAACTTAGAATTAAACTGAAACTGCCACCGACAGTTTTTGTATCAAAGTCAAAGCTGCTGCACTTGCAGCCGAATTTGGGAAATTTTGAAAAAGAAAATGCCAGCCGACATTTAGGACCATTTGGTCCAATTCTTTATAGAGAAAGGATAAAGATACGACGAGAACGGGTTTGGGACAGATCATATAACGCTCGAATTCGATTGATTTTTTAAAAGGTATCTTAAATTTGATTCGTGATTTTTTAAAATTTTCTATTCAATATCCAAACCCGTTTTTAAAGAGTTTTGACCCTGTTCGTGATCTGTATTATCCCGCGACCCGCTTCATTTCATTTTTTCCCCTTTTCAAATCTCAGTTAAATTTAATTGCATCTTCCAATAAAATATTGGATAGTAAGTCGGTAGTTATACTTCAATATGGTCTAAACCAAGTTAAGCTGGTTATAACATACTCGTCAATTCACAGACTCATATTTTATTTGTTAAAGCAAAAAAAATTAATAATATTGTAAAATTTATTTTTTAAGAGATAAAATTAAAAGTTAGAAAAAAAAATAAAAAATAAAATTAAAACTATTAATAACTATTCAAAGATAAAAATTAGTAAGGTTTTGTTTTTTTTAAATTTAAAACTCACTTTTTTAAATTGTTTATAATATGATGGGTTCGGGTTTCTCATCGGTTTTTTTTATAACCGAACCTAATCTGAAATCCTTAGGATTGATATGTAATTTCTCAAACCCACCTCGTGATCTTTAAGATTTTTAATGATTTGAGCGGGCCAAGTATTCTATAATGAATTATTCTGGTTGCATCCCTAAGAAAGGAGTGAGATTGGGAAAGGGAGGTGTGGGGCCTAGGCCTGCCGTGGGAGAGAGAGGGAAAAAAAGAAAAAGAGACGATGACATTAAAAAACAAAATGATCTTGGACATTTAAAAAAAAAATTCAAAAAATTTTCCAGTTCGCCCCTGTTCCCTATTTTCTGAAACCGCGGTTTGGGTTTCGATTCCGATTCGTATCCGGACCAGTTTCGAACTGTTGCAGACCCCTGTAGGAGTGACAGGTTATAGTAACTTAATTAGTAAATAATACGTCCACTATATAATAGTTCTGCACTTTGCTGTGTAGATAAATGATATAAGGTAATTACTTTAATTATAACTTTATTGGACGGAAAACACATTATTGATATTTTGCCTTTGAATAATAAATAACGTTCCTAAAACAATAATAAATGTTAATAACGATAACTTAGGAAACAAATGACTTCCTTTTAGCTGACAAAAACACATTCATAATCTCCAAATTGTCACATATTTATTATTACATGTCTATTATTTAGACAAATATTAACTTATTATTGGACAAATGATTATTTGAATAAATATAAACATTTCATGTAGAACTTTACGTTCTTATCTAAATATTTCAAAAGCGATTGAAATAACACAAGCCACTTGGCCAACGTGTTGTTTCATATTCTTTAAATAACTAGAGGAATTTTACCCACAATGTGTGTATACGTATTCATTATATACCATAAAAAATGCAAACCAATGCGGTTGATTTGGGAATGGTCTACCATCTCCAAACTTTTCTTCATTTTTCATTTTCCCATGATTTGATCCTTATTACCCTCTTTACTTTTAATTGTGTATCAAATACGCAAATTCTATTGGTGTTTGCTGTTATCTGTAATAATCAAAGTGTAGCAACAATCCAAACATGCTTGAATTAACTTGAAGAAAGCCATCATACAACAAGCCACGCAACTACTTTTTCTAAAATTTAAACATTGTACCTTATGTATGCTAGATTTTTATATTTAAATATTTATTAGTATTTACATGTCATTGTAGACAAAAATATAATAAAATAATTGGGGACTCTGATTTATTACATCTTATATGTGTAAAATATTTTTTCTTTCACATTTTCATGATAGCATATCTATTAATCTATATTTATATATCAACATATTAAAAAAATATTACTACCAACAACTTATATAACATTTGTTTTAACAAAAAAAAAAAATTAGAAAAAAATTATTTCAATAAAAAAATACAAGTTGAGAAAAAGAGTAAATTTACACAAGTATTAATATTCAATAATTTCTTTTTCACAATATCTTTGCATGTTTATTATATTATCAATACTTAGAAAAAAACATGAATATAGTTAGTTAATAATAGATCACTTAACAATTTACATAATAACACCAATTATTAAAATAATGTTATTAAACCAAGTCTTATAATTGATGATATTTGCTAATAGTTGATGTGAGGGGATAAGACATTTGTAATATGGATAGTGAAATTATAATTTATGGTATATTATTATAAAAGTAACAATCGAAGATAATGAATGAATTTAATATTATTAGTTATTGGGGAAAAAAGTAGAGAGAGAGGGGGAGAGAGAGAGGAGAGAGAGAGAGAGAGAGAGAGAGAGAGTATCATTTAAGCAATAATTACATTATGAAAAAGTAAAATGATAACTACCTAAATTGAACACATGACATTTTGGTTACAAAACCAAACCATTTACCACTTTCGTATGTAACTTATTATATTTTGATTTCCTTTTTAAAATATACATATTGTACATATATATTTAATTTTTTGATAAAACCTAAAATTGACATTTTCTAAGCTTCGGGGGTCGAGGCCCCTATTGATCCCCCCCTAAATGCATCCATGCATGTCATGTATTCATAGACTTGGTGTCTAATGTCTAATAGATCTTTACTCTAAGAGATGAGATGCCTAAAAAAAGAAGCTGTCACACCTTAAATTTATACATCAAGGAGTATCTAGTTACCATGTATAATACTCAATGTATTACATACATAAGCTTTCTTAAAAGAAATGTTTATTGTGGACATTTGTTAGCCAATTTCATAATCTAAAATCATTTACTTACATTCTGAAAACAACCAGATTTAGTAGCGGTAAAACAATCTTTATAAAAACATTTAATATTCTACTCACATGAGTAGATTGTCCTTCATAAAAACAAAACTATAGACTACTCTCTCTTGAGTAATTCAAACTATAAAACAAAATCGTATCATCAGGTATGATGAGCTCCATCAAACCCTTAAAGAATATTACAATTACAAAAAGATAAATCTAGCTTTTATACAAAATAAAATGTGATCCAATGATCCTAACTTGTCTTGATCTTTAACAAAATCCTCTTAAGTCATCCCATACACCCGAATGAAACATCATCATCCAATCAATACCTGGAGAGAAAACAACAATGAGCCGAAGCCAAGTATGACAATAACACAAGAACACATGAGATGAGATGCATTGTTATACTAATGCAACGCAACAAACAACGGGTTATTATCTTTAAATTAAGGTGTAAGAAACAATACGAAAGCACCCACACTCCGAAACAAGCCTCTAGGAATTTAGAAGTATTGAGTAATAGTGGTTGCTTAGGATTATACACTAACTCTTATTTGGATTGATAGGATTACTAAGTTACAAGTTAAATAGAATAAAGTGGTAAGTAGTTTAATCATCACGTAGAGGAAATGGTGGAAAAACATACAATCACATTAGAGAACAAGACAATAACGTTGCACACAATTATAATGATTATAGAAGCGATTTCATAGATGTCTAACTCATGATTTAAATTAATAGGTTAACTAGTTATCCACATAGCTAAATGGGTTAATGATAAAAATGTCATCTAAACTTTCACAAAATATTTAATGAGGTACCTGAAATTTCATTTTGAACAATTTGGTACCTAAACAATGTTTTATAGAAATTTTTTCGTACCTAAAGTTTAGTTTTAACAATTTTGGTACTTAAATAAAGCTTTCACAAATTTCTTTCATACCTAAAGTAAGTTCAATCAGGTATGAAAAAAATTTGTGAAAACTTTGTTTAGGTATCAAAATTGTCGAAATGAAACTTAAAGTAGGAAAAATGTCCATGAAAAGTTGTTTCAGGCATTAAAAATTGTTCAAAACCAAACTTTAGGTACCTAATTAAAATTTTTGCAAAAGTTCATCTACCATTTTTGACATTATCCCTAGCTAAAATTTAGTCTTTGAACACTTGACTGAATTCTCCATGCCAAGTTACATAAATCAAACCCTTCAACACACAAGATTCATTCATTTAAAGTTTAATGCGAAATAGGTTATAAAACTTTTATTATAAATTATAAGATATGATGTCATGCCCTAAGGAGTACCTCAAACATGAAGCCTACTATCCATTGCATGAGAGCCAAAAAGTGACTACCTTGGTCACATAAGTGCTTTTATATCATGCGTAAGGTATACTCATAGACAAAGGAACATCAAAGAGTAGTGCAATTTAAGAATAACAAATATGCACAGACAAGATAACTAATCATAATATACTTAAACATGAAAAAGATTATATTATCTTAGGGGTATACTCCTATTAATTCCACATAAAATTCAAATATTATAGTCATCCTCAAGGGTCACCTAAAATAACAATGTCTTATTAACTTAGCAAAGAGATCTTAGAAGAAATCTACTTCATATTCTCCCATAACATCCATCAAAGGCTTTATGGTTTTCTAGCATTTACCTTGGGAATCCTATCCCTTTTGGTGAAGCCATAAGTATTCCTATTTCAACAAAAATCTATAGAGGTGTAAGCATTACTACTCACTTAGTGAGAAAATCTCTTCATATGTACTGTACAACCAAAACTAAACAAGTTTGTTAAATAAGCATATGTTATGTAACAAACATATAAAGCAAACAAGTATGTATAGTATCTAGAAACCATACATAGAATGAATTTACACCCTTTGTAACAAAGGTAAGGGAGTTCTAATTGAGGTTTTCTATATCCTCTACTGCTAGTCCCCAAGCATCTACTCATAGCAATCGACGTGACTCCTCTTTGTGGATATATTCCTTGAATGCATTTAATTTCCTCAAGCAGGAGTAGACTTAAGCCCGCTATAGGATATCATAGGCCTTCTGGCTCTTTATGTAGGAGTAGCAACCTTCAATCATGTGACTCAACAAATGCAATGCATGACCATTTATTTCGTTTATACCAAACTGTATTAAGGTTCATTAATGGACGATCAAATAATTAATAAATGCAAAACAATTAACACATATAGATATTCTAATACACTTAAAAAACACTTCAAGATTCCAATATTCATAGCATCCATTTGATCACACAATACAAAAGCACATACATAACCCATGATATCCCCAAACATATTCATTTTATCTTTTCTCAGCAACAAGTGCAACTACTTCTACAAGCACAAATAAGGAACACAAATCATAAAGAAAACTCACTTATCCATTTAGAAAATCCATAGTCAAAATTTAGTCCTTGAGAAGAGGAAATACTTGAAATGAGTATTCCATACTAACTTTGCTTAAATTTCTAATTCTGTGATTTCTATTCTTGCTATAATTTCAGGTTACTAACTTTGAATTTTTAAATGACCATATTTAAGTCATTTTACGCTCGATTTTTACATATGAGTAATCATTTTCTACCTATTTCAAATGCTTTATCTATTTTAAAGTTCTCTTAGTCATATGAGGTTAGTAAGGCCTCAGGTCAATAAGAGTCAGACTGTTTCGATACATTTCTAATGATTAAATTTTATAAGGCTTTCTAGCATGCATTCACCTATTACTATATGCAATTATAGGTAAGGTATGAAGAATGAAAACATCATTTAATATGGTTCTAACACTATAAACATTTTAAAATGGAGTTAAACATGTAAAGATAAATGAAAAGGATGCAAGTTAAGATTGTTCATGTTCATAGAGTCTTTATTAGCCTTTTTTTAAGGAACATGAAATCATATCCTTATGTCCATTAACTAACATATTGAGACTCATTATGTAACAATTGAAAATAAAGACTCAAGTGAAATCAACCCCTTTAGGGGCTTGAAATTCATGACGTTAACAAATAAAAAGGAAATCAAAACTTTTTGTTTGATTCAACTCTAAAAACTTTGAAAACAAGCAAACTAAGTTGGAAAATGAAGTATTATGCTTCAATCATGCCTCATAGGTCTCATCACTTAGGAGGAAATATGGGAACACAACTTTGCTTTGCTTTTCCATTATCAAAACATTGAAATCAAGTGATTTCAAGAAGGGAAAATAAAGTTCCACACCCTTGATCATAATCTAGGTCTTTACATTATAGAAAATGGAGGGGTAAGGTTTGTGTTCAAGCTTTTCTTTTACTCAAAATGGTTTTTCATGTAAAAAATGAAAGCTTTCAAAAGATTTCATAATCAAAGTTTCATCTTAGTGAAAAGATCCATAATGCTTGAACTTTTCACCTTTCATGTGTTAGGCCCTCTAATTAAAGAAAAAGGGTGTTTATGATGATTCTATGATCATCAATTTTTCCCACTTTTGATTTAGAGACTTTTGGCATCATGACCCAAAAGTTTAAGAATTCAATATAAACACAAAGATAACATTAAGAGCATTTCAATATGTACATGGAAAATAAAATGGCCTCTTGGCTAACGAAACATAGTAATGAAATATGAAGATAATAAATTAAAATGTCAGTCTTTGAGATAGGACAAGTCCCCGAGACTTGCAATGGACAAGTCTAACACTAGAATTTAGGACTAGTCTTCTTAAGAATTGAAGAGGACAAGTCTTGAACATAAAGTAAACTTTCAAGAAGTAAATAAATTGCTTAAAAGTAAAGTACTTGAAAGTAAATAAATTGAATGTTAAATTAGTGAGCAATATGCTCTAGTTGATATATGTACACACACACATATATAATATATATATATATATATGTGAAGTTAGGTTAGATTACAACGAGTAAAGAACATAAACTTTATATAAACAAAATAACATGCATGATCCTACACATTTCCTTCCTTACCTTGATGCATCATTGGAAAACTTGTACAAAAATGGAGTCTTACTTATACACATGATGATGAACCTAATATAGATAAGTATTTGAGAGTGTTTACTGAACAAATGAGTGGAAATGTGTGTGTTAGAGAGGAAAGCAGATGGAGTTGAGATAGTATGGAGAGAGGAGGAGAGTGTCAGGTTTGGATAGAAACATTGGAGAGAATTTAAGATTGTTTTGAGTGTAGAGAAAGTAAAATGTAAAGTGTTCAAAAGTTGTGAGATGAAGAGTGTTTATAGAAAGAAAAACTTATGATGGAAGTTGAGTGAGAGAGGGGGGAAATAGGAGGGTTGGCATTACCAAAAGGAGGGACGGAGGAAGGGGGAGAGAGAGAGATGAAAGAAATAAAGAAAGAAAAAGATGTGATAGGTTGTAAATTTGATTATAGGCTATGGTGTTGTAAGAATAGATGATTAGGTTGAATAATAGTAAAGGATAGGTATGGTATTGTAGAATAGGGGTGAATAGTGATATAAAGTTGATTGATATAAATAGTAGTGAATAGTAATAAATAGTATTGTAGATATGACAATTATTTTACTGGTAAGAATTTGGATATGTAAAAGGCTTGGTTTAACTAATCGAATTTTGACTCGATAAATTAATGCTATATTATATAAAATTATTTTATTTTAAATATTATTTAAATATATTATCTTGATTTACATGTTAGAGATCGGATAAACAAATTGTTTGGTGAAAGGTCTCCATGTCGATTGGCTTTCTTATTTTGGATTTTTGATGGCGATATGATTTTGCTAAATGACTTACCTTTAGGGTTTTGAGTTTTACCTAATTCATCTGATATCTTAGGGTTATTGATTCTTTATCTGATCCCTTTTAGGGTTTTCAGAGTTAAGAAATAACTCGAATTAGTTTTTAGGTTCTAGTTTTGGCACTCCTCCAGGATTCACATATAAAAGTGCTGAAAAATCTAGGGGTTTACATATGCAAATATATAAGACATAACAAAAAAAAAAAAAAGAATTGAAGACATAGAATTTATTTTAATATTCCCTAACAAAATCAAGATAAAAAAACCAACAATTGCACCAATACATTATATTATAATACCAATGGTATAGTAATTCCTTTAAAATATTAAAGCACTCAATTTCTTTAACAAATCCATATATTCTATTCAACCAAATGGCAAGTCGCTTAAAATAATGAATGGAGGAGAACCTTTATGAGTAGGCTATTTGCTAAACATATTCCTTTACTACTTCTCTTCTTCTTCATGACATATTCTTCTTCCTGCCTTCTTTCATATGCTTACTTCAACAAACCAACAAGCATATACAACCATAAACCAACAATAATAGTACAACTATAGACTTAATCATTAAATCCATATGCCACATTGACTATACCATTGCTACAAAACCTATGTTCGACCACTAAACTTAATCATAAGAAAATCAAATGTTCTTATCTACATTGTTATACCACAATGATCTCCATTTTTTACGAAAATAAAATTTTCTATATCACTGGTGCTTTTCTTATATTAATGTTCTTTTAAATTTATGAAAAGTTAAGGTAAGGAGTAGAAGAAGAGGACTACTGACTTTATTATGTTTTAATTTATTATTTTTTCAATCATGCTTTCTTAATTTTGTTTGCATGATCCTATTAATGGTTAGAAATAGTAGGTTTATGGTTAGGATTTTCAAAAGAGGAATCTTTAGTACCAATACATGTATCAAGTTCCTTTTATCCAATTGAACAATGTGAGACTACTACATTCTTATACTAATAATATTGAATAGGAACGTTGTTTAGTGGACATAAAAATAATGAAAAAAACTTTAGGGAAAATTACAAATTGTGCGGTTAAGGATTCGATTACAATGTTCACATAAGTACCCAATCACTATCGCTACATGTGACCTAAAAAAACATGTGCAAAAAGGAGGAGTATGTAGTCTCATTAGGCTTGAACACATGTGTGGTAGGTGGAGGAGCTAAAAAAGAATCAACCTCACTAAGCACCATAAGGAAATATTTGTACTTAAGCAAATCAAGTGATTGATTCACCAAGATGGAAATCCAACAACACAACGGTGTTTGTCCAAGAAGAAAATGCAGTCAATGGAGGTGCATGAAGAAAATGGCACTACACTTGAAGTTGCAACCTATGGAGATGATAATGTTGTCTCTACTTTATTGAAAACTTTAGATTTTAAGAACTTCTTTGATCACCTTGGATTTGATAAGAATGCATAATTTATAGTAGCGATTGCATTAATCGAATTGCACAAGGTCATTATAGTGAGTATGACATAATTCAACCTAAGAAAGAGGTAGTCCTTATACGTGATTATGCCATTACATTTTCCAACAACAATATGCACTTGAAGATTCCTAATCACAATCATCTTTTGTATGTGGAGAGTATACTCTATGTGTTGGTGATTGTGCCCTAGGCCAATTACTGGATATTATCATTCATAAACATTTCTATTATATTGTTTGCATGTTTACTTTATAATAGGATGCATAATTTTAATTATCCTAAATGTCCCTAGATGCTCATTATGGGAACAATAATGAATTAAATCTAGTATGAGGTTTGACTGATAATCATGGGATGTTTATTTGTATGGAGATACAAATCAAACTCATAGGTACATGGTGGAGAACTATGTACGACTAACCGCTTTGAGATCACTACATGGATTAGTGTCATAAGTGATTTTCAAAATAAAATATCATCGTATCCTCAGACTAAAATCACCATGGATTCCAACATGAGGAATATTATGTTTCAACTCAATGAACATTGTCTTTAACCAGATAATTATAAAGGTTGAGATTAGGCATAATTAAATCATGTAGAGGAACTTGAGTGATTAAGATGGGATTTGTCCCTCTCGTTGTGAGAGAGATATCTCTAGGCCCCTCGATGAGTGAGACTGAGAAATACATGGCCGTGCTCAAATGAATTAATAGTGTGATCAATTTCATTTGTTTTTATCAGTTTACAAGAAATCGAGAAATGATAAGATTGAACGATATAAGGATGATACTATCCATGCCTTATGTTTAATCTAGATATCATGTGACAAAAGGATAATGACATAAGTTATGGATTAGGTAAAAATCGGATCATCGATCTTCACTTAATTTAGGTAAACATAATGTCTTGGTAGAGGCCACTTATGCTTTGTTGACTAAAATTATTTTAGGTCAATTGCCAACATTAAGTGAACCTACATGTCACACACAAAAAAACGAGTCAAAAGGATCATGGACTAAATTTAATGTCTTGTGGGAATAATAATTTATTATTTTAAGAATAATAATAAATTAAAGGATCAGACTAAATTTAATGTCTTGTAGGACTAATAATTTATTATTATTGAGAGTAATAATAAATTATTACATTGTTATGTGCAAGGATTATATTTTAAGAAATATTATCCTAATTAGATTAAGGGGCACTAATGTCATTACTCATGTGAGAATGACATTAGTATAAAGGCACATAAAGAGATCTCTTTAGGTTAACGACTTATCTCGACATTAGACCAGCAGAGAAAATCTGCAAACCCTAAAGAGTGAAGCATGAAGAGTCGTGTGTGAAAATCCCAATATCATCTAAAATATTCTAGATCACACTAGCACGTGAAGGATCCTTTTGAAGAGTACTCGTTCGTGTGGATACGTATAGGGTATTGTGATTTTGCAATATCTACAGATTCAATCTACAAATTTATTTCAAGTTTCAAGCTTTTAGATGTACGAAATAAACTATTTATTTTGTTTTAATTTAATAAATACACATGGATACTGGGTTAGGGTTTTCTTTTTGAACTCCGCTACGAAAGATTTGATCTTTATAATTTTAAAACCCTATGGAAACCCAATAGTGGTATCAGAGCCACTTGTGCTTTTGATTAGATTGAAATTTCTTTCATGATCTGCATGTGATGCCATGAAATACGATTTTATAATGTTAACTATGAAATCAGTTTGAGTTTATGAGGAACAAAATTAATACAAATTCGGATTTGTAATTTTATTATAGCACCCTGCTTTGAGGGATTAAATAGATCATGTGTAATTTGATACAATGGATCTTGAGGGTTTTTCTCAATAGCAATTATGTAGTTCTCTATGTGATACAAACTCCTATTAAAATCACGGTTTTTTTTTTTTTAAAATTGGATGCCCTTTTTTTCACACATCTGTTTGGACGAGAATTGAATTAGAGACTTAATGCGTGATATTGCAATGTCTTATTCGTTGGATATCAGCGGATTAGATCTGCGTTCAGAATTTTTTTTAATTTATTTTAATTCATGCCATGGTAAAGACTTTGGAGATCTACCTGTTCATATGCGCTTCTGGAATTGGTTTACGTATTGTAGACGCCTGATTTTTCAATGGTAGCTTGTAATTTAAAACAGATTGGATCTGTTTGTATATTTGATAATGGACGAGTATTGGATAAGTCTTGATCTGTAGATGTTGTTTTTAATAATAATAAAAAAAAATCTGAGCAGTCATGAATTGGACATCTGAATTGTGGGTCTGAATTGGATGTTTGTTAATCTGTTCTGTTTTAGCTCAATCTGACGTTCATTTTGTGCTAATATTAGTGTGTCTATTTTGGATTTTTTTCGTCTGATTTAAATTAAATTTTTGAACAGCAGTTTCTATTCAGATTGGATATGGTATGTTCTTTTTTAACAGTATCCTATTAAAATTCATGAACTATAGTAATATTTTTATAAAAAAATCGAATTTCAAAATTTTCATGTGAATTTGAAAAGGATTTAAAAGATTCGATTTTTACCATAAGGGGATTGTGTCACGCCCTGGAGGGTACCTTAAACGTAGCAGTACGCAGCATATAATATTAAAGCTAATGAATGACAACCTTAGTCATGCAGGAGCTTCGATATCACATGCGAGGCGTACTTCCAAGATAGTAGGAGACTCACAGGGTATTATATTTAAGTAGATAATAAAAGCAAGCAAGAACTTATATAAATAAACATAAGATCTTCATAATAATATCCTTACATCATCTTAGGGGCATTCTCCCGCTTTAGAAGTCTTTCAACAAAATAATAGGTACTATAACACAAGTCTACTATAGAGATTTTCCTAGAAGCCTATGGTCAAAACTTAAATACATATAGCTTTTCCTAGAAGCCTATGGTCAAAACTTAAATACATATAGCTTCTCCCAAAAACTCCTAGTAGCTTAAACTCGTACCTGGCATACGGGGCTCCTTGGGGCAAACCAAAAGTAATCGTACTGTAATAAAAAGCTATAAGAGTATAAGCACGGGGTTCCTTGGGGCCAACCAAAAGTAATCGTACTGTAACAAAAAGCTATAAGAGTATAAGCAAATCTAGCTTAGTGAGATAATTCCATCTACAAGACATTTCAATATAGCAAACAAGTGTTTAATCAAGCATATGAGAATGCACCAATCATATGAACAAACAAAATACACATGATTAACCGGTAATCAAGTGTAGCATGGATTTTACGCCCTCCGTGTCGAGGGTTGGGAGGTTACAGGCCCATATGACCATCAATATTTACAGATTTACCGGCTCCTACTCGCCCTGTAGACTTTCTGGCTCCTACTAGCCCATATAGACTTTCCGACTCCTACCAGCTACCACTACCATTTCCTTGTTTCCCACACGAAGAATAGTAGTGAAACAAATGTGACTCATAAGTATGATATGCATAAATTGATTTCAATATATATTAACCAAATAATGTTTAGTTCAAGTTGAAGGCGATCAACACAATTTTCATCATATCAATACAAGAATCACAATTTATTTATCAAACCTTCTTTCGATATTCTTAACTTATATTCAATAAATTATAATTCCAGGTCACACAATAATTATTCATTTTATCTTTTTCTTAATTGCTAGTGCTACTACTTACAAGCACAAACAAGAAAATGTAACTTAGTAAAGGATTAACTCACTCCATGTTGGTAGATCCTAATTAAAGTAATCTTCCGGAAAGGTGATCTCGGGTCCTTCTCTACCTAAACATGATGAAATACCCAAAATGAGTCTTTCATGAAATTTCTATTCTTGAAGATTATAAACTTTTCTTAAAATCGCGGTAAAATCATTTAAGAGGAAATTCCAACTTAAAATGGTTATAACTTGCTCATTTTAACTCCAACTTAAAATGGCTATAACTTGCTTATTTTAACTCGGAATTTTGCATATAATATACCGTTTCTATTTATTCGAAAAGATCTATCTATTTCTAAAATTATTTTCATCAAACTAAGTCATTTGGTTCTAAAAACTGGCAGAAAAATTCACCACGAATTTTATAAACTTATTTTCCTTCTTTATCCAAAGCTCATTTTGAAGAGATAGGTAATATAATAGCTTGTAAAACCTTTGGAATGTATAAACATATGTTAAGTGATATATTAGATGTATGAAGTTAATAAAGTTATCTCAACTATGAAAAGTGAAGTCTTTTAAAGATTTTGGAAACATGAGAGCTTTTGAAATATTTATTTTGTTTTGGAGATATCTTAAGTTATTTCAAATGAGTATTTCTTTTCCCTAAATTTAATTTTTGTAATTTCTTTAAGTTCCTAATGTAAGCCCTTAGATTTTTCGATTATATAAAGAAACCCTAGAACCGAAGTCAAATGAAACCATAAAATTAACCTAGTTCAATGTTTAGTCTAGTGATCTAGATCTGGCAATCCCGTGTTCTTAAACCCTACAAAATGAAATTGAAATAATCATGGAATATGGTTCGTAATAACTTAGGAAAGCTTAAAAATAACATATTCGTAATTTTTAAGTGTCCTTCGAATCCAAACGGGATCAGTTTTCGAAAATCGTGCCTCGGTGCACCACATAGTGAAATATTCCGACAACACCAATAGATTCGTAAAAATATAAGGTTTTCAAAATATCAGTTTTAGAATTTTTCGGTAACTAAAATATCAGATAGAGCTTAATTACGCATATTTTCTTTACTACCGGTATTTTAATTGTCTAGTCTATATTCATAGTACTTTTCTACTATTTATTACTATTCATCTATCTCTATTGTTTCTTACACTCTATTCTTACACACTACCATACCTATAGCTTACAATTTACCTTCCCCATACAACTTTAATCACATTACACTTTACACATTACTTCTTTTATTACAAACAAACAAAATAAATCAATTTCCCTCTCCTACACAAGCAAACCGGCGCCCACTCTCTCCTCTTCCATCACAATTTATTTTCTTTTCCATTTTATTTAATTACATCTAATTTCTACTCTAAAAATCTATAAATACCACATTCCTTCTTCATTCTTTCACACAACACAACTCATACTAAAACTCTCTCAAAATCACTCCGTAAAACCCCTCTCAAAATCTCTCTCAAGTTCTCTCTTTTCTTTAGAGAACCCATTTCCACATATTACTACAAACCATTCTTTTCTTCTTCAACAAATACATAATCTTAGGTAAAAGTTTCTTTCATATACTCATCATGTTCATACAACTTAACATGAGTTTAGTGTATGTTTCTTTGACTCATGAGAGTTAAAGAAGTAACAATTTATTCATGTTTTGTTTTTGTTCATGTTTCTATTCTTTTCTTTATCTTATTATTATGTTGTTGTTGTTATTAATTGTTCTAACCTAACTTATATGAAATTATGTATTATGTATATATTTATTTAGAGCATATAAGCTCATTTGTTATTTATTTACTTTCAAGTTATGCAATTTATTTATTTCATGTTGTTATTAAGACTAGTCTTTTAGTCTTAGACTTGTCCATATCAAGTCAAAACAATTTTCTTTCTTTGCTTTTCTTTTCTTTTGGGACTAGTCTATTCTTAGTCCCGGGATACCTTGGTGAAGCTAAGATTCCCAATACTTGACTTTACTTTATGCTCTTATATAATTTTATTATGTTGTTTTTATTATATTTCTCATAGTTACATATTCTCATTCATGCATGAACATGTTGTTCTTGTCTCAACCATAATGAAAATGAGTTTTCTTAAGTAATAAAAATAAGAACTCTCTTTAAAAATATTTTTTAAGAAATTATTTTTTCATAAAGACTTAAAGTTTTGTCTTAATAAATATTTTCTAAAGTTAGATAAGTTAGCTCAAGTTTTAGTAATAATACTATATAGTATTTTATCAAGGAAAATAAAGTTATCACAAACTCTCTTTTCAAACCAATAAAATAAGAAAGTTTGTTTAAACTTAAATTTTTTATTTAACCAAGAGTTTTCTTAGCTCATTTATCAAAGTTTTTCTATCAACACTCTAGAATACTAAAGTCTAGCAAGTTTTACAAAATTATCAAAATATAACCTTTATAAGGATAAGTCTTACTTAGGAAATAAAAATAATAAATAACTTATAAAATTATTGGTATTATTCTCTTAAAGTGGGTCTAACTTTAGAAAAACCTTAAACTTATAACCATGAAATATTTAGAAAAGCTATGTTTTCTAAACCACTAGAAATAAATTTATGGGAATCTTAAAAATTAAAATTTCTTTTTGAAAATGTAATTATTCTCAAAATTAAGAAATGGAGTTAAAAGAAGGAGATACTTACAAATAAATTTTTCCAAACAAAGCTAAAAGGGAGATTTTTAAGTCTTAGTTTCTCTCACTTTCAAGACACATTGTTTTACAAGATCATTGTTAAGACAACACCACTAAATTCATACATATGATTTGAGTATCTATATATATGTATTCAAAGGATTTTTCAACCATACAATATATCTATATTTTTGTACAAAAGCTCTTGAATGAAGAAAAGTTTGAAAACTTAAGTTTTGAAATTGGAATTTTCGTATCAAATATGTATGTTACTATTCCGAGACCCAAATTACTTATTTTGATAAAAATAACCTTAGAAATAGGTAGATCTTTTCGAGTAGGTAGAAATCGGTATATAATATGCGAAATTCCAAATTAAAATGAGCAAGTTATGGCCATTTTAAGTTGGGATTTCCATTTCATACGATTTTTACGAATTCAATATGATAGATTAGAGAAATTGAGTGGATCTTGGATAAAATGCTCACTTCGGGTATTTCTTTTGTTTAGATGTCGAGGACCAAGATCTTCTCTTCCCTGAGTATTACTTCGACTCCTAGAAGAACTATGGACTAGTGATTTCCTTTACGCTTATATATTTGTGCATGTGCTTGTAGAATAGAGCACTAGAAGTTAGGAAAAGATAAAATTGATATGCATGTGGGATATCATGAGAATTATGTATGTGAATTGTTGTGTGCGATCAATGAACAATAAGTATATCGGAACCCGATTTGTGATTGATATAAATGTTTCCATGTATGTCTTGTTATGTGTGCAAATATTGTTTGATCGCTTTAAATGATTTAATGTCATATTGAAATTCCCATACAATAAATTGCTCAAGCATATCACTTAGAATATCATTTTGAAAATTTGCTACTACTCCTCAGCGTGTGATTGAAAGGTAAGCTGTCTTGCTACAATCTTAAGAGTATAGGATGTTCGGGGAATACGGTCTCAAGTTGTAGCCAAGCCGGATCGATTGCTTTGTGTATGGAAAGCCCGAGGACTAGTAATACGGTTTGTTAGAATCCCAAGACGCGCGCAACTTTAAGGAGGTCGTTTGGGATCCAGTTCAAAGTATTCCCTAACCACCGATGGAGGGGTAAATCCATCACACATACGAAACTGGATAGTCGTATGTAATGTTTGATCATATGGTTTGTTCCATTTCATATGCTTGATTCATTAAACTTGGTTGATTGCTTGTTATGAGTACTTTTGCGTAAGGAATATCTCACTAAGCTAGTTATGCTTTATTCCTATAGACTTTTGATATTGCAGATTATCTTTTGCACCGAGACCATCTTGATTCCCCGGTAGAATCCTTATTTTGTGAAGCTTTTGGAGGAATTCTGTTTTGAAGTCATAGAGTAGATTTCTTCTAAAATCTTTTAGCTTTAGTTATTTTATCTTTAGTAGAACCATGTTGTTATGGAATTTATCGGGAGAATGCCCCTTAGAAGTTGTAAGACTTTATGTTTCTATGAATTATATTAAGTGTTATTTTGTATTTTCCGCTGCCAATATCTTAAAATGCATTACTTCACCGGTCTCCCTTTGATGTGAATGTACGCCTTGTACCGATATAAAAGATTTTGAGTGACTGAGGTAGTCATTCTTAAGTTTTAATATTGCGTACGATGGGCTGTCACGTTTAGGGTACCCGTTGGGTTTGGACACCTAAGGAGTGATTTTATTTTCTTAGCTTAGTTTCCAACTTTTTTTTAAAGTAATAACAATTTTATGTTTAGAGAAATAGTTTCTTTGTTTCTTGAGATCATTCCATTTTGATGAGAAGAATTTCTAATACTTGATAAAAAGTGAAGTTTTAAAAACTTTTGTTTATTTCAGAAAGTTCTTATGTAAGTTTATGAGCTCCTCTAGATTTCCTAGAAAAGTTTGTTTAAGAAAATTACTTCTTATTTCTAGAAAAGAATCTTTATTTTTGAGAAAACATTTCCTCATTTATTTTTGTTTGAGACAAAGCCATTATGTTCATGCATGAATATGAATCATAAAGTTATGTAAACATAAATAAACATAATAACTTGAAAGAATAAGTTAGTAAAGAAATAAATCAAGTATTGGAACCTTATCTTCATCAAGGTATCCCGGGACTAAGAAAAGACTAGTCCCAAAAAGAAAAAGAAAATGTTTTGACTTGATGAGGATAAGTCTAAGACTAGAAATACTAGTCTTAAAAACAATATGAAAGTAAATAAATTGTAAAGAAAGTAAATAAATTGCAAAACAAATGAGCTTATATGCTCTAAAAGATATATATAGCTATATAGATATATTAGATATAAAAGCAACATAAAGAAATTAGATGATGAACAAAAACAAAGTATGAACCTATTGTTGCTTTCTTTAACCTTCATGGTTTAGAAAACACACACTAAGCTCATACTAAGTAGATGAACATAAAGAAAACTTGAAGAAAATTTACCTAAAGGAACTAAACTAGAGAGAACTTCTTGGGAGGAAATTCTTGTAGAAATTTGAGAGAGTAACTTTAGTAGAAGAAAGGTGTGAAAGAAGTAGAAGTTATTTATAGGAAAATATGGGAGATAATTTGTCTCAATTAAATAAATTGAAAATAAAACAATTTGGGAAGAAAGAGAGAGGGGGCCGACACAATTAGGAGAAAAGGGGAGGAAAATTTTTTTTTTTTGTATTTTTGTTAATTAAAAGTGAGATATGAAATATGTGAAGTTGTATTGGAAAAGAAAATGTGTAAGAAATAGAGGTATGGGTTGTAAGAGTAGGTTGTAAGAAAAAGTAGAGATAGATAAATAGTGTAGAATAGTAGTAAATAGTGTAATGTAAAGTAGACATGACAATTTAAATACCGGTAGTAAGAAAATACGCGTATAAATGTGACATCTGATATTTTTAGCTATCGCAAAAATGTGAAATTGATATTTTTGAAAATATTATATTTTTATGAGTCTAACGGTATATTCGGAATATTTTTACTATTCCAAGCCTCAGGACACGTTTTTCAAGAATTATATCCGATCGGGTTCAAAACGAGTCGCGGTTTTACTAAACTAATCTTTTTAGGCTTCCTTGGATAATTACGAACTATTCTACTCACTAAACTCTTTCTTACTCTCTTAGGGTTTCTTAAACAGGAATGTTGAACTTAAGCGGTTACGGTAAACTAAGGTTTGTTGACTTTAGAAATCTGGTTGACTTCTAATTAGGGTTAAGCTTTAATTTGAGTTCAAAACTTCGGGGGTTTACAGATTGTCCCCTTAACCCTTGCAATGTGCATGATTTAGTTCAGTAAACTCTAATTAATAATTCTTAATATAAAACACACTTTTGAAGTATTGTGACATATGTGTATGCTTCTCTATCTGTTTATATTACATGTATGGTGCATAGCATGGCCCTAAGACCTATGTGATTAGCAGGTTTTTATTCCTTTTCTTTTAAATGGGTTGTAATATTATAAATACGGCCTGTGTGTCGTTTTTATTTTATTGCAATTTATTTTCTATACGTAGTCGTAGGATCTTTTGTATCTTTTTATGATTGTAATAAAGACATGATGATGTCATGAAGACCCTCCCTAATCCATGGTAATGGAGAAACAAGAATCTTGAAGAAGATACAAGAAAATTTACAACTCAAGACCATAAAGATGGTTTTTACCTTAGGATTGGACCATTGATTTTCATATTGGCTTATGAAAATCAATGTAGAATAAAAGGCCATGCTATGACACTTTTTCTTTATTCGATAAAGTTGATATATCATGGGATATGATGTATGCATATGTATGTGATCCTATATTTACCACCAAGTATGCTTGAAATATCCATTAAACGTGATAAAAAAAATGGAATATCAATAATTAAATCCCTCAATAAATTTTAAGTTAAATGCCACCTATAATTAAAACCTGTCAAGACTTCAATCACCAAAATGTAGGTTCTGCCAAAGCAGGGTGCATTAGGTTATCTTAGTAAGGCAGTATGGGTAATGGTGCTACTCATGTGTTTAATATGTTTTGACTTATTTAGGCTATCAAAACGTGAAATACCTCAAATATTCACCTAGATTAGAAATTGAGTTTAGATAGATTAAATGAATCAAATGAATTATAGGACTTAATTAGACAAGTTGGCTTAATTTAATTAGCTAATAATTAAGTTGATTTTTAGATTTGAAATTCCTCAAATCTCTAAACATGTTCTAAAAATGTTTAGAGGATTCCTAAACATTCAATTTAGATCAAAAATATTAATTCCTAAATCTCAGTAAAATATAAGTTCATTTACTTGAATAAAAATATCAGTTCTTGAACCCGAACTCAAATTAAATATCTTTGTATCCAAATTAAATTCCTAAATTAAGTTCTTATTTTAAGATCTTAATTTATAACCTATGGTTAGAAATCATCTTTTAAATACTTCTGGAACTATAGATATTGATCTATAGTTCTAAACCTATACCTATTTCTATTTTTAGCCAAATTTGACTTTATCCTTTCCTTTTCTTTTCATTTTTTCCTTTGCTGCCATTTGTTTTTCATTTCCTTTGTTTTTACGTTTCTTCTTCTTCTTCTTCTTCTTCTTCTTCTTTCTTTCCTTCTTTCTTTCTCCAAATCCAAGACTTGATCTCAAGATCAAAGCCAACTAGAGTATGAATCAAAGCTAGGAGATGAACTAGATGGAGGAAACCGAGCTAGAGGAGAAAGTTTCAACTTGTGTTCTTTTCTAAAAGCTAAGTTTTCTATTTCTATTTATCTTTGTTTTTACTTGTTATTTACATTTCTAATTGATGAATTGATGTTGAATTGAGTTGGAAGTGCTGTTTACATTTGTATTTGTTGGTTTAATGGTTGATAGAAGTGGGGAGTTGAGTTTGAGGAAGAATATGATGAATTGTAGTTTGTGATGGTTTGATTGTTGTTTGAAGTTTTTGGAGGAAGATTGAAGTGTTAGAAGTTGTTATTATAGTTTATTTAATGTTAGAATTGATATAGGAAGCTTAGAAATGATTTGAAGAAGTTTTGATAAAAGAAAAGTGTGAAAAACATGTTTTTGTAACCCTGTTCTGTCTTCAACGCCGGCTCCTGGAGCTTCTACGCGGCCGGCTTTGAGCCGGTGTTGAAGGGAACAGAATGCATTTTCTTAAAGCTGCCTCCAACGCTGCCGGCTTTGAACCTTTACGCTGCCGGTTTTGAAATTTACGCCGCCGGCTTTGAAGTGCCGGTGTTCGTTTTACTCAATGCCCTATTTCGCAGCCTCTTCGTATTTTGGACATAACTTTTTCATACGACCTCCGATTGAGGTGATTCAAGTTGATATAAAAATATTAAAAAGAGATCTACAACTTTCATGTTTTGAGTTTTTACAAATTCGAAATGTATCGATGCTTAAATTTTGATTCTTTGGCTATTGTGATTTCCTAAACAAAATAAAAACTTGTTTTTATTTCTAAATGTTATTGTTAAGTGTAAATGGATCTTTTTGAGTTAAAATGAGATAGCTAAGTGATGTTTGATGTGTTATGTTGATAGATTGATTTAGTTAAGCATGATTTAGATAGATTTATAAATTCAACAAATAATTGAATTTCTAGGAGTATTAAACTAAAAGTAGTTATGTTGTATATATGATTTCCATTGCTTGATTCATGATGTTGTGATGACTTAGTGGAACTAAATGATCTTGGTAAGTATATAAATGATGAGTTATGTATTTATATGAATTTTATTTGAATTTCCTTCGCTAAGTTTAAGATTTGTTTATTATTTGTTCTTATGATTAGTTATTGAACTTAAATGAACTTAGTTAACAAACTTAAGTTCAACTGATTAAATAGACTTGAATGAGTTAAAATAAATTAGATTGAGTTAGTTTAATTACTTTGACTTAGTAATTAGATTAAATGATTAATTCTAATGAGTTTGACTTAATGAACTCAATTAAACTAAAATGAACTAGATTTCTTAAGCTTAATCCACTTAGCTTGGCTTTTGAATTAAATGGCTAAGGTTAATCAATTTGCTTGGTAAATGACTTAAATGACTAATTCTAATCAATTTGACTAAGGTTAAGCTAAAATGGGTTAGTAACAAATAATTGGATTAAATGAATGTGTTAGGGTGATCTTTGAATAACATGAGGAATATGTTGTTTCGAATGTTCAATTGTTTTTGGATTTATATGTTTTTGAATATGAATGTTTTGTTGATGCTTTGTGGATAAGAAACCATAATTAAAGTGAAAAGAATTACTTTGATAGACAAAGGAGAACTGTCCATATTTTGGCGGGGCGATATTCGCAGCCATAGTGGGGTTCCATATTAGTGTCTGATCAAATAGGATTTGATAAAATGAGTTTGAGATAAATGGATAAATAGCTTAAGTTCTTATATGATTTTGATGAAGCGGATGATTAGTTTAGTTTAGTTTCTTATACGAGCTCTTTTCTTAACAGTGGTGGATATCTGATTTTATCTTCTGGATTATCTTCTGGAATTCCTTCTGAGACTCTATTTGGATTTTGTATATAAGGTACGCAGTAACTTGCGTGTTGGATGTTAGGATAGGCATCTAAAATGAATTAAGAACTTAAACTTGACTCAATAATTGATGAGTGTTGATTGTCTTTTACGTTGAATCTGGTTCGGAGAGCGGGACCTTGCTCAGATTGGGGGCATGGTACTTTTTCGTTATTTGATATATCTAGGAGATATAAGTATCCGAGCTGCTTATATCAACCCCTGGCGTCGTGATGCGTTACTCAGATCCCTAGTATTACGGGCTACGCCGGAAGGTGGGGCTGCCTAGTCTGTATGAACAGTAGGGACCACTCAGGGAGGCGGACGTGATACTAGATCCTTGATGCCCGGAGTTTGAATACTCCCATGTTGATTTGTTTATTTTAAAGAAAGATAATAACTTGTGATTGTCGCATTTGCATTTAGTTAAGATCGTGTATCATTCCGTGTGTGATTGTGTTACTGTATACTAGGCTTCGGCTCATCCTTGTTGTTGTTATTCTTTTTACAGGTATTATTGTTGTTGATGTTGATGTTGATGAGGATGGTGATGGTGATGATGATTGATGTGATGATGTTTATCCGGGTTTTGAGCGATTATGAAGATATGGGAGAATGAGTGAGGTGTGATAGGATCGAGATATTTTTGTATTTTGTTCTTTTGTTTTGTTTTGTTTTGTAAGATGACTGGATATTTTTATAAATTGTATTTTCTTTTAAGGGCTTGTTAATGCCAATTGATTGTAAATGATTATCTACCCTAAGAGTAGATCATAAAGTGTTTTTATAAAGTTAGTTTCTTAGAAAACTGGTTGCTCTGTAGGGAGTAGAAGTTTATAAGTTGTTTTATAAAATTTGATTTTCACTGCCGAATCCAGTTATTTAGAAATCTATCTAAACGATTTCATAAATTCTAAAATCGGTTTAGCAATGTTCAACATAAACACCTTCTTTTAAGACAACCTTACGTATAATTCGTAAGAGTTATACGTGGTTGGGACTTGGTGTGCTTAATTTGAGAATTGAGCATGTTTGGGTCTTTACAAAACGGTTTTGGGCTAAGGCGTTAGATGGGATTTGAACATGCTGGGACATATGATGTCAAAAATCCTATAAAAGATCTAAGAGTTACATGCGATGTAATTGGTAAAGAGTTACCTACTAAATAACTTAACTTTAAGCATATGCCAAAGCTGACTTAGAGTTAGGTGAAATATGGATCTTAGCCCACTAGATTGCAATAATTAAATGCAACAACATTGATAATGAGGGTGATTCCAGTATCTTAAAGGGTCTAATATATCTCGGGCTCAACTTCCCTTGTGTATGTACTCTTCATATACTCTTAATTGGATTCACCTTTAAGTACACATGATCTCCTACTTCGAATTCGAGAACTCGTCTTTAGATCTACCCAACTCTTTTGCCGATCATGAGCTTCCTTTATCTCTACTATAGACTCTCACTTTATCGGCATCTTGTACAGGTTTAGCCTATGGCAAGCTTCTCTATGTCATCCTAGAACAAAGGTGACCTAAAACCGTCCATAAAGGCCTCGTGATGAACTTTTACCGATCGTATTAATTTCTAAATTTATATACCCGAGTAAATCTACGATCAAAGCTAGATAAGTGTTACCTATTCGATGTAACATAGATTTTAGGGTGTCATCCTCAGGGATTTTGAAGAAAAGTACTAGTATTACTGTTCTCTACTATTTAGCCAAATTTGGAGAAAAATCTACAATTAACATAAGCAAAAGATTAAGTAGGCTAGATCAACTAATGTTTGTTTCAAAGATGAATTCAATCACCAGGCTTACTTCCACCTTAATCTACCCTAAACCTAAAGTTCTTATGATAAAAGATTGATTAATGAATCATTCATGCTTTGCATACGGGATTCAACTAGTAAATCAATTCCTCTTGAGTTAATCTATAAACCTATTTTTCTAAGCCTTAACCTTAAGCTGGAAAGTCAATCGGAGACTTAGGTCAACGGATCTTGAGTAAAACCTACAGTTTAGATCCTGTAAACCCGAGTTCATAAATCGAGGAGTCAAAAAATAATTAAAGTGTTTAGAATAGTTCGTAATAATATTTGATTTATTAAAAATATCAGATTGGTTTATTTTGGCTTATTTCGAACCGTTTGGATACTGCTTTGGAAAGCGTGTCGGGGCTCGGAAAATTAAAAATATATCTTTATATTTTTAGACTCTTATATTTATAAGGATTTCAAAAATATCAAGTTTAGAATTTTTGAATTTTAAAAATATCAGTTATAGCTCATATGAGCTTATTTTCTCTTACCGGTAACTTAATTGTTAAATTTCTAAAAATATTTAATTGAGTATTTTATTTAAATCATAAAAATTCTGCCACTTAAATAAAATATTTTTCTTAATTTATTTTATATATTTTCTTATTTAAAAAGCCACTTTATCAACCCATATCTCAAGTACACATTATTATCATTACTACACTTATTATGTCTTCTTTTGCTTTTTCTACACTCCTCTTCCCCAAAATTGCAGCTGCCATTCCCATAAATTAGCACCTTTCATATTTTTAATCAATTATTTGATATTTTTAAAGTTATTTTAGTTAGAAATGGAAGCAACTTGTTACACTTTCAAAAATACAAGTTAAACAAACTACACACACCTACACTACCACAAAAATGCCATCCCTCCTTGTGCAGCTGCTGTTTTATTTTTTTTTTAAATTATTTAACACACACATCTCTATTTAAGCATCTTATTCCCTCCCTCTTTCATCTTTACAAACCCTACATTTTTCCTCTCTCTTTTTCCTCTCTTTCTCTTCTTTTGGCTTGTCTTCTTCACAAACAAGCTGCCACCATTTTTATTTCTTGCTCCCACATATTTTTCTTGCAAGTATTTGAGGTAATCTTCCCTTTTTGCTCTTATAAGGATGATACCATGGATGTTTCATGCATCAAAGGACATTCCACAAGCTTCAAAAGCTATGGATGATGATGCAAGAATTGAAACACTCCTCTAGATGATGATCTCTTATGTTCTTAGTATTTTTGTTATATTGAAGGCTTGTTTATCTTCTTGTTTATGTGATAACTTGTAGATCTAAAGTTTTATAAAGCTTTAGTTATGTTTATGTGTAGATCTAGAAGTTTAAGGTTACTACTAAGTTTCTCTTATGTTCTCATGGTTGGATATTGAGTAGATCTTAGATTTGAGTTTGAATGAAAAAGTAAAATTCGTAACTTGTCAATGCACTATTTTAAAAACCCTCTTTCAAGTCTTAAAATGGAAGATTTTGTTAAGAAAATGAAGGTTTGATGGATGTATATCATCAAGACTCCATCTTACAAGAATCAAAGTTGATTTTCAAAGTTATTTTCAAAACAAAAATTGTATTTTCGGATCAAGACAAAGATCCAAAATAAAAACATGTTTTCCAACTCACAAATGAGGATTTTATTCAAGAAATGAAGGGTTCTTGAGATATAATATGTAATGGGTTGTTTTTCATGAGTTTGATGAATTTTCTCAAGAGATATGTCCAAAATAAATTTATGAAAATTCGGATCAAACAAGACCTATTTTTGGAACCATCAATTCAACTTAAAATGAAGATTTAGACAAAAATATAAAGGGCTCTTGGTATAGATATCTTAAGGAATGAATTTCCATAAGTTTGAATGAGTTTTCCTAAAAAGTATTGCATAAATCAAGTGCTTTGTAGAAGACAAACTTTAGGTCTTGTTTTCATTGTAAACTTCAAAGTGGAAATTCGTAATTATGGGGAGACCAATTTTGAAAACCTTCTTTTAGATCTCAAAACAAGTATTTTATATTGAAAATGGAATGCTTTGATAATATATAATATAGGAAAATTATTTTCATTGAGCTAAGTAAGTTTTAGTAAAGGAATTACTCAAAACAAGACAATGAGTTTTGACTTGTGAATTTCGGTTTTATGAAAATGGATTCTTAGAAGTTTCATTTGAACTTTATGTTTGGTATTAGATAAGTGTGTAATCTCTTAATTTTGTTTTGAGAATCTCCTTGCAAGCTTAGGACTAAAATAAATTGGTCTAAGTAGTTAAATAGAGTAGATATGGCAATTTTTCACAAAGGCTCAAATCTTGGAATTTTCGCAACCCTACTGTACAGTATGTTTCCGACCCCTAAATGACCTTAAATGTTTGAATTAACTTTGGAAATAGATAGCTCTTTCGAAGTAGGTATAAATCGGTATATAAGCTAAATTCCGAGTTAAAATGAGTTAGATATGACCTTTTTAAGTTAAGGATTCAACCTAGACGGAAATTGACGAACTTAGTGAATAAAATTGTTAAGTTTAATAGAACTTCATAAGAGATACTCATTGAGGGTATTCCTTGTACTTAGGTGAATTGGAGGACGGGTTACCACTTCCCGAGGACTATTACGACTAGTGGATTTTCACTACATGGACAAGTGAGTTCATTTCTCAATTAATTATGCTCTTGGATGTGCTTGTAGTAGTAGTGGCATTAGACTTAGGAAAAGATAAAATTGTGATTGAATGGTGATCTAAACTTGCATGAATGAACGATAAGTATATCAAGCAAGCTTTTGTTGCAATAATCTTGTATGATATAGTATAGATTTGGAATGTTTGAAGTTTGTATGGTCACTTTTAAATTACCTAATTAATATACCATGATTATATGATAATTGTAATGCATATCACGTAGTGAGTCACATATCATTGTCGAGTATGCCTTTGGTGGGACAAAGGTGTATTGGAGGCAGCGGTCTTTAATGAAGGGGACTAGGTTGCATGACTTATGGACCACCCCATTCAAATAATGAAATTATGGTTGCATGACTTATGGACCAACATTAAAAATTGTGGTTGCATGTCTTATGGACCACCCCACTTAAGATTGGGACTATGGTTGCATTTCTTATGGACCAACTTGAATTGTAGTTGCATGTCTTATGAACTACCCCAAACCCCGAATGGAGGCGTAAATTCATTCACTTATGACTATCGAAAGTCATATGCTTGCTTCTCATTTGCTGTGCATTCATATGGTTGTTGAATTATAACTTGCTTGTATAGATATTTTAGCTTGATCGAGTATGTTACTTGGAAAATGAATCTCACTAAGCAATTAGCTTATACCCCAATAGTTTTGTTGCAGTGTTCCTATTTTTTTGGATGTTCCGAGAGGACACTTTGTGCAGGATTACTACATTGGATTAAAGAGCTTTTGAGAAGTCGGGACCTAGTATAGGCGTGGAATTCTAGGAAAATCTCTTTAATGTAAATTCTAATATGTGTAATTGGTGCTAAACGATGTAGACTCCTATTATTTTGGCGGGGTATGCCCCCTTGTTTTGTAAAGTTTAAACTATTTATCTATTGTGATTTATATTCTTAATGCTATAAATGCATTCTTAATGCTATATATGCTTTCTTAAGACTACTCGAATCAAGTGTGATCTAAAAGTTGTATGAGTACACCTTACACACGATATGTAAACTCATGAGATGACTAAGATTGTCATACTTGAGTTTAAATATAAGGTGTTTGGACTGTCACGTTTAGGGTACCCTTGGGCGTGACATAATCAATTCCTAACCCTATATGAGATAGTAAGACCCCTCCCTTACTAACATCACATAGGATTGCATTAAAGATATGATCCTTGAACAAGAATTAAATTTTATAGCAGAAAATCTGGATTTCCCTACCTCTATGTGAAATAAGCAATTCCTCTATTGAAGATCTATCTAATTGAATGAAACCTCTTTCAATCTAATAAGAATCAAGCATGAATTAATTTGTGCACAATCAATCACAAGATTATTGAATCACATGAATAGATATGAAGGCATGAACATTCATTAATCAAGACATTTCAATTCATATGGTTAGGGTTTCACAAGATGAAAAGTATAAGAATCTACTCCTCCATGAGATTTATAATAAGAACAATAGATCTAGAGGAAATAGAAAGAATAAACCCTAATTGATGTCTTGAGATCTTCAATGAATGCCCTAGCAATTTCTTCGTAATTTCCTTTGTAATTTCTGTCTTAGAGCCTAGAAAAATGATCTAAAACTATAAATAAGAAAACAGAGCTCTATTTATACTTTTAGAAAAATCCTAGTTCATCTAAGGCGTCAGCATGGCCAGGATTGGGCCAAGGATGAAGGCAAAAATAACTAAAATTCAGCCTAAACGCATTCTGATGTCTTCCTTGGCTGTCATCCTTGGGCGAGGATGAATAAAAGGCTGAAAACTTTTCTTCATGTGTGGCTATTGATCGCATCCTTCACGTCATTCCTGGCTAAGGATGAGGGTAAGGATGAAGATTAAATTACTCTTTTGCATTCTAACCTCTTCCTCTCAGTCCTTCCTTGCCAAGGATGAATAGAAGGATGAAAACATAAACTTCATTCTTGAACAAAATTGATTCAAACTTGTTTAATTTGCTTTAATTTTCTTTGAACCATCATAAAAACCTTCCAAATATGATCTTTAAGCCAAGAAATGAATTTTTCACAAAATAAATGTCTTTTTCTCTATGAAATCTCAAAAATTACATACCAAGAATATTCAAATAGCACCAATATCAAGGGTCTAATGACACTTATCAAACTTCCCCACACTTAATCGTTTGCTTGTCCTCAAGCAAACAAAACAAGAATAAAAGAATCTATCATCAATTATACTCATCAGAAAATTTTACATCAAACATAGCATTCTTTAATTCCATCAAGCCAAAGTGAATCATTAGTGCCTATTGCTCAAACCTACCATATTTGTACTTGCACTTAGCATACTACAATCAAAATTTCAAAACTAATCCAAGTAAGTCAAATTGTTAATCTCGCCATTTAATAATCAATTCCATAGTTATAAAGGAGATACAAATTCAAACAAAGCAAAAAGTGTCATGATCACATCTCTCTACTTATTAGCAAGCATATAAACCGTTCAATCACCTCTCTAAACGCAACAACCTTAAGTGAAAGTATATGGCATCCATCATTCCCCTAGATTTTTTTTTCCTCTTTTTTTTTTAAATCTCTTAAATTTTTTTTTAGCCTTCAGAGGGGAAGGTTTTTGCCTCCATCTTTTCTCTACCTCTGGATGGGTTTTTGCCCGCTTCTTTTCAGCTTTTATTATATATATATATATTTTTTTTTTTCAAGTTCATGTAATGAACTTTTGCCTTTCCGCCCTTCTCGTTATAGTGAGTTTATCGAGTCGGCACATCCCGGGCTCATCACCAAGTGACCAGGTTTTAAAGGAACCCTAAGAACTCTCTACTCACTCTAACATTCAAGTTTGGATACTCATAACTCAAATATTGAGTCATTGGAGTAAAGGCTTATTTCTCTTTTTTTTTTCATTTTTTTTAGAGATTATTTAAGAAGAATCACCAATTGATAGATTTCATATGCCCTTTCACAAAAAATTAGAAGAGCTCTCAAAGTGATTGAAAAGCAAATATACTACTACAAGCTTAGAAACAAAACCATTAAACTTTAGACTAGGGACTTTGATCTTTTCATAACCCTAAATTCAATCATTAAATAAACAAGTAAATTTACCTCACTTAGATTTGATTTCAAAATTTTGACTAAGTAAACTAAGTTCAAATAGGCGAGTAAGGCACACAAAATCACTATTCTTCATTTTATGTTTATTTTTTTATTTTAAATTTTTTCTTATCATCATTTTTTAATGTTATCTTTCTAAACAAAATTGATTATGATTTCAAGATTCTAACATATTAGATCATATCAACATTAAAAGCTCATTAGCAAACTCTTGAATGGGGGAATTTTGATTAACAAGTGCATATGCAATATGAAACTCAAATAAAGACCCAAACAATTTCTTTCTTCTATAAAATCCCTTCCCCACACTTATAACAAGACTTTGTCCCCAGTGTCTTCCTAGTGAAGCACAAGCAAGGAAAAAGGAAAAGAAAGAAATTATTAGAAAATAACACTAAAAAACTTCCCTGGTTTAATGTTGATGTCATCATGAAGTTGTAGAACCAGAAAAAGAAGGAAGAAAATGCGATAATGTTGATCAATAGCAGCAAATCAATTGTGATCCGACCAAGTTAGAAGATAACTCCTGCAAGAAAAACAAAAACAGCAGGGAAAAGCAAGAAAATCCTATCTTAGGTCCAAAAAGAAAAAACAGATGGTTCCATAAAAAAAAAAAAAAAAGAGTCTTCCCATAAGGTGGGAGCTTAATAAGTACAGACTATAGAAGAACAGAATAAAGAAAAGGAAAGGCAACAAAATCATGCATTACCATCATCATCTGCAGCGGCAATATCATCAGAATCCTCATCATCATCCTCATCTTGATCATCATCACCATCATCATCTGGGTCCATAACAATGTGAATGCTATATGGATTAATATCAGGAGATGAGTCAGAACCATATTTTGGAGAAGATTCATAATGAGGTATATTCGAAGGTGGTGGTGAGCAACAGGCAGCCAATGACTATAAAAACCCCCAAACAGCTTTCTTAAAGCGCTTAGCCTTCTTGCGCTCGTCATGGAATTCTCTCCTTAATCGACGAAACTCATAATCCCGTAAGGATGATAAAGTGGAAAAACTAGTAGGACTAGAAGCGGGAGGAGATTTAGCACCAATTTTGCACATCCCATATCCATGAAATGGACCATTAGAAATCCTCTCAGATTGTACACATGGAGTACTAGGTGCTGGTGTCCGAAACAGATTCATACCCTTAAGCAACTTGGTAATGTACCCTCCACAATAAAGCCCCTTTACTCGAGGATCAGTAGCTTGGTGTTTAAGGAACAAGGTGACTTCCACACCTACATTGATGGGGTAGTTCCTATGCATACTATACATATAAAACAACTCAAAGGAGCTAACAATCCCATGGCTACTGCTGCATCCCCCCAGTGTATGAGCTAACAAATGATGGACCACCTTTAAAGTAAGCTCATTGATAGAAGAAATCTTGGATTTGGACGGAAGAAATTTAACACGCTTATTAAAACATAAAAGCTACCAAAAAGTATTCATACTCTGCTCGGGAGGCCAATCATTAGGCATAGAAAGATATTCAGGCGTTTCAATCTCAGCTGTTGAATATAAACCCAAAAAGAGTCCAAACTTGGATAAATGAAAGCTATAAGACTTGCCATATACCTGAAAAGTGATTATGCTATCAACCTTGTGAGTACAATCTCCAAAGTAGATAAAAACTCAATGGTGATATCAGAATAAGCAGGCTCATTAATCTCAAAAAATTGAGCCCAAGGACCGATAGCAATAGACTGATGAACACGGTCTTCTATACCAAATTCGCGAAGGAGCTGCCAATCCAAATACTTATTGTTATGAAACTCTAACTTCTTTAGCCTAGCCTTTCTTGCCCGACTCCATGTACGGGTTGAAATTACACCACCACCATAAGAAAAAGTTTCCACTCCAGCTGGTAATGGTGGTGAAGGCTCTCTAGTTCTTTGGTGAGAGTTGGATGGTTGAGATTCTAGTAACCTGATAGGACGCTTGCCCTTCTTAATGCATGCTCGCTTTGTACGCATACCTATCAAAGAAAATTGCACAGATATGAGAGTAAAGACTACATAAACAGCAAACAGCTAAGATATTCATGCTTAATATGATGCTAAGATTTACCATTGGATAAGGTGAAGAAAACAGATAAGCAAAAAGAAAACATCAATTAGCATCAATTCAAAATGGGAAACATAAGGATTTTAAATTTGTGCACAAGCGTGGAAAATAAGTCATGCTGAAGACTAGGAACAAACTTCTAATAACAAAGGGAAGTTCAAACAGTGTAGAACACCCTAAATGTAGCAAAAATCTGCAAGAAACTTAAATTCCCAAAATAGAATAGAAATGAACCCTAATTCCATGATCTGAACAATGTAGCCAAAATTTTCCAAAACAAATTGCATATTGAAGCTCGAGAAGCATGTAGTTGCACGAATCAAATAAAAGCCCTAATTTTTATGATCATCAAATTTTCGACAAGAACCCCAGGGACATAGCTTCATCACGAGAATGATTTTGTTGACAACTGAAATCAACAAAAATAAAGCCTAAACATGCAATATTTTGATCATAGAAACTTCAATCCCTAAGTGAACTAAGCATGTAAACACATCAAACTAATGCAAATGTTTTAAAAACAGTAGAATGCGTCATAAAGAGAAACACGAAGCAGCATAAAAAATAAAAAACGAAGAAAAACGAAGAAAGAAAGAATAAAGAAGCTTACTTATTGTTGACAATGGCAAGAGAATCCTTGAAATGCAAAGTGCGAAAATGTATTGTGATATTGAGATGAGAGAAAGCAAATGAGAGTAAATGGTATGAGAGGGAAAATGAAATGCAGAAAAGAATGAGATAGTTTTATAATTATTTTTTTTTAAACCTGAAAATGTTTTAAATTTTTCGTTTCTTTCTCAATTTTTTTTTCAAATTATTATTATTATTTTTTTTTTTTTTAAAGGGGCTGACAGAAGTCAGCCTGCCCTCCTTCCCAGCCAAGATCGGGGCCGGGATGAGGTCAGAAACTCAACGAGCTTGCAGGGGATTTCATCCTCAGCTTCTTCAAGGGCAAGGATTAGAAGGCAGGATGGGATCAGCTCCCTTGAGAATCAGCCTAACCGTCACCATGGGCGAGGATGGAGATGAGGAAGCGATCAGTAGCTCATTTAAACTCCAGGGGGATTCTTCCTTGTCGTCATCCTAGGGTAGGATCGGGGCAAGGATAGGATGATTGATGGTCCCTCAATAGTATTTTTAAAATCATCTTGACGTTCTCCATGGGCAAGGAAAAAAGATGAGGATGAGATCAGTAGCTATTCCGAAATTCTGCCTAGGCCTCAAAAAGAGCGAGGAAGGTACTATGGATGAGATCAGTAGCTACATTGGATTAAGCCCGATCTTCTCCATGGCCAAGAATGGATGTGAGGATGAAATCAGAAGCAAAAATTTTCTGCATAAAACTTCATTCTAAAAAAAAAAAAAATTAAGTAAGTGAGTTTCCAATTTATCCAAATTTCAGCAGAAAATTCAAAATTTTCATCTTAAATTCAAAATACACTTTGCACAATTCTCTTGTAATTGAGATGAAAATTTACCTCACCCTCTATTAAAAAGTAAACTCATACCAATTTGTGTTTTTGCCCACACTTAGAATTACTCTCATCTTCTATTAAAATTGTACATTGTCAACACTTGTAACAAAGTTAGACATGGGTTGCCTCCCATGAAGCGCACTTGTTTAACGTCGTTGGCTCGACTTTTCTTAAAAATTGCAGCTTAAACATCTGGTGCTGGAGTCTAAACTCCTCTCGGTTTCATCTCATTTTCTCCTTAATAAAGCTTTAATCTCTGTCCATTGACCTTAAAATCATCATGCCCTGGATGTGTAAGCTCAACTGCTCCATGTGGAAAAATTCTTTTAACAAAAGGTCCGGACCATCTAGATTTTAACTTTCCGGGAAAAAGTCTAAGTCTAGAATTGAATAGCAGCACCTTGTCACCTTCTTTGAACTTCTTAGGGTGACGGATATGAGAATCATGATACTTTTTCATTCTTTCTTTGTAAATTCTCATATTCTCATAAGCCAACATCCTCCATTCCTCAAGTTCATTAAGCTGCAACTTTCTTTTGATCCCTGAACTTGCTAAATCAAAATTCATCTGCCTTATTGCCCAATATGCTTTATGTTCGATTTCAACTGGCAAATGGCATGCTTTTCCATATACCAAACGATAAGGAGTGTCCCAAGTGGTGTTTAAAAGCAGTTCGATACGCCCACAAGGCATCATCCAATTTATCAGCCCAATTCTTACGATGATGATCAACTGTCTTTTCAAGAATGCGCTTTAGTTCCCGGTTTGATACTTCAACTTGACCGCTGGTTTGAGGATGGTAAGATGTTGCAACTCTATGTGTTACCCCATACTTCCTCAAAATCTTTTCTAACTGAGAATTACAAAATGTGTTCCCTGTCACTGATAATAGCTTTGGGAGTTCCAAACCGGGAAAAGAGCTTCTTTAGGAACCTACATACTACTCTGGCATCATTGGTAGGCAAAGCTTGTGCCTCAACCCATTTAGATACATAATCAACTGCCACTAATATGTATTTGTTCCCAAAAGAATTAGGGAGTGGCCCAACAAAATCAATACCCCATAAATAAAAAATTTCACACTCCAAAATGTAATTTTGAGCCATTTCATCCCTCCTTGATATGTTACCTGTTCTTTGACAGTTGTCACATGAAGCTACAAAGTGTTGAGCATCCTTGAATATGGTAGGCCAATAAAAACCAGCTTACCAACACTTTATGAGCAGTCCGGTTAGCATTGAAATGACCACCGGTTGGACCCGAATGACAGTCCTTCAAAATTTTCCACCTTCATTGTGAGAAACACACCTCCTTATCATCTGATCTGCACAAACACGAAAAGAAAAGGATCTTCCCAATAGTAATGCTTGAGTTCACTAAAGAACTTCTTCTTAGCATGAAAATTTAAATCATTTGGATAGATCCCTGCAGCAAGAAAATTTGCAAAATCAGCAAACCAAGGAGTTTCAACATTAAAAAGCTCATAAACTGCAAATAATTTTTCTTCAGGAAAAACATCATCAATATCATCTTCCTTGAGCTCCTCTAAGAATGGATTTTCCAACCGAGATAAATGATCGGCGGCTAAATTTTCAGCTCCTTTTTTGTCACGAATTTCCAGATCAAATTCTTGCAAAAGCAAAATCCATCGAATAAGTCTTGGCTTGGCATCAGTTTTGGACAACAAGAACTTGAGAGCTGAGTGATCTGTAAAAACAACAACTTTAGACAAAATAAGATAAGGTCTAAATTTCTCAAAAGCAAAAACTACCGCCAACAATTCTTTCTCTGTTGTTGTATAATTTTCTTGAGCATTGTTGAGTGTTTTGCTGGCGTAGTAAATTGGTTGAAAATGTTTCTCTCTTCTCTGTCCAAGAACCGCTCCCACTGCAAAATCACTTGCATCGCACATGACTTCAAATGGAAGACTCCAATCCGGAGTAATCATGATAGGAGCATTTGTTAATTTTTCCTTCAAAAGTTCAAAAGCTTGTAAGCATTCTTGACTAAAATCAAAAGGCATATCCTTCTCCAACAACCTTGTCATAGGCCGGCAATTTTAGAAAAATCTTTTATGAAACGCCTATAAAAACCGGCATGCCCTAAGAAACTTCTGATGGCCTTGACAGAGGTTGGAGGTGGAAGCCTTGAAATGACATCTATCTTGGCCTTGTCTACTTCAATTCCCTTGTGAGAAACCTTATGTCCTAACACAATACCTTCCTTGCACATAAAGTGACATTTTTCCCAGTTAAGTGCTAGGTTTGTCTCTTCACAACGGATCAAAACTTGCTCTAAATTGGCCAAACAGTCATTGAATGAATCACCAAAAACTGAGAAGTCATCCATGAAGACTTCCATAATATTTTCAACCAAATCATCAAAAATTGCAAGCATACACCTTTGAAAAGTGGCAGGTGCATTGCAAAGCCCAAATGGCATCCTCCTATAAGCATAAGTACCATAGGGACAAGTGAAAGTTGTTTTCTCTTGATCTTCCGGGGCTATAGGAATTTGAAAGTAACCAGACATTCCATCTAAATAACAATAAAACATATGTCCAGCAAGTCTTTCAAGCATTTGGTCAACAAATGGCAAGGGAAAATGATCTTTTCTAGTTGCATCATTTAGTCTCCTATAATCAATACACACTCGCCATCCCGTGACAGTCCTCATTGGAATCAACTCATTCTTTTCATTGGGAACCACAGTCATTCCCCCTTTCTTTGGGACTACTTGAGTTGGACTAACCCAAGAGCTATCCGAAATTGGATAAATTAACCCAGCATCTAAGTTTGATCACCTCTTTCTTGACAACCTCCTTCATATTTGGATTTAACCGTCTTTGAGGTTGCACAACAGATTTGAAACCTTCTTCAAGCAAAATCTTATGTGTACAAAAAGATGGATTTATTCCTTTTAAATCAGAAATTTTCCAAGCAATGGCTTGCTTATGTGCTTTAAGAACTTTCAAAAGCTGTTGTTTTTGTTCACAAGACAAATCCGAAGCAATGATAACCGGTAATTTGGAATTTTCTGCTAGAAAAGCATACTCTAATAATCTGGAAGTTGTTTTAATTCCAAAACCGGAGGCTCTTCAATGGAAGTTTTAAGTCTTGCTACACTCTCTTTTTTCAATTCTTCAAATTCATTTTGAGGTGTAATTTCTTTTGTTGAATTAAGCTGTGATATCATTGAATTAACCTCTGAATTTATTACATCCTTTCCTTCTTTATGCACTAAGCTCAATTGTAACTCATCCTTACAAAATTTCTTCAAGATGCTCCTCTACTGAAAAATCAACCACATCAATGCATAGCATGAATCATCCATACTCATTGGATATTTCAAGGCTGGGGCAATCTTCACTTCTAAGTCTTCATCTCCTACCCTCAAAGTAAGCTTTCCTTTCTCTACATCAATTAATGCCCTGGCTGTTGCAAGGAAAGGTCTTCCTAAAATTAAAGGAACATCCCTATCCTCATCCATATCTAGGATCACAAAATCAACCGGATAGATGAAGTTTCCAACTTTACCAAAACATCCTCAATGATTCCCCTAGGAATTTTCAAAGATCTATCAGCAAGTTGTAAACTCATCCTAGTAGGTTTTGGTTCTGCAAGACCTAGCTTTTTAAAGAATGAAAAGGGCATCAAATTGATACTAGCTCCTAAGTCCGCTAAAGCCTTATCAACAGTGATATCACCAACCACACAAGGAATTGTGAAACTCCCCGGATCCTTAAGTTTTGGTGGAAGTTTATTTTGAATAATGGATGAACAATTAGCTCCAACTTCCATAGTAGCAACATCCTCCAATCTCCTCTTATTGGACAAGAGATCTTTTAAAAATTTAGCATACTTTGGCATTTGTGAAAGAGCTTCAACAAAAGGAATATTAATATGCAATTGCTTAAAAAGCTCAAGAAATTTACCAAATTGTTCTTTGTCCTTTGTTTGATTGAGGCGGGAAGGATAAGGAATCCGTGGTGCATACTCCTTCACAGCGGAAGATGGTGATTTCTTTGCTGGTTCCACTTCTTTTTGCTTCAATTCTTCTGATTTAGCCTTTGGAACTTCTTCTTTTTCTTGCTCCTGTGATTTTTCAGATTGCAACTCCTTTCCACTTCTTAAGGTGATGGCCTTTGCTTGCTCTCTTGGATTAGGCTCGGTGTTACTAGGAAGAGAACCCAATTGCCTTTCAGATAACAACTTAGCCATTTGACCAATTTGTTTTCAAGATTGTGGATGGAAGCTTCTTGGTTCCTATGCCTTGCTTCTGAGCCTTGAATGAATTTGGTCAACAATTCTTCCAGATTTGATTTCTTTTCTGGTTGAGTGGGGCTGGAAGTTGCAGCAAAGGTTGAGGTGGAGCTGGAAGTTGAAGTGGAGGTTGATTTGATCTTTGAAATCCCGGAGGTGGATAATTAGCCCTTTGAGGATTTGCATTACCATAGCTGAAATTGGGGTGATTGCGCCAACCCGGATTGTATGTGTTGCTATAAGGATTATTTTGTTGCCTATTTTGGTTTCCCAAATAATCAACTCTTGATGATCAAAGAAGTTGCTATGATCTTCCGATGATTCTCCAAATTGGTTTATAGGATTTGATGTGTTCTTGATGCTAGCAACTTGCTTACTCAAAGCATCCATTTTAGCAACAATGGAGGTCATGAGATCTACCTCATACAATCCAGCTGTTCTTTGTTTGCCTCGGTTATTTCCCCATTGGTAATTATTTCGCCATATCTTCAAAAAGCTTCAAGGACTCTCGGTGTCTTAGAATTCAAAGTACCTCCAGCTGAGGCATCCACTAGTTGCCTTGTAGTTGTGTTTAAACCATTATAAAAGGTTTGCACTTGCATCCATGATGGTAATTGATGATGTGGACATCGCCTTAACAATTCCTTCCACCTTTGCCATGCATCATACAAAGTTTCTGAATCATTTTGAACAAAAGAAGAGATATCATTCCTTAGCTTGGCTGTTTTACATGGAGGAAAGTAATTATCCAAAAATTGTTTAACCATATCCTCCCAACTAGTAATAGCTCCAGCTCCTAAGGAAGTCAACCAATTCTTAGCTTTCCCTCTCAATGAAAAGGGAAAAAGTCTAAGACGCACGGCATCATCAGCAACTCCATTGCTTAAAAGTTTCACAAATTTCTAAGAAACTTTGGATATGTGCATGTGGATCCTCATCCGGAAGTCCATCAAACTGACAATATTGCTGCAAAAGTTGGATGACAACACCTTTAATTTCAAAGTTATTAGCCCCAATGGGAGGCTTCACAATAGTTGGACCGGTGCCATCAAGAGTAGGCCTTGAATACTCCAAGTTGGTTTTAGGATATTCTCCAGCCATGACTTGTTCTTCCTCTTGCTTAAGCTGGATGTTGCTCAGAATGTTCAGCAACTGTTCTTTCTAATTTTACGGAGTGTTCTCTCGATTTCAGGGTCTAAATCGAGAAGATCTGTCGGAAGGCTCCTTGTCATACACCTATAACAACAACAAGACTAATCAGAATTTTAAAAGCAGGAGAAGAAGAAAATAAAAAAAAATGACTAAAGTAGTAGATAATATGGCTTTTCCTAATATTGCTTTTCAAAATCCCCGGCAACGGCGCCAAGAAACTTGATGATTTTTACCGATCGTATTAATTTCTAAAATTTATAAACCCGATTAAATCTACGATCAAAGCTAGGCAAGCGTACCTATTCGATGTAGCATAGATTTTAGGGTGTCGTCCTCAGGGATTTTGAAGAACAAGTACTAGTATTACCGGTTCTCTACTATTTAGCCTAAATTTTGGAGAGAAATCTACAATTAACTACTAAGCAAAGATTAAGCAAGCTCTAAGATCAACTAATGTTTGCTTTCAAAGATGAATTCAATCACAAGACATACTCTCCACCTTGATCCACCCTAAACCTAAAGTTCTTATGATAAAAGATTGATTAATGAATCATTCATGCTTTGCACTGCGGGATCTCAACAAGTAAATCAATTCCTCCCTCGAGTTAATCAATTCCTAACCCTAAATGAGATAGTAGAGACCTCTCCCTTACTAACATCACATAGGATTGCATTAAAGATCATGATCCTTGAACAAGAATTAAATTCTTATAGCAGAAAATCGTAATTTCCCTACCTCTAGGTGAAATAAGCAATTCCTCTATTCATGAAGATCTATCTAATTGAATGAAACCTCTTTCAATCCAATAAGAATCAAGCATGCAATTAATTTGTGCACAAATCAATCACAAGACTATTGAATCACATGAATAGATACAAAGGCATGAACATTCATTAATCAAAAGACATTTCAATTCGTATGGTTAGGGTTTCACAAGATGAAGAGTATAAGAATCTACTCCTCCATGAGATTTATAATAAGAACAAAAGATCGGAGAAATCAGATAGAAAGAATAAACCCTAATTGATGTCTTGAGATCTTCAATGGATGCCCTAGCAATCTTCGTAATTTCCTTCGTAATTTCTGTCTTAGAGCCTAGAAAAATGATCTAAAATTGTAAAACAAGAAAACAGAGCTCTATTTATACTTTTGGAAAAATCCCAGTTCATCTAGGGCGTCAGCATGGCCAGGATCGGGCCAAGGATGAAGGCAAAAATAACTAAAATTCGCCTAAAAGCATTCTGATGTCTTCCTTGCTGTCATCCTGGGCGAGGATGAATAAAAGGCTGAAACTTTTCTTCATGTGTAGCTACTGATCGCATCCTTCGCGTCCTTCCTGGCTAAGGATGAAGGTAAGGATGAAGATTAAACTACTCTTTTGCATTCTGACCTCTTCCTCCCATCCTTCCTGCCAAGGATGAATAGAAGGATGAAAACATAAACTTCCTTCTTGAACAAAATTGATTCAAACTTGTTTAATTTGCTTTAATTTCCTTTGAACCATCATAAAAACTTCCAAATATGATCTTTAAGCCAAGAAATGAATTTTTCACAAAATAAATGTCCTTTTCTCCATGAAATCTCAAAAATTACATACCAAGAATGTTCAAATAGCACCAATATTAAAGGTATAATGACACTTATCACCTTGTGGGGTGGCATCTGAATGGTTGAGTGGTAGTTGTTATTATAAGCAAACTCGTTTAGTGGTATGTAATTATCTTAGCTTCCTTGAATTCCAAGAAACATGCTCTCAGCATGTCTTCTAGGTTTTGAATTGTCTGCTAAGACTGTCCATCTATCTGAGGGTGATATGCCCTACTAAAATGTAGCTTTGTACCTAAACTCTCTTATAAGCTTGTTCAGAACTTAGATACAAACCTTAGGTCTCAATCTGAAATAATTCCTACAGGTATGCCATGTAGTTGCACTATTTCCCGATTATAGATCTTGGCTAACTTATCCATAGAGTATACCATATTGATTGGTAAAAAGTGTGCTGACTTTGTCAACTAATCCATAATCACCCATACCGCATCACAACCCATTGGAGTTTTTGGAAACCCACACATGAAATCCATGGATATATGATCCCATTTCCATTTAGGGATGGGTAAAGGCTTTAATAGTCCTCCTGGCCTTTGATGTTCTACCTTCACTTGTTGGCCAACTGTACATTTCATTACATAGTCTGCTACATCCCTCTTCACACCATTCCACCAATAGTGACTTTTCAAGTCCTGATACATTTTGGTATTTCCAAGGTGTATAGTATAGCCGGAGTTATGTGCTTCACTCATAATTTCCTTCCTAGCTCCTCAGCCTCTGGTACGCACAGTTGTCCCTTCATTATAACCACATCTTTCTCATCTATTACAAAGTCATAGTATTTTCCTTCATGTACCTCCTTCTTAAGCTTTTGTATTACTTCATCATATCATTGAGCCTCCTTTATTCTCTCAACCAAGGTCGGTTCCAACACCAAGTTGGCTATCTCATGTTGTACACTTTGTCCTATAAATTCAATCTTTAATTTTTCAAAATGTAATCCCCTAGATTTTATGCTACGGTTATATTCAGACCCTAAACCGGAAGTTAACCGGAAACTCTAAGGTCAGCAAATATACATCAAACCCTAGTAGATTAGATCGGGCAATCCCGTGTTCCCAATCCTAAAATAACGAAACCGAGAGAGTAGTATATAATAGTTCGTAATAATATACAGATGCATAAAAATATCAGATTCGATAATTTTTTGTGTCTTTGGGATCCAAACAGGATCAATTTTCGAAAACAGTCTCCTAGTACCCCTGACGGCACAAATATTCCGATAATACCAACAAACTTGTAAAAATGCAAGGATTTCAAAAATATCAGTTTTATAATTTTTCAGAATCTAAAAATATCAGATATAGCTTAATTACACGTATTTTATTTACTACCAGTATTAATTTGTCTTATTTACTATTGATAGTACTATCTATACTATTCATTACTATTCACCTATCTATACTTTTTCTATACCTATTTCTACACTCTACGATACATATTATTTGCTCTTTACTTTTTCCATACATCTTCATTCACATCAAACTTTATATCTTATTAGTTTTAATTGACAAAAATACAAAACAAATCAAAGTCACTCCCTCTCTCCTCTCCAAGCTTCACGTCGCCCCCCTCTCTCCTATACACACACACATTTGTTTTTCTTTTTCAATTTATTTAATTCACACAATTTTACTTCAAAAATTCTATAAATAGCCCCTCTCCCTGCAATTCTTTCACACACTCATTTACATTACTAAAACTCTCACAAATACTCTCCTCAAACACTTTCTACCAAAATCTCTGTTTTCTTTCTTCACTACCCAATTTTTCTACACAATTCCTACACACATAAACACCATCCAAGCTTTTCTTCTTCTACCACTTCCATATTATTTTCTTAGGTAAAAGCTCTTATCTATTTCTTTTTACCATGTTATGTAACTTAACATGACCATGGTGTATGTTTCTTAAACATTCCAATGTTATAGAAGTAACACTATGTTCATGTTTGGTTTTTGTTCATGAATAAATTTCATATTATGTTGATTTGCTATTATGTTGTTATTATGATCTTATTATTGTTATTTTCATGCTTCTAACCTAACTTTATATATATGTTACTATCTATATATATCTATATATATATATATATATTTTAGAGCCTAAATGCTCACGAACTCACTAACAAGCTTATTATTGCTTTTCTTTTGCTTTTCCTCTTTTTTGGGACATAGTCCCGGGATGCCTTGACTATAATATCTTACTTATTATTGCTATATTGCTTACTAATATTATCTTGCTTTTTATCTCATATTTTCATCATCTGCATACTACATGCTCATAATATATGCATCTACCTAATGATATTGTTTCAACTAAGTTTAAAGTTGAATTTTTCTTTAATAAAGGAACTTGAAAGTAAAATTTCTATTATGTAACTTGTCATTAAATAATGGAGTTATCATCAACAACATAGGAATGAAATAATACAAGTTTTCTCAAATAACAACAAGAAATAAACACCTTCTTTTCATAATATGGTAACCTAAGTCTTAGTAAAATAATTTGTTGGTATTCAAAGTTTTCACAAAAAGCCTAAGATTAAACTCTTTTCAAACTTCATAACAAAAACAAGAAGCAAACTAGTTTTCAAAGTTAAATAAAATCAACCCATAAATTTATAAACCCACTTGGAAAAATAATAATTTTCATGTTTCTAAAGAAGGAGTCTATTTTCAAAGAAATAACAAAAATATAAGTATGATAAGATAAAAAACAAAGGATTTTATCAATAAAGATGATTTCTTTTCAAATAAAGTTGGTAGAGAAAATAAAAGACTAAGTTTAGAAACAAAATGTATTTTTAAGGAGTTAATAAACAAGAGTATAAGAGGAAAGGACTCATTTGCTAAAACCATTCTAAAGACAAGTTTATAAATAGATTATCAACAATTTAATGAAATTTTTTATAACTTTGTTCTTTTATCACTAGAAGTAAAAATTATAAAAGACCAAAGTTAGGGGAAAATTTTATTTGTTGTGGAAAAAGGAATGAGGAAAATAAAATAATAATATACTCATTTATAATAACCTAGGAAAATATAAAGTTTCTTCAAAATACTTTGAAAATGAATTCGTCAAGTTTAAAATTTAACACTTCAAAATGAATTATTTTATGAAATAAATTGTTGAGACACTACCATTAGAATTTTTGCATATCAAGTGAGCTTATATATATATATACTCAAAGGATTTTTCAATTATATATATATATATATATTTGCTAAAGGTTTTTTGAATAAAGTTAAGTTGGAAAATTGTTTTGCAAAATCTGGAAAATTCCGTTTTGAATCCATACCGAGGTGTTTAGCAACCCAAATGACCTTATATGTAGGAAATAACCTTAGAAATTAATAGATCTTTTCAAGTAGGTAAAAATTGGTATATACTATACGAAATTCCTAGTCAAAATGAGCAAATTATAGCCGTTTAAGTTAAAATTTCACTCTATGTGAATTTTGATGAACTTAGAAGAATAGAGTTACAAGTTTAAATAGACCTTCTAAGAAATACTCATTTCAGGTATTTCTTTTGTATAGGTGATGTGGAGTCCGAGTTACCCTATCTGGAGGACTATTTCTACTAAGGAGCATCTGATATGGCCAAGTAAGTTTAAATTCTCGCAATTGTACTTATATATTTGCTTGTAGTTTAGTGACACTAGCTTTAGGAAAAGATAAAATATGAAAGCGCATGTGTTTTACTCACATGATTGAAGTTATGATAGGTATATCGAGGCAGGAATTGTTACCTAATCATTGTATGATTTAGTTTGGTATTAAGTGTTTGCAAATTCTGTGGTCACTTATAAAATGATTAATGCTATGCCATGATTACTTAAATTTAATGATTCATGCATGACACATAGTGAGTCACATTGCATTCGTTATTATACTCTTGGTAGGATGAGGGCATAGTAATGAGGTCGGGGACCCGAAATAATCATCTATGACTTAAATCATCTATGATTAAATGGTGAGTATGCACCTGAATTAGCTACATTTTAGCGATTGGTAGGAATATGTACAAAACTACAAAAAAAATATCATTTACGAACTATGGCTTCATTGCTCAGAACACTTAACCACCGAATAGAGAGGTAAATCCATTCAAACATATGATTCCTAGAAAATCGTATGTATTATTTGCTCAAGTGATTGCTTACATCCCATATGCTTGATTAAACAATTTGGTTGATTATTGATTATTGAGTACTTCACTTATGGATTTAATTCTCACTAAGTGAAGAAGCTTACCCCCTTATAGATATCTCTTGGAGTTTCCCCATTTATGGTTGAATCCCCGGGGGTATTTCTCTCAAGTATTACCTTTTGGCTTAAGGAGTTTTTAGAAGAAGTTAAAGACTAGATGTGAACTTAGACTTCCAAGTAAATATCCTTGTAATTATTTTGATTAGGCTTCGCTAGACTATGATGAACTATATCTTTTAGTGGGGGAATGCCCCTTTGATGATTGTAAGAACTTTATATAATTTCCATTGCAAGTTATTATGTTATGATTTCCATTCTTAAACTGCTATATGAATGTCTTCTTAAACAACTTGTTTCAAAGTTGGTCCTCTATGATCGTGAACATACGCCTTACACTTGGTATCGAAGCTTATGAGATGACGGAGGTAGTCATACTTAAGCTTTAATATTGAGTGTGGTGGGCTATCGCGTTTAGGGTACCCTTTGGGGTATGACATGAAATCTCTTAGTAGTTCCTTTTGACTTGTGATAAATGCAGCTACTTCCCTATAATTTCTCCAGCTTAGAGCATCCGCAACCGCATTTATCTTTCCTGGACAATAGTTGATTCCTAGATCATAGTCTTTGATTAACTCCAACCATCGTCTTTGCTTAATATTTAGTTCATTTTGCGTGAATAGATACTTAAGGCTTTTATGATCTGTATATATTTCACACCTTTGTATATAGATAGTGTCTCTAAAGCTTCAAAGCAAAGACAACTGCAGCTAACTCTAGATCATGCGTGGGGTAGTTCTGCTCGTATGCTCTCAACCATTGGGAAGCATAAGCAATAACTTTTCCTTTTTGCATCAATACACATCGAAGACCATTCCTTGAAGCATCACTATGCACAATATAAGGTTTCTCTGGGTCTGATAAAACTAAGATTGGTGTCGATACCATCCATTGTCTCAACTCTTGGAAACTTTGGTCTCGTTTATCTATCCAAATAAACTTCTCATTTTTTTATGTTAATTGGGTCAAGGGCTTAGATATTTTCGAAAAATCCTTTATAAACTTGTGGTAATAGCCAGCCAGTCCTAAAAAGCTCATTACTTCGGTTACTAATTTATGGCCATTTCCAATCCACTACAACCTTAATCTTCTCGGGGTTTACCAATATGCCTTCTCTTGATACAATGTAAAATAGAAAGGATATTTGATCCAGCCAAAAGTCACACTTAGATAACTTGACATATGGCTTATTCTCTCTCAAAGTCTATAACTCCATCCTAAGATGCTCTTCATGTGTTTCTTACCCTTTGAGTAGATTAGAATGTCATCGATGAAGACTATTATTGTCACGCCCCGAAAGGTACCCTAAACATTGCAGTCCACCATACACAATATTAAAGCTTAGGAATGACCGCCTCAGTTACGCGAAGGCTTCCATACTATGTACAAAGCGTCTAACACATGGAGGAGACACATCGGAGTGATACATTTTATATTGATACAACTTGAGTAACAATGTAAAGGAATTACAAATCACTATATTTCAATTACAATTCATCCATAGATTTCACTAAACAAACTATTACAAGGCAATTCACAGAACTTAGCTAATATCTTCAAGCATTCTTACTTCCAGCTAGAATCCCGAAGTCATACTCAGCTCCAACCATCTCGGTCCCTAATTAGCATTTTAAGTTAACCTGTTTAATCAAACATCTATTGGGGTATAAGCTACATTAGCTTAGTGAGAATTCTCTTAATTCCGCACCATAACAAGCAAGTTATAAATCATCCATATGCTATGCATGAATAAACACATGAGCATACAATTATGTATGGGTATCCGGAACTCATACACAGAACGGATTTACACTCTCCATATCTTGGGTTAAGTATGGTATTGAAAGTCTACACGACCGCTGCTAATCCCTGAGCCCTCCAGCTCATAGCACTCGACTCGGTTAGGCTCACACATGGAATGCATCCCCGGTGCGCCTTAGTTCCCTATGAATGAGCTCTGATACTAGTTCTCATTTTCTAAACGAGTCCTTAGACCATACTGTTCGACCTACGTAGGAGTAGCACGCTACCAAATGCAACATGTCCGATGCGATGCATGACCAATTAAATTTTTGCTTAGGTCAAATCATTCATACATTCTTTAGAGTGACCAACCAATATCATACACATAAACAGAAATAATATGAATAGTGCGGTTATCCAATCGAATCCTGGTTTCGATATGCTTTAGTATTCATTGGCATACATACATCAAAATCTCATCGATTATCCCATCCCCATTCATATTGGCTTTTATCTTATTCCTATAATTCTAATGCAATTAGCCATAAGCACAAATAAGATAACAAAATAAGAAGAAAACTTACTCGGCCATTGGATCACTAGTCTCTTAGTAAAAGTACTCCGGTGGTAAGGAATCGTCGATTTCGGGATCACCTAAAAAGGTAAAAATACTCAAATGAGTATTTCAACTCAAAACTAATTGATCCTATCTCATACAAACTATCAAATTCGTAATTCTCGTTCTAAGCGGGAATTCCAACTTAAAACAGTCATAACTTGATCGTTTTAACTCGGAATTTAGTAAATTATATATCGATTTCTATCTAATTCGAAAGATCTATCTAATTATAATGTCATATTTGAGTTTTGAAAACTTTGGAGCTTCGAAAAGATCGGATCAGATCAGAATAGTAGCGAAAACCGATTTAGAAAATTGATTTTGTGAAAGTTCATGAAGTTCCACTATCCAAAGCAAGTATACATGCAATCTGAACAAGTTACTATCATAAATAATAAGTCATGAGATATATATATACATGTTATTGATGATATTGAATAAAAGAAATTTTTAGAAAACGTTTTCTTTGTAAGACTTTATGAAAAATCAACTTAGAAAGGCTAATCTTGTATTCTTGACAATCCCCACTTGTTTTTAGAAAAATTCCTTGATAAAATTTATGTATTCTTATTAAAATTAAGCCTTCATTATGTATATTCCTTAAGGCCTTTGGTTTTCAATAAAAATTTCCATTTTACACTTTGTAAACATGTTTTTAAATATGGTTCATCCCAAAATCCGAATTTTGTAAAAATTGTTTTTGTGGTGATTCCTTTAAGTAAAAATCATTTGATACTTAGAAAATTAAGGCTCGACCATACCTAGCCACCAAGGACTTCATTTCTTTAATAAAACTTTCATTTTGAGTTTGAAAAATAGGGGTTTTCATACCATTACTCCATTATTACGAATTTCTTAAAATGACAAACAACTCAAATTTTCCTACTTTATTTCTATTCCTTGTTCTACGTATTTTTCTTAGCAAATCCCATCTTAATTTATAAAAATCTTTACTTGATGATATCCATGACCTTTACTCTTCATTTTTCATATAAAACATAAGTTTTGAAGTTGATAAAACGGTTTTTAAGGTATAGTCTTGAAACCATCCGAATTTACAAAATTTAGACAAAACTCAAATTTCATATTTTGTAATCTCTTCCTATTATGAGAATCTCTATTAATAGATCTACCATTTACTTATCATAAACATCTCCTATTGATACCTATTCCATAAGCCTTTCATTTTTTAAACAAATCCTTCATTTTGGTGTTGAAAAATGGGTTTTCAAAATTGGTCTTGATTGAGATCCGAATTTACCAAATTTATTTTTGGACATATCTTTTGATAAAATCCATCTAAACTTAGGAAAAATAATCCTTTACATATCCTATCTTAAGAGCCTTCCATTTCTTAAATAAAAACTTCATTTTTGAGTTGGAAAACATGTTTTTAAACTATGCCTTGGCCTAAATCCGAAAATGAGATTTTTATTTTGAAAATAATGTTTGAAAATCACCTTTGATTTTTACAAAAAGAAGTCTTGATGATATACATACATTAAACCTTCATTTTCTCAACTAAAACTTCCATTTTGAGACTTGGAAAGTGGTTTTTAAATATAGGTTTTGCCAATATACGAATTTCACTATTTTTATTCAAGTTCAAATCCAAGATCTACACATAATATGAACATGAATATAAAAGAAATGCATGGTAGTAAACTATAAACTCATAAATCTAAACTTTACTCCTCAAAATCATTCATTTATGATACTATTCCTTAAGCCATTTATTTTAAATGAAAAATACACATTTTGAAGTTGAAAAATAGCTTTTCTAAATATGGTTCCCTTTTTATCCAAATTTTCAAAAATGATTTTTGTTGAAACTAAAATAGATGTTGAGCTTTCTAAAACTTTTCTATTATCATCAAGCTATTACAAGTTATTTAAGAAAATAAATCAAAAGTCTAATGCATTTATGAACCTAAAACAACTAGATCTAGTTTACTATACTAGTTTTAAATGCATGAACAAAAAAAGATAGTTATGTGAATGATGAATATATGCATAAATCATTAGCAATAACAAAATAATAACTCATATAACAAGATCTAAAACATAAACAAAATCAAAGCTACAAAAAAAGTTAGATCTCCAAAATATAACCACTTTTAGGAAGGAAATAATAATGATACAAGAAAATAATCATGGATAAGAGGAGTGTTTCATTTTGGCATCATCCTCCTTAGCTTTTAAGCTTATGAAAGGTCATTTGATGCATGAAACTCTCACTATACTTTACCTATATCATTTAAGGAAGCTTAAGAAGAAGGTTTACTCTAAGGATCTTCGAGAATGGAGTGTGGAAGCAAGAAATGGAAATGGGGGCAGCTTGTATTCTCTTGCAAGAACAAGGCAAAGAAAGAAATAAAGAGAGAAAAAAGAGAGTAAATAGTATAGGGTTTCAAAGGAGGAAAAAGTGTAAATAAGAGACATTAATTAGAGAGAGAGGAGTGTATTAATTGAAAGAAAAAAAAAGGCAGAAAATGGGGGAAGGGCTGCACATGAATTCCAATGAGAGAGAGAGGAGTGTAATTGTCTTGTAACTTGATTTTTTTGAAAGTGTAACTTATGTTACTTAATTTGCTAACTAAATGAGACTTTAAATCATGAAATAAATCATTAAAATAAAAGAAAAGAGGCCATTATTAGGGGTGTAGTCAACTGTCCAAGCATGGGAATGGAGTGTAGAATAAGTGAAAGAAAACTTAATTAATGTGTAGAAGTGACAGTTGAAGTGTACATGAAGTATGGGTTGAAAAGTAATTTTTATTAAGAAAATATATAAAATAAAATTAAGAAAAATATCTTTAAATGAGTGGCAGAATTTTCATAAATAAAATTAAATAATTATTTGAATTATTTTAATACTTCAACAAATATGTTACCGGTATGATCAAAATACGTTAATATGAGCTATAGTTGATGTTTTTATAACTTGAAAAATTCAAAAAAAAAATTATTTTATGAAATATAAATATTTTTCAAATAATTTTTAATTATTAAATTAATTTATTTTATTTTTAGTATCACATCTTAGATAGAAACCGATCCCGTAAAAACTCGAAACGAATTAAATTTTGGAAAAACAAAATTTTCTATAATATATAAAATATTTATTTAAAAATATAAGGATTTATAAGAATAATAAAATTGTATAATGAATAGTAGTGAATAGTACCAAAAGACTAGTTAATCACTAGTAGTAATAAAATACGAATATAATCGAAAAATCATATATTTCTAGTTATTGAAAAATTATAAAACTAATATTTTTGAAATCCTTATGAAATACGAATCTAATGGTGCTAATGGTATATTTTTGATATCTCGAGCCCCGAGACACGCTTTTCAAAGTCTGTATCCGACTGGTTCAAAATAGGTCGAAAATTTACCAATCTGATATTTTTAAGCAACCTTATATTACTACGAGCTATTCTACACACTTAAATTGCACCTCGGCCTCTAGGGCTAAGAGCGAGAGATTATCGAACTTAAACTACTGTATTCCACTTAGGGTTCCCGGGTGATTTTCCGGTTTAGATCTTTGCCAATCTGGAAACTATTGTTTTATGTTTATACAACATATTTAATTTGAGAAATTTATTTTAAATTTTATTTTTGTAAGTATTTAATATCTCTCAACAGTTTCGGAATTCTTGAATTGAGTTTTATTTCCGAAGGTTTATCGTTATTTACTTTTTAATAATTTTGTTTTTGGGTTCTATATTACCCGATTTTATAATTCAGAGTTAAGTATGGAATTTGTTGTACGTAGTGGTTTTGAATTTAGAGACTTTTGAGTTCTTATTTTATTTTTAAGGAATCTCATTTTCTCAAGATAAAGAAATTTTTAGATTCGTTCGTGATTTAGGATTAGTTGAAGTTTGGTTTTAATTTGGAGTCATTTTTAGAGTTTAACTTCCATGTTTATTTGGAATTATTTATTGAAATTTTTCGGGGCTTACAATTATACATTTGTCCAAGAGTGGTTTGTAAACTCTATTCATGAGATCCATGAATGTAGCGGGTGCATTGGTCAAACCAAAGGGCATCACTAAAAATTCGTAGTGTCCATAATATGTGCGAAAAGCTGTCTTTGGCATGTCTTTAGGTTTTATCCTTATTTGGTGATATCCAAAGTGTAAGTTAATGCGTGAAAACACACGTTCTCCTTGCAGTTGATCGAAAAGATCATCAATCGTAGGCAAAGGGTATCAATATTTAATTGTAACCTTATTTAGCTCATGGAAATCAATACACAACCTCATGGATCCATCCTTTCTCTTTATGAACAGCACAAATGCACCCCATGGTGACACACTAGGCATTATGAACTTCTGATCCAATAGCTCTTGTAACTGAGTTTTCAACTCCTTCAATTCAGCCGGTGCCATCCGGTAAGGTACCTTTTATACTGGTTTTGTATTCGGAGCCAACTCGATTTCGAAATCAATTTCCCTCTTTAGGGGTAATCCAAGCAACACATCTGGAAATACATCCAGATATTCATCCACAACAAGTATATTTCTTACCTCTCATGGTTCTTCCTCATCTAAGATACCCTCAATGGACATTATTTCTTCATCCTCCATTATTAACTCGAAAGAGTTTACCCATGTCCTCTTGGGATTGTGGTCTCTCCAATGAACTCCACTTCTATCCCGTATTGATCATTAAAGCTTACTATCTTCCTTTGACAATCCACAATAGCTTTAACCATGGTCAACTAGCTCATGCCGAGAATGACCTCATACTTACTCATTTCCAGCACTATCAAATCACTTCTAGAAGGGTGTCCTTAAATTTCCAATGGATAATCTTTCAACATCTCCCAAGTCGATACGACACTTCCAATGGATGTCTTGATTCGTAGGCTAGTGGTGGTTGTGACTATTGGTAAACAGAGTTGTCTAGCCAGACTAGTGGTGATGAACGAGTGTGTTACTCCAGTATCGAACAACACATAGGCCTAACTTCCATTCACCAGTATGTGTCCTGTGTTCAACAAATGCTAATTACTACTTACATCTACGTCGTCCTTATTACTTATCTATCCTGTGTGTTAGAGTTTTAACTTTTCTCTAATATCTTTACGTTTTATAAAAACTGGTAATTAAAAGGAAAACTTTAATTAAAAGAGAGTATTGTGGCTAACTTGTGACTAAATCGACATCGTTCTCTTCTCCTTAGCTCAAGGCTGCTAGTTTCATCTCCTCATCATCCTCTTCTTCCACCATCCATTATCCCTCGAAGTTATGGAGTCTCATTCCGTGCATGGCTGATGCTGCACGGTTTCTACTCCTACTTCTGCTCTTTGCTATGCTTACACTGCTAGGTGTTTCATAAGGTCAAGCTGCCACACTCTTCCTTTGTGGGCATTCTATTGTAAGGTGTCCCTTTTCTTTACATGTCAAGCAAGTGACAGCCATCTTTTTTGGGCAAGCATGGGCCATGTGACCATATTCACCACAAAAGTAACATTTTTTTTTTTAGTTGTGGGCATTGTCTGGGATAGTGTGCCTCTATACACTTCCAATAAGTAACAGTCAACTTTTCCTTGTTGGACTTCCTACTTCCACTGTCTCTAAATCCATAGTAAGGCCTGTATCTTTTACCTTTGAATCTTGAACTCGTGGCATCAAACGGCCTCTTCATAAAGACTCTCTTTTCTGGCATATGATATTTTCTTTCCCTTGTTCCTTCCATTATTCGAGCCTTTTCCACTAATTCTAGATAATTTTTCATTCGATGTTCCTCCAACTTAATCCTTAGGTCTTTATCCAGACCTCCCAAGAATACTTGTCTTTTCAACTCTTCGCTGTCTTTGAAGGATTCGGGAGAATATTGTAGCAAATGAGTGAACTCAATCTCATACTGCTCTATTGTCCTTCCTCTTTGTTTCACAAGTAGAAAATCTATGTTGTATCTTACCCTTAAGCCAAAAGGGAAGTAATTCTCCAAAAATTCTCAATGAAAGGATTCCCATGTAACCGGTGGTATTAAGCTCCTTCTTTTTTATTCCTACCAAACTCTAGCATTATATTTGAGCATGTAAGTCTCATGGTCTAATTGAAGGTAAGGTAGAACCTCAAAGGCTGCAAAAGACCACTCGATTTGAGCCAGCCAGTCCTCGACTTCATCTGGTTTGCTAAAGGCTCCGTCGAAGTACTGATTACTCTTTATGAAATCTGGTAAAGAGCTTTGATGACGTTTTCGATAAGGTGGTGGTGGTGGTAAAGGTGCATTATATGAATGATCCTCAAGTGGTGCTGGAGCTTCGACAGTTACTTCACGATGATCTACAGGTGGTGATGGGGCGGAATTTTGTACACTTTGGCCTTAGTTTGAATTTTGATTTTGGTTTTGACTTTGGTTTTGATTTTGATTTTGGATTTGATTTTGATTATGGGTGAAAGTGTTTAGTAGGTGGGCTAGCAGCCTAATTGCATTCATCATCTCCATTTATGGGTTATGGGGTACTGCCCCTTGCTGATTCTACTGAGGTATAGTAGGTTGATTATCGTTATTCACTTCTACTAGCGGAGCTTCCTGCTCAGGATTGTGGTTTCTTCTGGGTCGTCTGTTTATACATTACTAAGAAGTTTTAAGGTTTTCCTTAAGTTATGCCTCAAAGGTACAGTTTGGAAATTTCAAATGAAACTTCAAGCAAGTCGTTATAAAATTCAAATCATGAAATCCAAGTCATAGAATTTTGATTTACAAGTCCAAATTGTAGTGTTCAAATTATAACTTAAATTATGAAACCAAGCGAAAAGAAATTAATCATAATGATGCAATGGATGCAATGATGTTCATACGTCTTGCTATTGATTATAGTTTTCTAAGGATATGGCACGCATAACTCTCTTACTTAGTTGAATTCTTAATTTTTGTTCATGTCTCTTGTTAAGAAAACACAAGATCCTTCTTTAACACAAGTACATATAAGATTCCATTAGATATTACCAAGGTTTTACATTTTGTCGAGTCTTTTTACATTATTCCCTCAAAACATGTAATCTATGCCACTCGACTAACTCTAAAGAGACCAAGAAACATATACTAAACTCATGCTAAGTTATATGAACATGTTGAGTATATGAAAGAAGTTTTACCTAAGATTATATGTATGTTGAAGAGAAAAAAGTAGTTTTAGTAATATGTAGGAAATGGTTTTTTGGAGAGAAGAGAGAATTTGAGAGAAAATTTGAGAGAGAGAGTTTGTGAAGTGATTTTGGTAAAGATTTGATATGAAAATGAGTTGTGTGAAAGAATAAAGGAGGAAGAGGGTATTTATAGAATTTTGGAGTGGAAATTAGATGTAGTTAAATAAAATGAAAAAGAAAATAAATTGAGAGTGATGAGAGAGAAGGGATGGACGACAACATAAGGAAAAGGAGAGTAAAATTGATTAAATTGTTGTTTTGTAATAAAAAGAAGTAATGTGTAAAGTGTAGTGCAATTTAAGTTGTATGGGGAAGGTAAATTGTAAGGTATAGGTATGGTAGCGTGTAAGAGTAGATTGTAAGAAAAAGTAGAGATAATGAAATATTAATGAATAATATAAATAATACTATAAATAGTAGACTGGATAATTAAAATACCGGTAATAAAGAAAATACGTGTAAACGGCCTATATATGATATTTCTAGTTACCGAAAAATTCTAAAACTAATATTTTTGAAAATCTTATGTTTTTACTAGTCTAATGGTATTGTCAGAATATTTTCACTATCGAGTGTACCAGGGTATGGTTTTCAAAAACTGATCCCATTCGGATCTAAAATACACTGAAAATTAACTAATCAGATATTTTTAAGCTTTCCTATGTTATTATGAACTATTATCCACAATTATCTTGATTCCTGTTAAACCCTAAATTTTCGGAATCGGTTTAGCATAAAACCCTAAACCGGAAGTCAAACGGAACCCTAAAAGTCAACAAAACCCTAGTTTACCGTATCCAACTAAATCCGGCATTGCCGTTTTCTTTGGCCCTAGAAAACGAAGTTGGGATAATTAGCTAAAATAGTTCGTAATAACCATAGGTTTTATAAAATTTCAGTTTCGCGAAATTCGGGTGTCCTTCGAACCCGATCGGACACAGTTCTCGAAAAACGTGTCCGGAAGCCCGGAATAGTAAAAATATTCCGAATACCGTTAGACTCGTAAAAATATAAGTTTTCCAAAAATATCAGTTTCGTAATTTTTCGGTAAGTAAAAATAACAGATATAGCTATTATACGCGTATTTTCTTACTACCGGTACTTTAATTGTCATATCTACTTTACATTACACTATTCATTACTATTCTACACTATTCTTTTATCTCTACTTTTTCTTACACCTATTCTTACACTCTACATAACCTATAATCTTAACTTTTTACCTTTCCCATAACTTTATATCACATCTACCTTACATATTACATCTTTTATTTTCCAAAAAGTCAAAAAAATAAATCAATTCCCCTCTAAAGCATGGCCGGCGCCCCCTCTCTCTCCCCTCAATTTGTTTTAATTTCTTTATTTTAATCACACAAAAATCACTCCTCAATTTCCTATAAATACCCCCCTCTCTTTCACTTCTTTCACACCACTTCTACACTAAAATTACTCTCTCAAAATCTCTCAAGAATTTCTTCCAAGAAGTTCTTCAAGAAGTCTCTTTAGCTCATCTCCTTTAGGTAAAAGTTCTTCAAGAAGTTTCCATGTTCATCTACTTAGTATGAACTTAATGTGTGTTTTCTAAAACCATGAAGGTTAAGAAAGCAACAATAGGTTCATACTTTGTTTTTGTTCATAATCATAATTCCTTTATGTTCATGTTTCTTTTATATTCATTTATGTTTCTCTTATGTTCATTTATGTTTCTTTTATGTTCATAACTATCTACTATATCTATATAGCTATATATACTATTTAGAGCATATAAGCTCATGATCTTGCAATTTATTTACCTTTCATGCAATTTATTTACTTCAATGCATTTTATTTATTCCAAGTTGTTTTTAAGACTAGTCTCTAGTCTTAGACTTGTCCTCATCAAGTCAAAACAAGATTTTCTTTCTTTCATTTTATTTATTATGGGACTAGTTTACTTCTTAGTCCCGGGAGCCTTGAAAAAGCTAAGACTCCAATACTTGACTTTATTATTATGCTTTATGTTATTTTGGTTATTATTATTCTCATAATCATGTTCATTTAGATTGTTGTCCATAATTTTATTTAAACAAAAAGAAGAATTTTGTCACTTAGAAATAAGTTTATGTAAAGTATAAAATCTATAAAGCAACTCATTCCTTTTCATGTTACAAAAAGAACTCACTATAATTTTATAAACTACTTTTACTTTAAGAAGCCACTTAGATCCTTATTATCCCACCTTGTTTTTCAAAAGAAAATATTTTGTTGACAAAAATGGTTCTTTTCATAAGAAAGAAAATAAGATGGATGACTAAGGAAATTTTTAAGTAAAGACCTTTGCAAACAAATAGGCAAAGAAAATTTATGGTTTGAAAATAATAAAGTTATTTCTTTTCAAATTACAAGAAGAAGTTAATAAGATTATAGAAATTAGTTTTTCTACAAAAAGTCCTTAATTGTTCCACATTGTTTTTATGAAGAAAACAAATTTTCATGCATGGATGATTATCTTTGAAAAATATGAGACATGAGAAAAAGAATGAGAAATATCAAGTAAGGATTTTTGCAAAACAAGTAAACAAAGGAATTTACACAAGAAAAATGAAGAATAGCATATTTCCTAGAAAACTTCAAATATAGTATTAATGTAACTTAGAAAGTAGAAAATTTTATTTTCAAAAGTTACTTGGAAAGAGATAAATAAAACCAACATAAACGTTTTTAGAAAACAAAGAAAGCAAGGTATTCATTTCAAAGAAATTTACAAAAACAATTTCCGAAAAGCTTCAAACCGACATTATTTTACCTAAGAAAAATAAATTGGACAACAAGACACTTGAGCATGCTTAAATATGAGTTATATAGTTATAAAAAGAGAATTTTTCAACTATATAGATAACTAAGTATTTATCAAACAAATTTTGATTTCTTGAACCAAAGTTGTTTTTACTTGGAAATCCGTGGTGAATTTTGTCGCTACTTTTTCAGAGCCTATATGGCCTTGTTTGTTGAATATAATTTTGGAAATGGGTAGATCTTTTCGAGTAGGTAGAAATCGGTATATTATATGCGCGATTCCGAGTTAAAATGACCAAGTTATGGCCATTTTAAGTTGGAACATTCCTTCATACGAACTTTAACGTTCTTTGACATTGTTTTGTCAAAATTCAAGAAAATCATCAAGAAAAACTCATTGTGGGTATTTTCTTTGGCTAGGTGACCCCGAGGAAGGATTCCTTTACCCGAGAACTATTACGATTAAGTGGAGTGTGTGAACGACTCATCCGCTTAGAGGAATAGACGACAATGGCATCGTGAGTTTATTCCCCGTTATTTTTCATACTCTTGATTGTGCTTGTAAAATTAGTTGCACTAGAATTTAAGAAAAATCAAAAGGAAGTGTATGATAATATGTTGAAAGAATACTAAGTATATCGAAACTCGATTTGTTTGTAATAAAGTTGTATGTGAATAATGTCTTGAAATGTTTGAAATTGATTGATCACTTGAAAGAAGTTAAATGTAACTACTAGACTTTAATTAAAGAAATTATTCATGCACTTCATATGTTGAGTCACATTGCATTCACTACTATACAATTGGTGGGACAAGTGTATAATAGTGGTGGTAGACATAACCGGTATATCATGTCAGTGGCGAGTAGGAGCCAGTAAGAACTACTTAAATTGGTGGCTAGTAGGAGCCTGTAATAACTACAAGTTTTTGATGGCGTATAGGAGCCGGTAAGATCTATAAAAGTGTTTTTAAAAGTTGTGGCTGTAATTGGCCTGAATACCCAACCCCGAATGAAGGGCGTAATTCATTCAACATATGATTCCCGGAAAGTCATATGTCTTGTATGCTCACGTGGCTGTTGCATTTCATATGTTTGAATAATAAACTTGATTGATAATTTTCTTCGAGTATGAATTTTGGGATTTACTCACTAAGCTTATTAGCTTATACCCCGATAGATATCTTTTGCAGTTTCCTTACTTATGGTTAAGGCCACGTGGACCATGCGGGCAGGTAATCCCTTTTGAACATTAGAAATCTGGATAAAGTGTAGCTTAGTATTAGCATGTTAATATGTATATAATAGATTAGTAATTTAGGGAGTTGTTCCTAAGTTTGTAAAGTCTTTGCCATGAACAAATAATTATTGTGAATCCTCTTTTCTTAATATGTTTCTATATCTCCTTAAGCTTCATAATTCCATATATGGTCCTCTAAAGTTGTGAAAGTACGCCTTACACTTAATATAAAAGCTTTTGGGAATGGCTAAGATTGTCATACTTAAGCTTTAATATTGAGCGTGGCGGACTGTCACGTTTAGGGTACCCATTGGGGCGTGACAATTCCATTATTTAGGGTTTAAGAATACAAGATTCTCAGATCTAGATCCACTAGACTAATCATAGAGTTAGGTTGATTTTAGGGTTTCGGTTTAACTTCCTGTTCTTAAGGTTCACTTATATATACTAAAAAAATCTAAGGGCTTATAGTAATATTCATTCATATCTTCACACTATTTCTTCTAAATATGCATTTAATACTTGCATCAATGGAGAAATAGTCATCTTTACTTAGGGTTTATGAATATGAAACTTGGTTCATGTGATTTTAAAATGCGTTTTCATTAAACATTGATTGGGCACTTATATTTAGTAGCTCAAATTTAACTCCACAGGTCTAAATGTGCAGTGCACCTTTTAGATCCATGTTTGATTTCAATTGAATAGATTGAATGATCATTCTTTTGAATAGAACTAGGCTACTAATGAGATTGCTCATAATTACCTTAAGAGAGGGATGATGAAACTTTCTATTACTTGTTTTTAAATTGCTAAAATGGGTTTTCAAACAAAGGATTCTTAAACTTTGTGCGGATATAGATTGTTAATAACTTGTGAAGAGATTTCAGTTGTCCAATCTAGTTCTAGAGTTTCTGACCTTGAAAGAGGCTTTAACTCGCTTTCATGAGTCTCACAGTGCAAATATACCTAGCAAACAACCCTTACTACCATAATTGAATAGAACTTATTAGCATAATTTTATATAAATATTTTAAAAATTCGACTTCGCATCTTGCAAGATGAACCGATCAAGTTTTCTAATGCCATTGCAGGGGAATGGGGATTGAATTCATTAAAATGAAGCTCGATGAAGCAATATCTAAAAGCTTTTGAATCTATTAGACTAGTCACTAACTCTGTAAATAGTGTGAATTGTTTCTGTTTTGTATTCTATTTTTCTTTTCTATAAATATTTGTAGACATTGTTCTGTATAAAGTTTTATTTTCTTTTTCTATTTAGTTTTATTTTATTTTTGTATATTGCTCTAACTTTTCTCGTCTTGTTTTTATGTATATATGTAAAAATCTATAGATATTTTTTCATAGCCTTCTATATGTTTGTAAATATGCCTGTGTAGGTTCTTTTTATTTCTTATATATAGTTTTGTTATGTTTTTAGCTCTTTCATGTGCGTACCCTTTTTTATTTGTAAATATACTTGTACAAGTTTTACTCACCTAGGTTTTATCTGTTGTTTAATCCTTTAATAAAAAATTCTTTTTCTGTGTATAAATGTTGGTGTTATTTATTAATACTGTTGTTATAGCATAGCCATTGTTTTGTTTTGTTGTATAATAGTCATGTTGTAGTCTAATTAATTCTTTCATAATAAAAATGTAGGATCATGACTAGGAGTCAATATCACTCATTGTTTCCTTTTACTCTAGAGCTCCAACAAAAAGGCAGAATATTAAGGAGATTAACTAGAGAAGAACAAAGGTTTTTACGGAAAATATTGCAAATAGAACTCACCCATAACATGGTGAAGGTGTGGAGCAAGAGGAGATTGAACCTAAGAGAGTCCAACAACCTAGAACCATGCTAGAATTATATAGGCCTACCATTAATGGAGCTAACACCAGTATAGTGAGGCATAGGGTTACTGCAAACAACTTTGAGATAAAACCCATTATGATCTAAATGGTCTGACAGTACATCCAATTTGAAGGATTACAAGATAATGACTCAAACACTTAACTCCAATAATTCTTAAAAATCTATGACACCTTTAAAATCAATGGAGCTTCTAATGATGCCATTAAGCTTAAATTATTTCCTTTCTCTCTAAGGGGTAATGCAAAGGAATGGCTCAATAGTCTGCCTAGACAGTCTATAACCACCTGGCAAAAAATGGATGAAAATTTCATGAAAGTATTTCACACCCTCCAAAATTGCAAAGCTGGAGCAGGCATAGTTTCATTTCACCAGTTGGAATGCGAGACTCTCCATGAAGCTTTTGAAAGGTGGAAAGAATTGTTAGGTAGGTGCCCACACCATAGACTTCATGAACGGACCTAGATCTAAACTTTTAACAATGGGCTTAACTATAGCACTAAGCATCTTATTGATGCATTAGTAAGAGGGAGCTTAAATAACAAATCCCCTAATGAATGCTTGAATTGTTTTGAGGACATGGTCAATAACCACTACTAATGGTAATCTATTAGTGCTAGGAAGGAAAACTCTGAAGGTGTGTTGAACTTGATGTTGTGACAAATCTAACCTCTATGATAGAAGCCTTGACTAGGAAGGTAGATAGCATGACCATGGAGGCTAGCAAGTGAATGTGGTATATGGAGACTTTAGACAGAATGTTGAGGGTATGACTTCTGAGAATGTAGAGTATGTGAGCAATTTTAACGGAACAAAGAATGAACTTTACAGCAATACCTATAACCCTAATTGGAGGAACCATCCAAATTTTAGGTGGAGTAACAATAGCTTCTAACAATCTGGCTTTAACTCACATAATTTTCAAAAACAGTAGGGTCAAGGGTCAAATGTCTCCCGAGGTAGCAAGAGTTGTTGGAGGAATTAATTCCTCAATTCATTAAGGCCTTTGAAGCTAGGTAGAAGACTACTTATACTACATAAAGAAATAATTCAGCTAGAATTCATAACTTGGAGACACAGCTAAGTCAAATTTCAAAACTCCTTTTAGAAAGACCGCAAGGCACCCTACAAGCCAATACAGAAGTTACCCAAAAAAAATCAAGCTAAGAATTGAAGAAGAAAGACTCTTAAGATGATTCATCCTACCTTCCTTTTTATCTGTTTTAAGTTTTGAAAGACATTTATGTTAAGAATTTTATAAGCCTTGATGATGAAGTTTTATAAAGACTTCTAACAAATTTTATTGAGAACCTGACTTGATGTTTTGATTAGTCTGTGTAAGTATGGATGATGATTTTGAAGTTTGATGAATGAAGCTATAGGTTTGTTTTGAAGTATTTATGAAGGAATCCACCTGATAATTTTAGCAATGAGCCTACTAATGATTAGAAAAGATGAGAATAATTTTGCTCATAGCTTTGATAGTGGCTTGGATCGAGCCCATGATTATGACCCGTGGTTACTTTAATTCTTTATTCTTTAATCTGCAACACAAATAAAGACCGCAACATTCTTTTTATAGGATAAATAAAGGTCCACATTGAGGCCTCGATCCCTTTATTCTTTTATTATTTATTGTTTTAGTCGGGACTTAAATAAAATCTTCGATTCTTTAATTATTTTTGTTTGTTATTATTAAATAATAACCGTGAACTAAATTAAGCCATCGGTTGAACCCAAGACACGACTATTATAAAAACATTAATACTATTGTTTTCCTCTCAATCACTGCTTCATTCAAAATTATAATGAACTCGATAATCGCTCTCGATACCCTAGATATACCTTCATTTGCAAGCTCGTTAAAAATTATTCCTTTTCAACATTTCTTGCATCAAACCATTAAAATAAGCTCATTTCTTTACTTTTGCTGGTTTATATGAGTAAAAATTCTAGATTAATCTTTGTACTTTTACAGTTTCAAAGTTTTATTATCTTTTGTTTAAAAAGTAACTTCCTTGATGATGAAAACAAATTCAGATATATGTTCTTTAAATATTTTCTCATTCAGAATGATTGAGTTTCATCAATAATTTATAACAAGTTTATCATGACTTTTGAACTCCTATGCAAGTTTGAAATAAACTTAATATGTTTTGAAATGTCCTAAATAGCTAATTTTTTTCTTAATAAAAGAACAAGATTAGAGAACAAAAATGTAGTTAATGTGTCATTCCCCAGAGGGTACCATAAACGTGGCAATCCGCCACATACGGTATTAAAACTTAAGAATAACTTTCCAAAGTCATGCGAAAGTTTCAACACCATATATAAGGCGTCCATCGCAACAATAGGAGACATCGATGGGATGTATAGGTTGAGATAGTAAATACGGTATATAAGAAATCCAGATAGCCATCTAATTTCAATATTATAAGAATATAATCCTTGCATCATCTTAAGGGTTTTTCCCCTATAAATCTCCAAACAATCATAATATCAACTTAATTTTTCACACAGGAAAACAATACTAACATCAAAAGATATTAAGGATATTAAGTCTAAGATCTTCAAAGTATTTCCAAAAGCTTTCAAAAACATAATCTCACTCGAGTATATGAAGTCATCGGGCATAAAAGATATAGTCCTATTACATCAAAAGTCTTTCGGAGTATAAGCGTAACTAGCTTAGTGAGATTATTCCTAAATTAACATACTCATATCAATAATTTCAAACAAGTTATTAAACAAGCATATGAATGCATCAAGCAAATGAACAAACAATACATATGATCTACCGGAAATCATATGTTTGAATGGATTTACCCCTCCATTCAGGTTTAGGTGTTTCAGTCTCTTTAAAAACCCATCTTTAAAATCGAACTTATGTAGTTTATTTCAGACGCCTACTTGCCCATCTTGAAATAGTTCTTTTAGGCTCCTAATCGCCCATCTTACAGATTTATGGCTCCTGCAAACCCGGCTACTATACTCTTGTCCCATTGAGTACAGTAGCTCATCAATGAAACTAACTATGTGATATGCATGAATCAATTAATATAACTCATAATATATTATTAGAGTAATTTAAAGGTGATCACAAAATTTTCACACACCCCAGCATAATAATAGTAAAACACAGTTAATTAACAACGATTCAGGTCTCGATATGCTTAGCATTCTTTCAACCAATATTATTATACATAATTCATTTTCATATTTTCACTTCTAGTGCCTCTAGTTTACAAGCACAAACTAATACATAAAAGGTAGGAAATAAACTCACTCGGCCATTAGGACACTTCTTTCTTATGGAGGAGTCGATCGGTAATTCCACTAATCAAAATAATCCTCCAGATATGAATACTCCTCCTCGGGATCACCTAATCAAGAAGAATACCTATAATGAGTATTTCTTGTTGATTCTATGGTACTTATCAAAAACTATGTCATAAGATCGTTAAAATTCGTATAAAAGTTAATTCTAACTTAAAATGGCCATAACTTGGTCATTTTAACTTGGAATTGCGCAAATAATATACCATTTTCTACCTATTCGAAAAGATCTATCTATTTCTAAGGTTATTTTTGTCATAAAAGCCATTTGAGTTGCAAAACACTATGGACAGAATAGTTACGAATTTATAGTTCACAAAATATGATTTTTCCAAACTTTTCTTTACTCAAAAATCCTTAAGCAAATATATGGATATATATATATATTATATAATTAAAAAATCCTTTGAACATATATATATATATATACTCATATTGTATGCATGATTTTTGTAGTATTGTCTCAACATTGATATTTCACAAACAATTTGTTTTTAAGAGTTTTAAAAGATGAAACTTTGAAAATTTTTCCTTTTTAAATTGCTAGAAGGAAACTTTAAAAATTCTTGAGTTGTTATAAGTGAGTTTTTTTCTTATTATAATTCCGTTTCCTATCTTTTCAAAAGCAAATTAATTTCCAAAATTTGGCTCTTTAAGTTATCTACCAATTTTATTTCCAGTGATTGAAAAATAAGCTTTTCAAAATATTCTTTAAGTTGTTGGTGTGGTAAAATATTTGGAGTTGTATAAATGTATGGTTTCTAAAATAGTGAGTTGATTTTAACCTTGATTAGAAAAACTTGTTTTATTCTTAATATTTATCAAGTGATGGAATAATTCTTTTAGATAAGTTTATAAGAACAACTTTCTTAATAAAGAATTGTTAATATTAGATCTTAGTAAAATTTTATTTTAATTTTGAAAAGAGAATAACAATATATAAAAATTAAGTTTTGAAGAGATTTTCTTAGTATGTGATTTTTCAAACTCTATAGTGAACTTATTTAAGTTTTATAAAAGATATGGTTGGGTTAAAATTTTTTAATGCTAAGAAAAATTCTATCTTTATGGAGTTTTTGTTTTTGATTTATAAAGAGATGAGTTTCTTTCATTTGAAGAAATCTTGGGCACTATTACTTAAAAACTTATGATCAATTTGTCTAAGCTTTTGAAAAGAATTTATTAAAAATAATATTTAGACTTCTTGTTGAAAACTCCTTTGTTGAGAAATCTAGTTCACTTTTCCTTATTTAAGAAAAAACCCATTTTTATTTTTACTTAAGACAACAACATTATAATTATGCATGAATATGATTATGTAGCAATGAAAAAGTAAGAATAATACATAATAAGATAGAAAGAAATACTCATAAGTAAATAAACATAATAAAATAGTCAAGTGTTGGGAACCTTAGCTTCATCAAGGTATCCCGATCATGTATTGGGAGCCTTAGCTTCATCAAGGCAACCCGGGACTAAGAATAGACTAGTCCCAAAATGGATGTGTGAAAGAATGAGAGAGAATTTTGTCATGTAAAATGGATGTGTGAAAGAATGAAGGAGGAATGGGGTATTTATAGAATTTTGGAGTGGAATTTTGATGTAATAAAATAAATTGAAAAAGAAAATAAATAAGAGGGAGAGAGGGAGGATTTGCAACGGCCATAGGAGGAAAGGAGAGAGAGTGAGTTGACTTTATTTGCATTTTGTAAGAAAATAATTAATATATATGATATCATTTGATATAAGATGTATTGGAAAGGTAAAAAGTAAGAAAATAAGTATGTAGGTAGTAAGAAATAGGTGTAAGAAAAAGTAGAGATACTGAAATAGTAATGAATAGAAGGAATAGTATTATGAATAGTAAACGAGACAAATAAAATACTGATAAATACGCGTAAACGAGCTATATGTAATATTTTTAGTTACCGAAAAATTATAAAACTGATATTTTTGAAATCCTTTTTAATTACGAGTCTTTGGGTGTTATTGGAATATTTTTATTATTCTAAGCTTCGGGACATGTTTTTCGAAAACTGATCCCATTTGAGTCCGAAGGACACTCGAAATTCATGAATCTGATATTTTTATATTTCTCTATATTATTACGAACTATTATAAGCCATTAACTCAATTTCGTTTTATAGGGTTTGAGAGCATGGGTTTGCCGAAGTTGAAACTGTTAGATTGTCTTAATCTTTGTTAACTTTTGAAACCTATTTGACTAGGGTTAAGGTTTAATCCAACTTTACCCTAGAAATTGAGGGGTTTACCTCAGGGATTGAATAGATGGACTTTCTGATGCTCGGATTTTTTTTTAATTGAACAATTATTGAATTTTCTTCAATTTTTGTTTTTGAAGAATCTCTTATGAAATCCCTGATCGAATTTATTTCAAGGTTCGGCTTCAACTTGGGTCAGTCTTTAGGGTTTCGTTATGGTATTCCAAAACCATTCTCAAAAATTATGGGTTTACATAATGTTTAGTTGAAATTCTCCACAAAAAGTTTTAATAAGTGTACCCTGTATATGCTCTTCAAGAAAGTGTAACGAGTTCTGTTTTAGGTTTCAGTGAGAAATTAGGGTAGAATCTTTTCTTTTGTAATGAACCTTGAACACAACGCTTATGCTGTTTGTTTTATATTTGCAGTAATGACACCAAAAAGATCTTAACCACAATCCTAAAAAGAATCCAACAGGGCTAAAATCCAATCTAGGACCAATATGCAAGTAAATACCCATCCTCAACCCCCTGTAGGATTAACTATTGAGGATAAAGGGAAGTTTAAAATTTTTTCTAGTTAAGAAACGAGTTGTAGTAAATGTTGTCATGGATTAGGAGTTTGTATATGATTTAGAAGGCGAATTAAGGTAACTCATTGAAGATCAAGCATGAGGAAGAGTTTTTTAGATCATTAAAGAAGCTTATGGTGAAGTTACTTTAGTATTCATGGCAAGCTTTAGGACTGGGCACAATGTGCTATTTTTAGAAGATAATGTGAGATTTTATGATTTAGAGAATCTAGGATTGTGATGATGAGGTAGCTTATAGTTGCTATGGATTGTATGATGATAAGTAAGATCTATATGGAGAGGAGTTTAAACGTCTGCTTGTATAAATATCAAAGGAAGAGTTGAAGAAATTTGTGGTAGAGGAGATTGAAGGTGTAAGCTTTGGAAATTTTTAGTAAATAATTCCAAAATAACCTTCGACAGTAACTCTAAAAATGACTCCAAATTTAAAACCAAACTTCTACTAGCCTTAAATCACGAACGAATCTAGAAATTTTTAAATCTTGAGAAAATGAGAATCCTTAAAAATAAAATAGGAACTCAACGGTTTTCAAATCTAAAACCACTATGTATAATAAATTCTATACGTAACTCTGACTTATAAAAATCGGGTAATATAGAACCCAAAAAACAAATTATTAAAAAGTAAATGATGATTAACCTTCGGAAATAAAACCCAATTCAATAATTCCGAAAATGTTAAGAGATATTAAATACTTACAACAAATAAAATTTAAAATAAATTTCTCAAACTAAATGTGTTGTATAAAACATAAACCCTTAGTTTCCAAGTTGGCAAAGATCTAAATCGGAAGATCACCCGGGAATCCTAAGTGGAATATAGTAGTTCGTGTAGACCCCTAAATTTTAAGGCAATATCAAGTTCAAACCCTAAACTGAAAAGTCAACCAGAAAACCTAAGTCAACAAATTCCTAGCAAACCCTTAGTTTAGATCCGATAATCCCGTATTCCTAAACCAAGGAGTCGGATTATGAGTAAGGGTGTAGTTTGGTTCGTCATAAAACTAGGAAGTTTTAAAAGATAAGATTAGCGAATTTTCAATCTATTTCGAACCTGATTGGGTATAAGCTTTGAAAAGTGTGTCCTGGTGCTCGGAATATTAAATATATGATACTAGTACCGTTAGACTCATAATTTCATAAGATTTCCAAATATATTAGTTATATAATTTTTCGGGTTATAAAAGTTACAGTTATAACTTTTTTATCGTATTTTCATTACTACTAGTACTTTAAAGATCAAATCTACTTTTTGAATTATTCTACACTATTCATAAGTACAACTACCCATAATGTAAGACCCAGAAAATTTCAGTAAATAATTCCAAAATAAACTTAAAAAATAAACCCTAAAAATGACTTCAAATTAAAACCGAACTTCGACTAGTCCTAAATCACGAACGAATCTAGAAATTTCTTAATCTTGAGAAAAATAAGAATCCCTAAAAATAAAATAAGAACTTAACATACTTCAAATCCAAAACCACTACGTATGACAAATTCCATACTTAACTTGGACTTATAAAATCGGGTAATATAGAGCCCAAAAACAAATTATTAAAAAGTAAATAATGATTAACCTTCGGAAATAAAACCCAATTCAATAATTCCAAAAACGTTAAGAGATATTAAGTACTTACAAAAAATTAAAATTTAAAATAAATTTCTCAAATTAAATATGTTGTATAAACATAAAATATCAGTTTCCAAATTGGCAAAGATCTAAACCAGAGAATCACCCAAAAACCCTAAGTGGAATACAGTAGTTTAAGTCCGGCAACCTCGTGTCCTAAACCCTAGAGGCCGAGGTGTAGTTTAAGTGTGTAGAATAGCTCGTAGTAATATCAGTTCGCTTAAAAATATCAGATTAGTAAATTCTTTCCCTATTTCAAACCCGTTCGGATACAGACTTCGAAAAGCATGTCCTAGAGCTTGACATATAAAAAATATACCATTAATACCGTTAGACTTGTATTTTCATAAGGATTTCTAAAATATTAGTTTTATAATTTTTTTATAACTAGAAATATCTGATTTTCTGATTTCCTTCGTATTTTATTACAATCGGTAATTAACTAGTCTTTTAGCACTATTCACCACTATTCATTACATGATTTTATTATTCTTGTAAACCCTTATATTTTTTTGATAAATATTTTATATATTATAGAAAATTCTGTTTTTCCAATGTTTTGGGGTTTTACGGGATCAGTTTCTGTTTAAGACCAGATCCTAAAAATAAAATAAATTAATTTCATAATTGGAAAATATTTGAAATATATTGTTATTTTCATAAAATAATTTTTTATAATTTTTCGAATTATAAAAATATCATTTATAGCTCATATTTGCGTATTTTGATCATACCGGTAACATATTTATTGAAATACTAAAATAATTCAAATAATTATTTAATTTTATTTATGAAAATTCCACCACTCATTTAAAGATATTTTTCTTAATTTTATTTTATATATTTTTCTTAATAAAAAAGTACTTTTTCAACCCATACTTTAAGTACACTTCAATTGTCATTTCTACACATTAATCAAGTTTTCTTTCACTCATTTTATACGCCACTTCCCCGTAAATGGTAGCTAACCACACTCATAAAAATAACCATTTTTCTTTTATTTATTAATTTATTTCATGATTTAAAGTCTCTTTTAGTTAGCAAATGAAGGGACACAAGTTACACTTTCAAAATATAAGTTAATTAACACACATTAATACACTCCTCTCTCTTCATTTAATGACTCTCATTTACACTCTTTCCTCCTTTAAAACCCTACACCATTTACTCTCTCTTTCTCCTCTCTTTATTTCTTTCTTAGACTTGTTCATGCAAAGGAAACAAGCTGCCCCCATCTAAAAAAATCACTTCCACACTCCATTCTTGAAGATTCTCTAAGTATATCTTATTCTTAAGCTTCCATATATGGTATAGGGAAAGTTTAGTGAGAGTTTCATGCATCAAATGACCATCCATAAGCTTAAAAAACTAAAGATGATAATGCCAAAATGAAACACTCCTCTTCTCCATGATTATTCTCTTGTATCATTATTATTTTCTTGCTAAAAGTGGTTATATTTTGTAGATCTAAATTTTTTTAATAGCTTTGATTTTGTTTATGTTTTAGATCTTGTTATATGAGTTATTATTTTGTTATTGCTAATGATTTATGCATATATTGACCATTCACATAACTATCTTAGTGTTCATGCATTTATAACTAGTATAGTAAACTAGATCTAGTTGTTTTAGGTTCATAAATGCATTAGACTTTTGACTTATTTTCTTAAATAACTCGTAATAGCTTGATGATAGTAGAAAAGTTTTAGAAAGCTCAAGATCTATTTTAGTTTCAACAAAAATCATTTTTGAAAATTCGGATAAAAAGGAAACCGTATTTAGAAAAGCTACTTTTCAACTTCAAAATGTGTATTTTTTATTTAAAATGAAGGGCTTAAGGAATAGATATCATAAATGAATGATTTTGAGGAGTAAAGTTTAGATCTATGAGTTTATAGTTCACTACCATGCATTTCTTTTATATTCATGTTCTTGTTATGTGTAGATCTTGCTTTTAAACTTGAATAAAAATAGTGGAATTCGTATCTTGGCAAAACATATATTTAAAAACTACTTTCCAAGTCTCAAAATGGAAGTTTTAGTTGAGAAAATGAAGGTTTAGTGGATTTATATCATCAAGACTTCTTTTTACAAGAATCAAAGGTGATTTTCAAAAGTTATTTTCAAAATAAAAATCTCATTTTCGGATTTAGGCCAAGGCATAGTTTAAAAACATGTTTTCCAACTCAAAAATGAAGTTTTTATTTAAGAAATGGAAGGCTCTTAAGATAGAATATATAAAGGATGATTTTTTTTTCTAAGTTTAGATGGATTTTATCAAAAGATATGTCCAAAAATAAATTTGGCAAATTCGGATCTCAACCAAGATCAATTTTGAAAACCTATTTTTCAACACCAAAATGAAAGTTTTGTTTAGAAAATGAAAGGCTTATGGAATAGGTATCAATAGGGGATGTTTTTGATAATTAAATGGTAGATCTTCTAGAAGAAATTCTCAAAAATAGAAAGAGATTACAAAATATGAATTTTGAGTTTTATCCAAATTTTGTAAATTCGGATGGTTCCAAAACCATGCCTTAAAAACCATTTTATCAACTTCAAAACTTGTGCTTTATATAAAAAATGAAGAGTTTAGGTCATAGGAATCATCAAGAAATGACTTTTATAAATTAAGATGGGATTTGCTAAGAAAAATATGTAGAACAAGGAGTAGAAATGAAGTAGGAAAAATTTGAGTTGCTAGTCAACTTAGGAAATTCGTAATTTTGGAGTGAGGCCATGAAAACACTTACTTTCCAAACTCAAAATAGAAGTTTTATTAGAGAAATGAAGTCCTTAGTGTCTAGGTATGGTTGAGCCTTAATTTTCTAAGTATCATATGATTTTTACTTAAAGGAATCACCACAAAAATAATTTATACAAAATTCGGATTTTATGATGAACCAATTTTAAAAACATGTTTACAAAGTGCAAAATGAGAGTTTTTATTGAAAAACAAAGGCCTTAGGGAATATCAGGCTTAATTTTAACAAGAATAAATAGATTTTATGAAGGAATTTTTCTAAAAACAAGTAGGGATTGTCAAGAATACAGGATTAGCCTTTCTAAGTTAATTTTTCATAAAGTCTTACAAAGAAAAAGTTTTCTAAAAATTTCTTTTATTCAATATCATTAAGAACATGTATATATGTATATCTCATGATATATCATTTATGTTAGTAACTTGTTCATATTACATGTATACTTGCTTTGGATAGTAGAAACCTTACAAACATTCACAAAACTACTTTTCGGAATTGAATTTCGCTACTGATCAGACCTTTTTGAATCTTCAAAGCTTTCAAAACTTAATATAATAATAATTAGATATCTTTCAAAGTAGATAGAAATCGATATATAATTTGCTAAATTCCGAGTTAAAACGACCAAGTTATAGCCGTTTTAAGTTGAAATTCTCGCTTAGGACGAGAAATACAAATTTGATAGTTTGTATGATATAGAGTGGATTAGTTTGAGTTGAAATACTTATTAAAGTATTTCTTCTTTTTTAGGTGACCCCGAAATCGATGAATCCCTACCATCGAATTACTTTTACTAATAGACCGGTGATCCAATGGCCGAGTGAGTTTTTCTCTTATTTTGTTACCTTGATAGTGCTTGTAGCTAGTTGTATTAGAACTAGGAAAAGATAAAATTGCAATAAGTTGTGATATAATCTTGGTTAAATGAATGATAAGTATATCGAGGCTAGACTTGTTGTAAGATCATTGTATGAGTTAGCATAGACTTGAATTGTTTGAAATTCTCTATGATCGCTCTTAACCTACATAATTAACATGCCACGATTATATGAATAAATTGTACATGCATATCACGTTTTGAGTCACATTGCATTAGCTAATATACCTTTGGTGGGACAAAAGTATATTAGCGAAAGGCAAGGGGGCCTTGCTAACATTAAGGATGCGAGATCGCTTAAGTTAACGGATGTGTAGGAGGCATATAAAACTACTACAGTAAAACAACAAAAGTTATATAACTAAGAGAAAGAGATCGGGATTGTAATCCCCATGAATTTACATAACCCGATTATAATAAATTTTATAAATAAAATGTAGAATCATAAAAGAACTATAATAAAAATATCAGAAATCACTCCAAATTTTTTTGTGATTTAAATTTTTAAGTATGAACAAATTAGAATAAGGAATCTTTATCACTAAAACTTTAAAAGTTCATAATAAAGAATAAAGAAAACTATTTAATATTTAAGAACTTAAGTTTTAATGTTCAAAAAAAAAATATTAAAACCTTAAAGTTAAATAATTCTAAGTCTATAAAAACAAAACTTCTGATCTAATTTAGTAATTTATAATTAGTAAAAGAACTAAGTAACAAATATAAAATTAAAATTAAATTTCTAATCTAATAAAAATTCTAGAATAAATTTATAAATAGAAATGAATTCATATGTAATTTCAAATCTTAAAAATTTATAATAAAGTCGAATTAAGGATAATATAATTATTAATTTATCAAAATACCACGAAACAAAACTTTTAAACAATTAAAATATAATTTACGATAGCAGGTATAAAAACTGAAAAGTAAAGGTATTAAAGTAAAGATTCTATGTATATTATCGTATTCAGAATATTTAATATCATTAATATGTAAATTTTTATCCAAAAATATTATCAAATCAGTATTTATTATACGTGTCATTTGGATCCACAAAATTAATTTTTTTCACTAATTTATATTTTCCCCTACTCCTACATATTTATTGGTTATAAATTTATCATCTTCTTTTTATTTTTATATTTCCATACATCCTAACTCACTTGCATTTTTTTTTCTTTTTACGTATTACGTATACTTTCAAATTTGAACTCTCCCCTGCACGCGGACAATTCCTCAACAAAAAGCAAAAATTCAAACATATATATACAAATCTTTAATAGAAATTCTATGTATACCATAGTGTTCAGAATATTTAATAACGCGAATATGGAACTTCTCATCTAAAAAATTACCAAATCAGTATTTAACATACATGTCATTTAAACCCACAAAATTAATTTTTTTTCACAAATTTATATTTTTCCTACTCCTTACACAATTATTGATTATAAATTCATCTTCTCTTTGTTTTTATTCATCTTACCCCCTCACATTTTTTTTTATATTTTTTTCTTTTTTTTCCACATTCTCTTTTTATCCATAATTACGGTCCAAATGTGGAGAAGAAGATCTTGGAATTTGTTTTGCCGAAATGTGTATACAACTTGTATAAATAATACACAAATTCTCAATAAAATATACACACACCAATCAAATGGAGACAAATAGATGGGTTAATAAATGCTGCAAAACAACTTGCTTACACAATGGAATTTGGAGAAAATTCTGGAGCTAAACCTCTGTACGAGCCGGCCATTTTTTTTTCTTCTTCTTCATCCTCTATAAAAACTCTATAATGAACAAACAACCAAAGGACTTTATATATACAAAACATACCTTAACCAACTACACAAGCTCTCCAGGAACTAACCACGAAATATCAAAAAAAAAGAAAAAAAAACGAAAAATACAAAAGCAACTCCAGACAAAATCAAACAAGGATCAAACTTCATTGAAACAACCTCTAAAGCTTAGAAAGAGAAGCAAGGGTCGAAAACAACTCGAAAACATGATCTAAAACGCTCAAATCAGTCCCAACAAGGTAAAATCTCATAAGCTCTAGTTGCACCATTTCAATTCGAGAATCAAAGATCATGTATATGTTTTCGTGTTATAAGCTATATCTGTAAATATAACATATATAAATGCTTAGGAATGAGTTAGAATTGATTTGGACATGTAAATGGAACGAAATCAAATCCAACCCAAACTTGAAGATGATGATCAGTACCAGTTGGTACTGTTCATGTGAATAGTAACCCGAATTTTGCAGAAAAAATTATATATAATTTTTTTTGTTGGTTGAATAGTTACTAATATATATATTTATTAATTTTGAAGTAAAAATTATTTTTAATAATTATTTTTATTAATGTATAGTTATTTAAGTATATGCGTATGTAAATACTTTAGCATTACAAATGATGTAGAAAAATATAATTTTATTAATTATGATTAGATAAAATAATTAATATCATTTTATTTATTAATTCTGGATTATTATTATTTTTAATTAATTTTTAATATTAGTTTTATTATTATAAGCTAATTAAGATATAGATTGTATGTATATGTATTAGTAATGCAAAAAGTATTAAAAACTAAATTATTATTTATTATGAATTTTATTATAAAATTAGTAATTAGAAATATATATTAAATTAATTAATTAATAAGATTTAGTTATAAAATCTGTTATATTATTCCGAATGTTATTATTATTATTATTAATATTACTAACATTATATCATTATTGTTTATATTATTTTACTTTATAAATAAAAATAAAGTACAATAATTGTAAAATACTTATTTAATGCATAAGAATGAAAATTTAAATAAGATAAGTTTTTGAATAATGTAATACCTTTTACATAGCAAGAAAATTATATGAAGTATATGAAAAAGGAAACACGACGACACTAACTAATAGTAAATAAATACGAGTACTATAATAGGTCAGGTACAGAACAATAAAAACAACAACAATAATAATAACTATAAAAATATAAGCTTACTAAATATCAATTTTTCGAATACTCGATAGAAATATAAAATATTTTAAGATCAAGACAAGCAAAATGAAAATAAATATTAAATAATAATTAATTATCATATGATCATTAAAGGACCAATACAGGTAATGGAAATTAAAAATATCAAGATAAGACACCTTGATAATTATAGAAGTTTAGTTACACTATTTACATTATGTTAATAAATATTTTGTCATAATAAGTGGCAATGAATTATAATTAATATAAATAAAACTAATATATCTTAAATTAATTATTTTACTAAGTAAAATCATATTGGATTGATTAAACTAATTAAAATAGATTTAGTAGTTGAATTAGGCGATTAGTTTCAATTAACTCACCTTAGATTAACATAGTAAGTAAGACCATAAAAAGAAAGGAGTACGTAATTTCTAAAACATGTCTAATTTAGAAATAGTGTAAATAATAATATAAGTTATACCATAACTAATCTGGTGAATATGTTATTTCAAGTATCTTATATTCGGAACTAATAGAAGAATAGATTAGTAAAATAATAAATATCTGTTATTTCATTTTCATAGGAAAAATAGATCAATTCTCGAATTTCTAGTAGCATATTCTGATAGTTTAGCGAGGACCACAGGTGAGTAACTTTGACTTTATCATACTGTTTGTGCTTGTAATATAGCTGCATTTATAATAATAATACATTAAAACAATATGCATGCGGGGTTGGGTATACTGCATGATGTTTGGTGTATCCTTGATTGCCAAAATTATCCTATTATAAGTGATAAGTTTATTGTATGATAATTACTGTATGAAGCATGTTGATATTGTCTGTGAATTGTATGATCACCTTAAACCTGACTAAAAGCTTTTGACACCATAAAAGAGAATGATCATGCATTACACGATTTGCATAAATAGCATTTGAGCAAGTGGCAGCCTACTATGTGTTAGTATTTCGGCCCTCTGATAATGCTTGGTTGACCTAGGCTAAAAGCTATTAGATCAACGCAAGGTTACCTTTGAGCTGTCGATACTATAGGAACTAAATAGTAAATGAAAGACGCCGCTTATGGTATCGCTTTGAAAGGACTAACACTTAGTGGAGTTTCTAAGGCAGAAAACAGGAAAATGAGAGATTTAAGATATGGTTAATTTAAAGAGATAATTAAAGTGAGTATTGTTTATTCCTGTATGCTTAGTCTCTCCTGGGTAGGTGGGCCATAGCATTGTGATCTTTCAACCCCAATGAGAGGGCGTAAATCTCCATCCTGCTTTGGATTATAGATCATCCGAGCTTGTAATGTACATATGATTGATTGTTACATTGCATATGATTGGTAATTATACTTGTTTGTTATTGTCTGATGTGTGGTTTGGTCAGGTTATCTCACTGAGCCCGTGGTTCGCTCACCCCCCAATAGTTTCTGTGCAGGTATAACGCTAATTGGGTCTGGGATAGGGATGTGTGAAGAGTGCTTCTCCATCAGACTATAGTAAAGTTAGATACATAAGTAGCATTGAACTTAGAATGTAAAATTTATTATTTATATAAACAAATGAGACTTTATATTTGTAAGTTGGAACTCAATTTCATCATTTGGTAGGGGATACTGATTCTCTGCGGTCTTGGTAGAGAGTTGACAATCGGATTTCATAGTTGAAATCCAGTAATATAATATATAATCTATATAATAGACATTGATAAATAAATAGAGTCTTGTACACTCTGACTTACAAGACGGCTCTCATATTACGGGTGCACACGTGATATGATAGCTTTAGATTAATCCTACTAGGCCCCCTTTTGAGGCGTGACAGGGATTATGGTTGCATGACTTATGGACCACCCCACTCAAAATTGGAATTTATGATTGCATGTCTTATGGACCATCCTAACCCCAAATGGAGAGCGTAAATCCATTCACATATGGCTACCGAAAAGTCATATGCTTGTCTGCTCATGTGTTTGTTCATGCATAGCATATGGATGAATTATAACTTGCTTTTTATGGTACGGAATTAAGGGAACTCTCACTAAGCTAGTGTAGCTCATATCCCAATAGATGTTTGAATAAACAGGTTGATGGGAGAATGCTACTTGGGACCGAGATGGTTGGAGCCCAATATAACTTCGGGATTTCGGCAGGAAGCAATAATGTTTGAAAATATTAGCTAGGTTTTATGGAATGTTTTATAATAATTTGTGTAGTGAAATCCGTGGATGAATTGTGATTGAAGTATAGTGAAGTGTATTTCCTTTACATTGTTACTCAAGTTGTATCAATATAAATTGTGTCACTCTGATGTGTCTCCTCCATGTGTAAGACGCCTTATACATAGTATGGAAGCCTTCGCATGACTGAGGTGGTCATTCCTAGGCTTTAATATTGTGTACGACGGACTGCCACGTTCAGGGTACCTTTCGGGGCATGACTGTTTAATTGGTATCAGAGTGACAAGGTTTTGGGAATTAGGTAGGAAGACTTTAAGAGAATAGAATGTTAAGATACGATCTTACGAATGAATAGGTAAGTGTTACATAATCTATAAGTAAAGAAGAAACTAGATTAGACTCTATGGCCCTTAAGGGATGACTTTCGATTTCTAAAGAATTGAAATCTATCTTGGAGACTTTTGGAGAATATAGGAACAAACATAGAAGGAAGGAAGATTGAAAATATTTAAGGAGACGATTGAATCTATTCTAGCAACTGCAAAGTACAGGAGCAAGTGACCTTACCCGACCTTGGTTTAAGCCGATAATAGAAATGGTAGATGCCCCCCAAAAGATTTAGCAAGTGGATAGCTGCCCTTGTTTGGAAGAATCAGTCTCCTAGAAACAACAATAGATCTTTTGTAAAGCATTAGGAACAAATAACTTTTTGAGTAAAAAGAACAAAGATGTTTTGAAAATGTAAACCGATGTTGTGGTTTATTATCTAGTTCATGAATTGACTCCAATGTATGTTTGCATCCTTTCTTTGAACTTTTGTAAAGGAAGACTTACATCTTCTCTTGATTTCATGTATTTCGTATTGAATATTATGAAGTTCTTATTATTAACTTTGATTTCAGTAGAATTTCAATATTTCTTATGTATGTTTTTATTTTCATATTTCTGTGTTCTATATTTTCGATAAGTTTCTTTAAGTCTCTTTTAAAGCCTTAAGACGTAATAAAAGATTTAGAATTTTGCCCGAGCTTAATAAAATAGTAGGAGACATACCAACCACAACAAGAACCCGTCATGACTCCTTTAGGACCCGAGAAACAAACGATACTTGAACCACCTTACTAAGAGGGAGATGCTTCAATCGAGATTGAATGGCTTGCTAGTAAGATAAGAAATGACATGCAACAGACTTAAGCCAGTTCGACATCTATACCTGTAAGACATGTGCAAGAAACGATGCAAGACGATCCACCATCGCCTCAATTCCACCAAAGCCTCTTACCATGCTTCATAAAGTGTAACCAGTATTTCGACGGAGCTTTTGAAAAACCAGATGAGCCAGAGGATTGGTTAGCACCCATTGAGAGGTCCTTTAATGCTTTTGAGGTACCACACCACTTAAAAGTCAATTATGGGACCTATATGCTCTGCCTACATGCTCGAGTATGGTAGGAATCTAAGGAAAGAGAGTTGATGCCTCTAGTTACATGAGAGATATTTAAGTACGAGTTTTTTGATAAATATTTCCATAGAGCTTAAAAGTCCAGTACAGTGCAGATCTCCTCAATATATCACAAGGAGATCATAGTGCGGATCAGTATGAAACCAAGTTCAGTAAATTGTTGTAATACGCTCCAGAATCATATAAACAAAGTGAGGAACTCAAAAGACAAGTGTTTCTGAATGGTTTAAAAGAAGATCTTCAGACTTGATTGGAAAAATTTGACATCGGGTGTTATTAAGGATTGCTAGAAGAGCACAGATAACAGAAAATGCTCAAAGAGGAGACAAGAAAGAAATAATAAGGAAGTGGAGTTTTGTGTTGCAATGACCCCAAGTCAAAAAGTTGGAACACTTCACTTGGATAATGACCCAAACAGGGAAGAAGATACAATATTGGATAAGATACAATATTGGGAATACCCTTAGATTAAATAGCTAGACCAAGAATAGGAAAGCTCGAGACCATTAAAAGCTAGTATGAGCCAATGATGGAAACTAAAAACTCGATTAAATTAACAAATTCCAAGACACTTCTCATACAACTTCTTATAAATAAAGAACTTTGAAAGATTGAAAATCTATGATAATCGTTATATAAAAGTTAAAACTTCAGAAATCAAATCTCAATTACCAAACCCCATAAGATCTTCATAAGTAATAATTACAATAAAGCAATGAGATTTCTTGATTTCAACCACATCAAGATGATCACGATGATAAGAGTTTAAAACAGTGATGACTTTATTACTTAAAGAAATATGGATCTCAAAGCACAATATTGTATATACAACTACATAAGAATGGAGAAGTGAATCCACAACCTTCGTTGGTCAAAGTAATCGAGTCATATAAGGTCGTGTTGTCGTGAGTCATCTAGTGTCGGTCGAGTTGAGTCATCTGTAGTCTTGAGTCAAGTCCGTGTCATTTTCCAAAAGAGTCATGTAATTGAAGGGTGGAATCGCTACGCCAAATCTTATTAATTTGTATGAACTATATTTCATAAAATATCTACCATACAAAATTTAGAAATGATACAAACCAAAGCACAAACCGGTACTAGAGATATAACTTGAAATTCACAATCTTTTCTCAATAAATGATACATACGTAACAAGTTTTACGGAAAAAACTTTCTTTAAGGTGGGGAGGATGTAAGCCCCAGAAAATTTCCGTAAATAATTCCAAAATAAACTTAAAAAATAAACCCTAAAAATGACTCCAAATTAAAACCGAACTTCGACTAGTCCTAAATCACAAACAAATCAAGAAATTTCTTAATCTTAAGAAAAATAAGAATCCTTAAAAATAAAATAAGAACTCAATATACTTCAAATCCAAAACCACTACTGTGACAAATTCCATACTTAACTCCGACTTATAAAATAGAGTAATATAGAGCCCAAAAACAAATTACTAAAAAATAAATAATGATTAACCTTTGCTAAAACCCAATTCAATAATTCTAAAAACATTAAGAGATATTAAGTACTTACAAAAAATAAAATTTAAAATAAATTTCCCAAATTAAATATGTTGTATAAACATAAAATATCAGTTTCCAAATTGGCAAAGATCTAAATCAGAGAATCATCTGGAAACCCTAAGTGGAATATAGTAGTTTAAGTCCAGTAATCTCGCATCCTTAACCCTGGAGGCCGAGGTATAGTTTAAGTGTATAGAATAGCTCATAGTAATATAAGTTCGCTTTAAAATATCAGATTGGTAAATTTTTTACTAATTTCGAACTCGTTCGGATACAGACTTCGAAAAGCATGTCCTAGAGCTCGACATATAAAAAATGTACCATTAATACCGTTAGACTTGTATTTTCATAAGGATTTCTAAAATATTAGTTTTATAATTTTTTGATAACTAGAAATATCTGATTTTTCGATTTCCTTCGTATTTTATTACTACCGATAATTAACCAGTCTTTTAGCACTATTCACCACTATTCATTAAATAATTTTATTATTCTTGTAAACCCTTATATTTTTTTATAAATATTTTATATATTATAGAAAATTCTGTTTTTTTCCAAAATTTAGTTCGTTTCGGGTTTTTACGGGATCAGTTTCTATTTAAGACCCGATACTAAAAATAAAATAAAATAATTTAATAATTGAAAAATATTTGAAATATATTTTATTTTCATAAAATAATTTTTTAGAATTTTTCGAGTTATAAAAATATCATTTATAGCTCATATTCGCGTATTTTGATCATACCAGTAACCTATTTGTTGAAATACTAAAATAATTCAAATAATTATTTAATTTTATTTATGAAAATTCTGTCACTCATTTAAATATATTTTTCTTAATTTTATTTTAATATTTTCTTAATAAAAAGTACTTTTTCAACCCATACTTCAAGTACACTTCTACACATTAATCAATTTATACTCCACTTCCCCATAAATGGCAGCTGACCACACTAATAAAAAAAGCCATTTTTCTTTTATTTATTAATTTATTTAATGATTTAAAGTCTTTTTTAGTTAGCAAATGAAGGGACACAAGTTACACTTTCAAAATATAAGTCACAAGACAACTAAACCCCTCTCTTTTCCTCACTAGAATTCACGCCACCTCCCCCCCCACCCAATTTTTTTGCTTTTTTTTTAATTTTTTTTCTTTCAATTAATTAACACACATTAATACACTCCTCTCTCTCCATTTAATGATTTAAAGTCTCTTTTAGTTAGCAAATGAAGGGACACAAGTTACACTTTCAAAATATAAGTCACAAGACAACTAAATCCCTCTCTTTTCCTCACTAGAATTCACGCCACCTCCCCCCCCACCCAATTTTTTTCTTTTTTTTAATTTTTTTTTCTTTCAATTAATTAACACACATTAATACACTCCTCCTCTCCATTTAATGCCTCTCATTTACACTCTTTCCTTCTTTGAAACCCTACACCATTTATTCTCTCTTTCTCCTCTCTATATTTCTTTCTTAGACTAGTTCTTGCAAAGGAAACAAGCTGCCCCCATCTAAAAAAATCACTTCCACACTCCATTCTTGAAGATTCTCTAAGTATACCTTCTTCTTAAGCTTCCATAGATGATATAGGTAGAGTATAGTGAGAGTTTCATGTATCAAACGACCATCCATAAGCTTAAAAAGCTAAGGATGATGATGCCAAAATGAAACACTCCTCTTCTCCATGATTATTCTCTTGTATCATTATTATTTTCTTGCTAAAAGTAGTTATATTTTGTAGATCTAAATTTTTTTATAGCTTTGATTTTGTTTATGTTTTAGATCTTGTTATATGAGTTATTATTTTGTTATTGCTAATGATTTATGCATATATTGACCATTCACATAACTATCTTAGTGTTCATGCATTTATAACTAGTATAGTAAACTAGATCTAGTTGTTTTAGGTTCATAAGTGCATTAGACTTTTGACTTATTTTCTTAATAACTTGTAATAGCTTGATGATAGTAGAAAAGTTTTAGAAAGCTCAAGATCTATTTTAGTTTCAACAAAAAATCATTTTTGAAAATTCGGATAAAAAGGAAACCATATTTAGAAAAGCTACTTTTCAACTTCAAAATGTGTATTTTTTATTTAAAATGAAGGGCTTAAGGAATAGATATCATAAATGAATGATTTTGAGGAGTAAAGTTTAGATCTATGAGTTTATAGTTCTACCATGCATTTCTTTTATATTCATGTTCTTGTTATGTGTAATCTTGCTTTTAAACTTGAATAAAAATAGTGGAATTCGTATCTTGGCAAAACATATATTTAAAAACTACTTTCCAAGTTCTCAAAATGGAAGTTTTAGTTGAGAAATGAAGGTTTAGTGGATTTATATCATCAAGACTTCTTTTTACAAGAATCAAAGGTGATTTTCAAAAGTTATTTTCAAATAAAAATCTCATTTTCGGATTTAGGCCAAGGCATAGTTTAAAAACATGTTTTCCAACTCAAAAATGAAGTTTTTATTTAAGAAATGGAAGGCTATTAAGATAGAATATGTAAAGGATGATTTTTTTTTTTTTTTAAGTTTAGATGGATTTTATCAAAAGATATGTCCAAAAATAAATTTGGCAAATTCGGATCTCAACCAAGATCAATTTTGAAAACCCATTTTTCAACACCAAAATGAAAGTTTTGTTTAGAAAATAGAAGGCTTATAGGTATCAATAGGAGATGTTTTTTATAAGTAAATGGTAGATCTCCTAGAAGAAATTCTCAAAAATAAGAAGAGATTACAAAATATGAACTTTGAGTTTTATCCAAATTTTGTAAATTCGGATGGTTCCAAAACCATGCCTTAAAAAACCCTTTAATCAAATTCAAAACTTGTGTTTTATATGAAAAATGAAGAGTTTAGATCATAGGTATCATCAAGTAATGACTTTTGTATATTAAGATGGGATTTGCTAAGAAAAATATGTAGAACAAGGAGTAGAAATGAAGTAGGAAAAATTTGAGTTGCTAGTCAACTTAGGAAATTCGTAATTTTGTAGTGAGGTCATGAAAACACTTACTTTCCAAACTCAAAATAGAATTTTTATTAGAGAAATGAAGTCCTTAGTGGCTAGGTATGGTTGAGCGTTAATTTTCTAAGTATCAAATTATTTTTACTTAAAGGAATCACCACAAAAACAATTTATACAAAATTCGGATTTTTGGATGAACTAATTTTAAAGACATGTTTACAAAGTGCAAAATGGGAGTTTTTATTGAAAAACAAATTCCTTAGGGAATATACATAATGAAGGCTTAATTTAATAAGAATAAATAGATTTTATCGAGGAATTTTTCTAAAAACAAGAAGGGATTGTCAAGAATACAAGATTAGCCTTTCTAAGTTAATTTTTCATAAAGTCTTACAAAGAAAAAGTTTTCTAAAAATTTCTTTTATTCAATATCATCAAGAACATGTGTAAATATATATATATATCTCATGATATATCATTTATGTTAGTAACTTGTTCATATTGTATGTATACTTGCTCTAGATAGTAGAAACCTTACAAACATTCACAAAACTACTTTTCGGAATTGAATTTTGCTACTGATCAGACCTTTTCGAAGCTTTAAAGTTTTCAAAACTTAAATATTATATTATAATTAGATATATTTTTCGAAGTAGATAGAAACCGATATATAATTTGCTAAATTCCGAGCTAAAACGACCAAGTTATGATCGTTTTAAGTTGAAATTCTACCTTAAGATGAGAAATACGAATTTTTGATAGTTTGTATGAGATAGAGTGGATTAGTTTGAGTTGAAATACTTATTAGAATATTTCTTCCTTTTTAGATGAGCCCGAAATCGACGAATCCCTACCACCAGATTACTTTTACTAAGAGACCGATGATCCAATGGCCGAGTGAGTTTTCTTCTTATTTTGTTACCTTAATTGTGCTTGTAGCTAGTTGCATTAGAACTAGGAAAAGATTAAATTGTGATGAGTTGTGATATAATCTTGGTTGAATGGATGATAAGTATATCAAGGCTAGACTTGTTGTAAGATCATTGTTTGAGTTAGTATAGACTTGAATTGTTTGAAATTCTCTACGATCGCTCTTAACCTACATAATTAACATGCCACGATTATATGAATAAATTGTACATGCATATCATGTTTTGAGTCACATTGCATTAGCTAATATACCTTTGGTGGGACAAAAGTATATTAGCGGAAGATGAGAGGGCCTTGTTAACATTAAGGATGCGAGATCGCTTAAGTTAACGGATGTGAAGGAGGCACATAAAACTACTATAATAAAACAACAGAGGTTGTATAACTAAGAGAAAGAGATCGGGATTATGGTTGCATGACTTATGGACCACCCCACTCAAAATTGGAAATTATGGTTGCATATCTTATGGACCATCCTAACCCCAAATGGAGGGCGTAAATCCATTCACATATAGCTACCGGAAAGTCATATGCTTGTCTGCTCATGTGTTTGTTCATGCATAGCATATGGATGAATTATAACTTGCTTTTTATAGTACGAAATTAAGGGAACTCTCACTAAGCTAGTGTAGCTTATATCCCAATAGATGTTTGAATAAACAGGTTGATGGGAGAATGCTACTTGGGGACCAAGATGGTTGGAGCCCAATATAACTTCGGGATTTCGGCAAGAAGCAATAATGCTTGAAGATATTAGCTAGGTTTTACGGAATGTTTTGTAATAATTTGTGTAGTGAAATCCGTGGATGAATTGTAATTGAAGTATAGTGAAGTGTATTTCCTTTACATTGTTACTCAAGTTGTATCAATATAAATTGTATCACTCTGATGTGTCTCCTCCATGTGTAAGACGCCTTGTACATAGTATGGAAGCCTTCGCATGACTGAGGTGGTCATTCCAAGGCTTTAATATTGTGTACGGTGGACTGCCACGTTTAGGGTACCTTTCGGGGGTGTCACATATCCTATTTCTTATATCCTTTCACCCTACTCTTTCAATTACATCATTTTTTTTTTCTTACAATTCACTTTTCCAATATAACTTTATTACCTAAATTACTTAATTAATTTTGAATCTTACACAACACAAAACAAACAAACCTTCTCTTGCTTCCCTTTGAAGACCAGCACAACTCCCCTCCCATTTCCCTCTCTCAAATTGTTTTATTTAATTTCTTTTATTCAAGCAAACCCTAATCCATCAAGTCTATATAAACTCCTTTATGCCAACTTCTTTTCACTTTCTTTTTTTCTTCTTTCTCACTTTAGAAAATTGTTACAAAACTCTCTCTTCCTCTTCTCTTCCAAACCATGAACTCCCCTCCCTATACACACACACACACTTTGTTTTTCTTTCAAGTTTCTTACTCCACACAACCAATAGGTTATAGATCTGTACCTTAGTATCTTAAAAACATGTAATGGCAAGTTCATTCATGTGTGATTTCATATAAAATCCCCATGAGCTTCAAGCTAGGGATGAGGAAACACTTGAACATGAGATCCTTGCCATCATAATGTTTTAGATCTTGTTATTTGAGTTATTTTGCTATTATCTGTTTTATTATCAAGTTATGTTGTTATTATTAATGATTTGTGCATATATTCATCATCTATTCATGTTCACATAACCATCATAGTGTTCATGCATTTATAACTAGTTTAGTAGACTAGATCTAGTTGTTTTAAGTTCATACATGCATTAGACTTTTGTTTTATGTTCTTAAATAACTTGTAGTAGCTTGATGATAGTAGAAAAGTATTAGAAAGCTCAAGATCTATGCTAGTTTCAACAAAAATAACTTTTGAAAATTCGGATAAAAAAGAAACCCTATTTAGAAAACTTATTTTTCAACTTCAAAATATGTATTTTTTATTTAAAATGAAGGGCTTATGGAATAGATATAATAAATAGATGATCTTGATGAGAAAAGTTTAGATCTACTAAAGAATATTTCAAAACAAAGGCAAGTTTACAAAGGTGATATTTCAATCTCAAAAATAAGTTTTAAATTCGTAATAAAAGAAGCTTGAAATGTAAACACCCATTTTTCAACTCCAAAACAAGATTTGTATTAAAGAAATGGAAGCCTTAATGGGTAGGTTTGATTAGGAAATAGTTTTTGAAAGACTAATGAGTTTTACAAAGAAAAAAACTCAAATAAATTTTTCAAAAATTCGGATTTGAAAATAACCATTATTTAAACACCTATTTCCAAATGCTAAAATGATTATTTTTATAGGAAAATGAAATCCCTAGGGCATACATGTAATAAAGACCCCATTTTTTACAAGAATAAGAGAGGTTTATCAAAATATAATCTTGGAACAATAAATGGTTTCCAAGAATAGGTAAAACAACGTTTTTATTATTTAAGATTTTGTAAAATTCGTACTTAGGCAAACCACCTTTTAAACATCTATTTTCTAACCCCAAAATAAAGGTTTTTATTAAAATAATGAAGGTGATGTCTATATAGGTCATCAAGGTTAAGTTTTGATGAAAGCATATGATTCTTCAAAAAGAAAACCACTTCTCATAAGTCTAGTAATTTCAAAACTTTTGCAAAGTAAAAGTTTTTCAAAAAGAATTCTTAATACTATAACATTAAGGATATATATATATATATATAGATAGTCATTCCATGACCTTCATGATAATAGTTTGTAGGTATTGCATATATACATGATGCACTTATAGAAACAAAGTTAGAAAAGTAAGGTCACATACTTTTTTTTGATAGTATCTAAGTACATGAGAAATTAGAAATTTCTAAACCTATGAATCGTGCATGGTATTGAGTTATATATGTATATCATAGAGTCCTACAAAATATAAAGATAGCTAAGTATCTATCAAAGCTTTAGTATAATGCTTGAAATGAAATTAGAAGTTGAATTGTGGAAAGGGGAATTCGTATAGTTTCTGTATGTTTCTATTCATGGACTAAATGACCTTGTTTGTCAGAAATAACTCTAGAAATAGATAGCTCTCGTAGAATAGGTAGAAATCGTATATAATATGCGAAATTCCGAGTTAAAATGACCAAGTTATGACCGTTTTAAGTTGGAATTTCCTCTTAGACGAATTTTGACAAACTTGATAGAATAGAATTTATAAGCTCATTCAAACTCCATAAAAATAATCATTAGGGTTATTTCTTTTGATTAGGAGACTTGGAGACGAACTAGACCTTCCTGAGGACAATTACGATTAAGTGGATTTCCGACCATGGCAAAGTGAGTTCATTTCTTAAATAGTTATGCTCATGTATGTGCTTGTAATGTAGTGGCATTAGAATTAGGAAAAGATAAAATTATGATGAGTTGTGATCTAATCTTGGTTGAATGAATGAAAGTATATCGACGAGACTTGTTGAAAAATCATTGTATGAGCTAGTATAGACTTGGATTGTCTGAAATTCTTTATGATCGCACTAAACCTACATAATTAACATGCCAAGATTATATGAATAAACTATACATGCATATCACGAAGTAAGTCACATTGCATTAGCTAATATACCTTTGGTGGGACAAAAGTATATTAGTGGAGGCGAGGGGGGCCAGTGTTAACATTAAGGATGCGAGATCGCTTAAGTTAACGGAAGTGGTGTAGGCACTTGAATCAACTACATAAAACAACAGATGTTGTAAAACTAAGAGAAGGAGATCGGGATTATGGTTGCATGAATTATGGACCATCCTACTCAAGATTGGAATTGGCGTTGCATGACTTATGGACCACCCCAACCCCGAATAGAGGGTGTAAATCCATTCACATATGACTCTCAAAAAGTCATATGCTTCTATGCTCATTTGCTTGTGCATTTCATATGGATGTTAATAAATTGTCTGTTATATACTGTTATTAAGTACTAAATGTTTGGAAATGAATCTCACTAAGCTCGTAAGCTTATACCCCAATAGTTTCCTATTGCAGTATGAATATTTATGGCCATCTCCGAGAAGCCACTATCATCAGGTACAACTTTTGGACTCTAAGGAGCTTTTTGATGAGGCCGGGACCTAGGCATAGGCATTGAATCTCTTAAATTGGTATTTGAAGGATGATATAATAGACTTTTGAGAGCTTGAGAACTCTTAATATTTCGACGGGGTATGCCCCTTAGATCATGTAATAGAATAAATCTAAATATAACTATTATGATTTATATTCTTGTTGCTATGTATGTCTCCTTAAACTATTTCGAAGCAAAGTATGGTCCCTATATGTTAGACTTGAGCCTTACACCTAATGTTCAAACTCATGGAGAGACTAAGGTTGTCTTACTTGAGTTTAAATATCGAGTGTGGTGGACTGTTGCATTTAGAGTACCTTCTGGGGCGTGACAGAAGGTAGATACTTCCCTTTGAAGACTATTGGGTCAAGTTTTAAACAGATAAGTGCCAAAATGTTACACTATATGCTCACCAAGAGCATTTTCTCAAAATTAGAAGGAACAACCACTATCGCAGAGGCTGAGCTGCATCCACTCTATAGCATGATGAGAAAGAGAAGGATGAATGTTAGGCTATTGGTAGCTTAAAGAATTAGACATCAAGCTAACATGCAGGGTAAAGGCATATACATTAGAGGGTTGATTACCAAAACCTCAAAAAATTTGGAGTTATGGCCAAGACAAGGCATGTAGATTTAGTGTGTAAATCTAAGAAGTTGAATAAAAAAGCTTTTAAGGATTGGAGAATGGTAGAGGTAGGGACTTAAACTGTTGCTGCATAAGCAACAAGACAAGCACCTATTAGTCTACCTACTATAAACACTTAGGAAACTATGGAACCTAAGCATGAGCCTGCTGCTGCTATAGAAAATTTTAGAACTCCACTACCTGGTACCATTGGAGAAGAAGAGAACATTATTGAGCTTGCACTAGAAGCTCCATCATAACTCTCTGCAGGCAGCTTCAATAAACTTGAAGCTATAGTGAAAGATCTAAAAGAGAAGTTGGCAGCCTTCGAATAGAAAAAGGGCATGAGGGGTCAAAAGATGTGCCTAGAAGAGAACTCTCAAGAACTACAAGAGGTACGACTTTGAGGTTATAGATGAAAATGTGGGAGTTGAAGTAAAAGATAGAATAAAGGAGAATAATAAAGAAGATTCCATCATATTCAAAGATATTTTTGTAAATATCTTTTAGTTGATGCAAGATCGAGCCTATGAGGGATGGCAAATGGTCCCCATGCCCCTCTAGAAGAAGAAGCCCCTACTGCTCCTATAGAAGAAGAAGGCGATGCCACGTTCCTAGTGGCATTGACCTTAATGTTGAGCCATGGAAGAAATTGAACAACTTCAAGTAGCTTAAGACACTAATAAACATATAGAAAAAATGACTATTGAAGTTGAGAATTGAAACAAGGGTAGATGAAGAGAAAAGAGAGGCTAAAGAATAAAGAAGCCTATAACAACAAAATGGAGGCACTGCATGAGCAGAGTAGAAGATTGAAAGAGCTCAGGAACCAAACAACACTAGATACCTACCTAGAATAAAAGCTGCCAATTGTCAAAGAAAGAGAAGAAGCAAGAAGGAAAGATAGACAATTGGTAGAAGAAGAAAGTGACTTTACCCTCTCTAGTGGGAGTAGTGGAGAAGATGAAGATGATGATCATCTTGCCACGAGGGCCTTTATGAGAAAATACAAGAAGCCAAACCTTAAAGCACCAATCTTACAACCTATTGAAGAAGAACCTCCTCTTAATATAGCCAAAAAGAAGAAGAAAATATTCAAGAAATAGAAAGCTAAGAAGAGAAAAAGAGAGGAAAAAGAGATTACCCTTAAACAACTTGAAGAAATAGAAAGAAAGCATAATGAGCTGAAAAGGAAAGAGGAGAGAGAACAGAAAAGAAGAGAAGAGGAGAAAAAAAAAAGAGAATGGTGGATTTCTAAGAAAGACAAGCTGTAGAAATGCGAAGTTACATAGAAAATACTAAGGGCATGACATACCTAAAGAAGAATGATTACCTCTATGTCCTTAGGTTGTAGTAGCAGTTAGAAGAAGAAGAGAATAGAAAATAGGAAATCCACAGAATAATAAAAGAAGAAAGGAAGAAGCGGGCTGGTACATCAAAGGAGGCACCGAAAAGAAGGGTTAAGGCCAAGACAACTTAAAACATACCCACATAGGGTATAAAAATAAGAGAAGGATGGGCTGAGCAAAGAATGCTAGCACCAACTCAAAGACAAACACCACCCCCTAGGAGAAGATAACCTAGTAGAAGATCCAGAGCACCTAAGGATGGTGGTGGTAGAGCTAGAAGATGTGGTAAAGTTGTTAGAAGTGAGAGAAGGAAAGAAGGGAGCAAGAGCTAGAGATATTAGCTTGGAGAGAAAGATTAGGAACTCGTGGCTCCCTTAACATTAAAATAACTAAAAATTTTGTATTCTTTTGATCTTGACATTCTTTCATTCTTTGACATTCTTACATTCTTTTATTCATTAAAATTTTGTACAATAGGTTAGAAATTAGATTAGAAAAAAATTCTTTTGATAACCTAGTTTAATTCTTTATATTCTTTTTGTAATGCCTTAAATTAAAGGTATTACAATTCTTCACGTGTCCTTCTCTTATTAAGAACATGCTAAGGCTATTAAAAATGTAAACCACCAATTATAAACATATATCTTCAAATCTCTCAAAATAAGGATACTTTGAAAACATCACAAGAACTGAACTTTTTTATAACTATCTAGTTGGCATAAAATAAAGCCAACCTATTATAACTAAATTCATATAAAAAGTCTTTACAAAAATCTCATAACCTCAAAATAACTTTTAAAAAACAGCTTCCCATGGTTTTCAAACTATTAACAGCTATCCAAAAACGATCAAGATATCTACAGGATAGTCAGGTCCGCTAATGCCCTCCCCAAAGTCCACACATACATCGAATCCAGATAAATCATAAACTATATTATCTTCACTTGTACCTGGAAAAATAAAAGAATGAGCAAAAAATGCCCAATGCACCATACCACAAACATGCACATGAACAGGCAATAAACATTATCACATATAACTTAAAACTAATGCAACAATCACAATTTATTATCTTTAATTTAGCCAAGCAACCAACATAGTATAGAACCATTTGCAACTAGTCCTAAACCCGGAGTAACTCATAACTCCGATACAAGCCTTTAAATAAATATAGTTTATATACATATATATTGACGTTGGGTACTCTTCACACATCGTTGCGTATAGCCATACAAACCGGAATGACTCCTAACCTACAGGAATAATCTCTATGCACGAATCCACTTGGGATACTCACACACAAAGATCATCAGGGCTCCTCATTAGTATCATACTTTGCATGATCTTTACTAACCAAAGTCGAACACAAGCAACACATTTTTCAATTATAATCCAGACAGAATTTAGTCAATTTATTTTTCTCATGAACAAATAGCAAGTAAGGTAAGGTTATACCTGGATTTGTTTTTCAAACTCCAATATCAACAAATCCTTTAAAAAGGCTATAAACCTTAATTTCACCAGAACCCTGATCATCAACATACATAAAATCAAAATCTATTTTCCAACACATAATTAAACCATAAATCCTAAAATCCACAATCCAAATCGCAAAATCTATGATAACAGATTCGCACACCTTTTTCCTCTTGTTCATAAGATAATGGAATCCCCAAAACACAAATTTTCTCCATAATTACTCCAAACCCTAAAATTCCCAATCAATAATACATCAACTATCAGGAAAGATCTCATGTTTTAAATTATCAAGAACTGAACGAATTCATACTTACCCAAAGCTTTGGATATCACACCTTCTAGATCGTAAGACCAAATCATCAATCACAACTTAGGGTTTTCTCCATAATTCACCAAATCTCTAGAATATAAACAACAAATCAGAAAAAGACTATTTCTTTAATACCGCAAGAACAAGATAGATTTATACCTTACCTAGGATTTGACTCATGCCTTCTTGATCTCCAAAATTCAAATCCTCAAAGAACTTAAGGTTTCACCGAAGAATTCTTCACGAACGATTCCTTTCAAAGGGATAGATAACACTTAGAGAGATAATCTACTTGGATCATAAAAAGATTGGAAGGAAAAATACTTACCAAGCTATTGTCTCCTCGCTCCTCTTAGGGTTTCCAAAGGCTAAGAAAAGGTGGAAAAACTAAGCTAAGGGGATATATAAGCAAGGGAAAAACCCTAGGAAACACATCAACTTCGTATTTCCCATGCTCCATCAAAGGCTGGTAGCTTTACTATACAAAGCTGGTGGCTTATCTCCCAAAGCTAGTCCAAGGCCGGCGGCCTATCTCGCTAACTTTCAAACAACTTTTATCCATGCATCTTATTTCCATTCCCGAGTCCACATAAAAACAACATACTTATAAACATTAGGTGGATCATAAAACCCTCTTATTTTACAACAAATGACACTATTGCCCTTCATTATAAATTAATTATTTGTCTATTACACTTTTACTTTTTGTGGCAGAATAAGTTTGATTTTTGTGCAAGTTGCTTTTAACTAAACAAAGTTTAGTCACAAAATAAGTTAGAATGCAAAAATAACTTAAAAATTTTTGTCCAATTTTAAGTCAGGGCTCTGATCGAGCCAGTAATTACTACTAATGTTTTACCTTATCTGCTATAGTCTTTAAACAGCTTTAATTAAGAAAGCAACTAAGCCAAAATATCATGAATATTTGAACCCCCAATTCCAAAACAGAGAAACTTTTTGAAACTTCTAAACCTTGCTTATTGCTTTTGATTGATGATATTCCCCTATTTGTTTAACATATTTTAGAACATTGAGGACAATGTTTAATTTAAGTGTGGGGCAAGGGAATTAAACGAGATGGCTTAAAACTGGTAAGAATTGATTAGGAATAGAGTAAATGTTATTCAATGATCATTTTTCTCCACCAACTTAGGAAAATAATGAAATGGTTAAAAATTTGATCAAAATTTTTCATTTTTTCAAAGATTTCTAAAACAAAAATCACTAAATAACTCAATTGAGCTAATAATGAACAACATGATCCTATGTTTGAGTTAACTTGACTATATTTAAATCACTTTATAATATCCATGTAAAGTAGGTTTACTTGTTATTTCGTGTAAAAATTTAGAGCTAGAATTAACTTAAGATCCCTAGTAAGGTTACTCAATTAATTTTTAAAAGCTTAAATGATTTGTATGCTTTTCGATTAGTCATTTTAAGCTTTATAGTCTCTAATGTAGGTTTAAATAATGTTTGTAACTTAATGATTTTTCCTTATACTTTATCTAAAATTAAAACTAAAACTAAAATTTAAATGATCATGTGCTTAGAGTTGAAATGGAGAGGGATTAGTCCCTTAGAAGAGCAATTTCTAATCCCTTTATGAATTTTAAATAAGCCATAATTCTTATTAAAAAAAAAAGCAAAAAGATAGGGGAAAAAACCCCTCTAGAGAAAAATGTAAAGAAGAAGGCAAAACCCTCCCCTCATGCAGCTTCAAGGTATATAAATAATGAATGAAAATGAAATATAAGCACAAATAGGAAAGAGGATTCAAGGGAAGAACTGTTCAGCATGCCTTCATTTTTTAATATGATGCTTAGAGAGATGATTAAGGAACTGCATACTTATAAGTGTAAAGGATAAAGTTGATTGAATTCCTCTTACTTTGTTTGATCTTTTTGAGTAATTTTTCTTTAGAATTCTTAATTAAACAATAAGGGTAAAAACTAATATACTTAATAAGTTAAGTGATTTTAGTAGAAGTAACTTTGGCACAAGTTTAGCTAGAATTGATTGAAGTTTTATAGTATTGAGTTAAACAGATGATTGAGCTTAATTAAATAAAAACTTTAATTCTACTTGGTTAGATTCCATTCATGATTTATTTTCTTATACAAGCAGCTTTGTCTTGCTATTCTGAACTGATGTTTTGCTTGAGGACAAGCAAAACTTAAGTAGGGTGAAATTTTATAAGTCCATTATATTCTATTCTATTCATAGGAATTTATGCCTTAATTAATCCATTTTTAGATAAATCCCTATGATCATGTGCTTTATGGCTTTAATGTTGTTTTTTCAGCTCTTAGAATCAAGAAAAGAAGAAACGAAGTGTTTTAGATTAGATTTGGAGCAAAACAACAACAAAGCTTAAAGATAGATTTCCATTGAGGCCATAAAAATGTCTATTGAGGGCAAACATACAAAGGAAAAACAAGACAAAGTTCCTAGTTGTGCCCAAAACCAAGCATTTGACATGACGCTTGGTTTATACTGATTTAAATTGAAATGATCGAGCTCTGGACTTCATGATACAGCTTTAATCACGCCCCAAATTTGATCACTAGATTCTACCTGCTAGTGGTTGTTTTGTCTTTTCTTAAAGTTTATAATCTAATTCAAATCCTTTGATCAACACTGGCAAGTATACCTATCTCAGTAGTATAGGATTAAATCAGGTATCATCCTCAAGGATCTTTGAAAACAATTACTAGTATTACTTACTCTACTATCTAGCAAATCTTTAATGAGAATATTATCTAAAATTACTAATTATCTAATTGATTACTAATTTATCAACCTTAATATCAATGATTTTTCCTTTTCAAAAGATTATCAATTACAAAACATACCCTTTCTTGATTCACCCTAAACCCTAATTTCATAAAACAAGATTGATGAAATGAGAAGTCATGCTTTGCATGTAAAATCACATAGATAAATCAATTACTCCCTCGAGTTAATCGATTCCTAATTTCACATGAGATAATGGAGACCTCTCTCTCATTAACGCCATATGAAATCACATTAAAGACAATATTCATTAATAAAGATCAAATCTTTATGCAGAAAATCAATGTTTCCCTACCTCTAGGTGAAACATGCAATCTTTCTATTCATGGACATCTATTCTATTAGATGAAACCTCTTTCTATCTAACAAGAATCATACAAACAATCGACTTTGGCCATAAATCAAAGAAAGAAAATTTAAACACATGAATAATGCAAAGACACAAACTTTCATTCATAAAAAGCAAATCCAAATCAGATATTCGGTTTTAGGCTTCACGGTATATATTTACTCCCCATAGATTCAAAAAAACAAAACAAAGATTTGAAAAGTAATCTATAAGCATGATTTAAACAGTGAAAACCCGATTCTTAGAAGTCTTGTAATCTTCAATAAGCGTCGGCAATTTCCTCTTGAAAGTTCTTCTTTTTCTCTCTCTTAGGGTTTTAAAAAGTGTTTTGGACGGCACACACACCAAATGAATGGTTACATGGTCTATTTATAGGAGTTTGGAGAAGTTGAAGCATCACAAGGAGTGCCTCATGACCCACACGGTCGTGCTTGAGGTGGTATACTCTATAATTGTGTTAAAAACTTTTATGATCAATTCCATTCTTCCAATACTACCTTGTACACTCCTAAGGAAGTAGATAAAGCACTTTTAGAGTAACTTTCTTGTAATTTTTTGACCCTCTGCCTCAGCATGTATATGGCCATGTAGTAGGTTGTGTACTTTCAAAAACCAAACATTTGCATTGTTTGTTGATTTTTCCTTGGTTTAAGCTCAAATCATCCTCAAATCTTTGAATTGCATTCCTTAAACCCTGAAATGACACAAGAAGCAATTAAGTATCCTTTTCTTGATTATTTCTCATAAAATTCAAAGAAAATAATATCCATTAAGTGCTAGAAATAAGGATCTTTTAACACTTATCACCTACGATTGAAGATGAGCTAAAATTCACACCTTTAAAGAGAAGAATACAATGTAGATCAAGGCTAAGCTTTGAGCCTCAAATCATATTTGCAAAAAGTCACCCTGTCTAGTTATCATGAATTAGCTAACTCAACAATGCACGCATGGAAATAAGGATGATTTCCATTATAAAGAATTTGCAACATTAACGATTAAAATCTTAATCATTTTTTGTACCTACTGAATATAAACAAATGTGCACAGTCATGCAATAGAAGTGTACCATATGTAACAAATTACTAACTTTGCAAAGAGAGAAATCTTTTGCAAAAGAATTATTTCTTCTTACTAAGGAATTCCAAGTTCTCTGGATAATTTCATTTTAAACCTTAATTGTAATATCATTCATATTTTTCACATTATTTCTTCTGAATATGTGCCTAATATTTGCATCTATAGAGAAATAATTATCTTAAATTAGAGTTTGTGAATCCAAAACTAGATCCATGTGATTTCAAAATGAATTTTGATTGAATATTGACTAGGTATTTGTATTTAGTAGCTCAAACTTAATTTCATGGGTCTAAATACATGATGCACTTTTTAGATCCATGTCAGATTTCAACTGAATAAATCGAGAGATCATTCTTTTGAATGGGTTTAGGCTACTAATGAGATTACTCATAATCACCTTTAAGAGAGGGATAGTGAAACTTTTTGTTAATTTTTTTTTTAATTTTCTAAATGGGTTTTCAAACAAAGGATTCTTAAACTTTATATGAATCTATATTGTTGATAACTTATGAAGAGATTCCAGTGGTCTAATCTAGATCTAGAGTTTCTAACCTTGAGAGGGACTTTAACTTATTTCATGAATCCAACAGTGCAAATATGCCCAAAAACAACTCTTTAAGTTTGTTTAGAAATCACCTGATAACGATTTGGTGAAGTAAATCCTAAGTCATATCTTGCATTTACAAGTTTATTCTCAATTTTACCCTAAAAACATGTATATATTCTTAGCATTAACCCCTAATGTAGTTTTTGTTTTAGCTATGTTTTACTAAAACTTTCTTTAGCCAGATAATAGGGAGCAAGGTAGATGCTAAGGAACCCCAAAGAATACAACCTAATACTTCCTATGCTCCTTCGATCGGTGTCCTTGCCTAATGTTAGTGATTGCAACTGAAGCTGAATAGAACTTATTAACCTAATTTTATATAAATTTTTGAAAACTTCAACTTTACTTTTTTCAAAATGAACCGATCATAGAACCAACACTACTAGTGAGTTTTCCAAGATTTGAGCTTAACTCCTGACTAGATTTGTTATCATATTTTCCTTTTTGTCAAATAGCCTTTGGCTTAGAAGCCGTGCTTGAATCACTACGATCTTCAACACAAAATGGGGATCTCCTATAATATATAAGTTCAACCAATGAATTAAGCATTGAAACATACCAAACATAACTAGTAGAAGTCTTTTACCATTAAATTTAGTACACCAGTGTTTGAGATACGGTTGAACTTAATACCTGCAACACATGACTAACCAAGCATTAGCTACGAGTATAAATGTGAAGCAGCTGAAGATATGGATTTTGCAAGATGTTTCTTGTAGAAGGTCTTCAAATTTAAGAAGTTCATTGAGGCTCAAGCCAAATAGGATATTTTTATCGAGTAACTCTTTTTGTGTGTCTTAAGTGCAACCAAAAATCCTAGTAGCAGCAACTAGGCAAGTGATCCCAATGGCACTTAAGAGCAGCTCTCAACATTGGTTTATACACTCATAATTGCAACACAAATAATAGCTTTAATAATCCAATATATGCAGCGATAGTCTTTATATTGAATATAAGCTCTAAGAATCAAATTAGAATTGGAACCACAAGCAAATGCACATACCTAAGAAGTGAGTGCGCATGAGAGTCAATGGATGAATCAACTTCCATCTTCATATATTTGCAACAACTTCATATTAACAAGAAAAAAAAAAAAAGATGAACATGTTGGATTTCTTACCAAATTCATGCTTAATTAAGTGTACATAATCCCATCCACCCAATTACTTGTCACTACATATCCTACGACCACTCATTAAAGGTCTCTGAACACTAAGCCCAAGAGTAAAAGGCATTGCCTTAATCAAACATGTAGCATTATTAGGAGAACCATTTCATGACATCATATCAACTAAGCAACCATAGGTATCTAGTGCTAGCACAACTGTGGCAATCATTTGAGCTCGAGAAATGATTTAATGTGCACAATGAGCCATTTCATTTAGATCTAACTTAATTTCTATTGAAGAAAAAGAATGGGGGGATGGATAAGAAATGAGGCTGAAATGTCATGCTAAGACAAATGCTTAAAGTGGTATGCATCCAATTAATGATATGGAAGTAGGTCTCATAAAGTTTTTTCAAGCACCAAGAGTTGTAGCAATGTTACCTAATATTTAAGATAGTAGAGACACCTCCCATACTAAAAGCAATACTAGGCAATTGCAAGCAGAATAACATTCGAGAGTTGTTGGTTCCATTAAGGGCTTGTCTCCTATAGAAGCATCACAAGAAACAGTAACTGAATTTACTGACCATTATCCTCCATTTGTGCCAAGATCTACCTTCTTGCAGGTTATGTTACGAAGTCTCAAAAAGCACTGGTTGCTTGGGTTGCTTATGTTATTTGCTATAATTTTGTCTCAGTTTAATCTTAACCTTGGTTCTACTTGGTGTGACGCTTTAGAATATAATTGAGTTTGGAAAATACAGCTATCATCAATGCCATTTTGTGTTGTTATAGCTACTAAATTCGATATTGGGAATGCCATTCTCCGATTTTTAGCTCTCCATTACAACTGCTTGAATGTATACAAGAGCATTTGGTAGAAATCCTTTAGATACTCTTTTGTTTGCTCTTGTTCTACATGTGTATGCTCCAGTTACTTTGTGTGGCACTAAAATTCTAAACTAGCAGCAGCTCAAGTTTGTAAAATAATAGTAGTGCAGCTACTAGTTGTGATTGAAAATGAGCACAACAATAAGTTACAACATGGAAATTTAACAATAGAAGTGAATCGACTTATTTAATTCCTAACCAATCACACAAGCAATTGACTGTTAACTTGATTACATGATCTTTTGAAGTGCTTAGTGTCATGCCCCATAGGGGTATCCTAAACGTAACAGTCCACCACATGCCATATAAGACTCTCGAATCACTACCTAAGTCCTTTGGAGTCTTGTATAGATGTAAGGCGTCCCTTTACAACAATAGAATACTCAACTCAATGGAGTTGAGGAGTTAACTCAGCATTCAATAGCAATAGATAATAAATCAAAACACATAAGTAATTAGTTACAAAGTCTAAGGGGCATTCCCCCGCAAAAGAATATTTAAAGATCTATTACGGTCATCTAGAGTCCCTTGGTTTTCTATGGAAGTCTAATCAAATCTGAATACAACTTCTAGAGGAAACGCCTAGCTCCTGTACCTGAGTTGTAGCTGGTCTCGGTCTAAGCCATATGAACTCATGCTGCAATAAATAGAAACAATAGGGGCGTAAGCTACACTAGCTTAGTGAGTAAAAACTTCCATGATCACAATTATAACACATCAATCAAACAAGTGATTAATCAAACAAGTGATATGCATCAAACACGTGAGTTCAACAAACATATGACTAGCCGGAAATCATATGTGGATGGACTTGCGCCTTTCATCCCGGGTTAGCAAATTAACGAATCCTGCGGTACGATGCCGTTTAGGCTCACGATCAACCAACTTATAAATTTGTTTTATGGATCACGATTAACTAACTCAGTAATTCGTTTTATGGATCACGATTAACCAACTTTTACACCGTTTAGGATCACAAAAAACCAACAAATGCTAATGCTCCATCCCATCATGATATGAATGAGTTCATATTTATTTTCAATTTTGAACATTTAGATATGCCAATTCTTCAGGTGATCAACCAATAATTGCAGACAATCAATCCTAATCCATCTATACAACCAATGGTTAATCACCCGGCTTCGATATCCTTATATTCGATCTCATATCAACAACAATCATATATAATACCCATTCATCCCCATCATGCATATCCATTTTATCTTTGCCAAGTATCTAGTGCAACTACCATTACAATCACAAACATTAATTGAAATCGGAGGTGGTACTCACTTGGCCATGGTTCACCAGTCTTTTAGTAGTAGTAGTCCGGTGGTAAAGATTCGTCAGTTTTAGGATCACTTAAAAAGGAAGAAATACCCTAAGTATTTCATCACTTAACTAATCCAAACTATATATCAAAACTTAACAAATTCGTAATTCTCGCTATTTGCAGAAGTTCAGACTTAAAACAGCCATAACTTATTCATTTTAACTCGGAATTTCGCAAATTATATATTGATCTCTATCTAGTTCGAAAGATATATCTAATTCTAATATTATTTTCAAGTTTTGAAAACATTTGGGTCACAAAACAAAAGGATCAGTTCTGATCAGTAAGGGTTTTCGATTCCGAAAAATAGTTTTGTAAATGCTTGTAATGTTTCTACTTGACATATCAATTATACATGAAATATTAATGATTTCCTAACATGAATGAAATGTGATGAGTTTAATGTATGCATGATCTTGATGATTTTTACTAAAAGAAAATTTTAGAACTCTTTATTTTGTAAGACTTCAACAATAACTACTTTTGAAAAATCTAGTTTTCTAACTTTGACAATTCACTTGTGTTTTGGGATTAATTCTTAGGAATTTCTAGTTATCTTAATTAAAATGAGTCTTCATAACATATACTACCTAAGACCTTCATTTTTACATAAAAATTTACATTTTACACTTTGTAAATATGTTTTCAAATAGGATTTGCTCAAAATCTGAATTTTTAGAAATCTAATTTTTGAATGATTCCTTTGGGAAAAACTTGTTTAATGCATTAAAATTTAAGACTTTACTATACCTACTACTTAAGGACTTCATTTAATACATAAAAATTTTATTTTGAGCTTGGATAATAGGTGTTTTCATGGTCATCGTCCAAAGTTACGAATTTCACAAGTTGACTAATAACTCAAAATTTTCTATCTTGTTTCTACTTTTTGTTTTACACATTAGTCTCATCAAAACTCATTTCAACTTATAAAAATCATTACTTAATGATATTTATTATCTCTATCCTTCATTTTTCACATAAAACATGAGTTTTAGAGTTGATACAAGGGGTTTTTAAAATATAGCTTTGAAGTCATACGAATTTTTCTTTGAATATTTCGAACAAAAGCTTTTCCTTTTTAAGTTTTTTGTCTTATCTACTTAAAGATCTATTAACTACCACTTTTATATATATAATACAAAGCCTTTATGAGCATTAATGCATGAAGACACAAAATATTTATGAGAACATGAATGTCAAGTATAATATGAGTATCTAAATACTAAATCTACTACTTATAGTGCATGAAAAGGAGTTTAAAAGCATGAACATATATTTTTATGCAAGATCTCTACTTTTATATGCATGAACATGATAATATATCAACAAAAACTCATTCAAATACAAGATCTACTCTTGTGATGGCTTGATATTCATATATTAGCATTTTCTTGTCCCTAGCAAATGCTTATGGGGACTTAAAGTGAAAATACTCATGAATAATCTTGTCATTACAAGATTAAATGGTAGAAAGGCTTAAGATTCATCACCTAAAGTTGGATTAAGTGGAGAAAGGAAGAAGAAATGAAGCTTGTGTGTGTGTGTGCAATGGTGGTGAAGCTCACAGCAAAGAGGGAGTAAATAGAGAGGGTTTATGAGATTTTTGAACAAATGAAATAAAGTGAAAGAGAGAGAAAGTAAAAGATTATTATATTAAGTGAATTAGGGTTTGTTTTAATTAATAAAAGGAAATAAAAATAAGCAAATTGGAGTCAAATTGGGGGGATGTGCGCCGGCCATCCTTGGAGTGAGAGAGAGGGAGAGTTGAATTTGTTTAAATTTGTAATTTATGTAATAAAAATATTAAATGTAATAATTTGTTAAGAAACAAAAATTTCTTAGAAAAGAAAATATAATGAGTGTTTGTAAGGATGTAAGACTAGGGTATGGGTTGTGTGTGTAGTAGGTTGTACTTGTGAATAGTAATAAATAGTAGACAATATATTTACTTTACCGGTAATAAAGAAAATACGGAAAAAGGCTATAATTGTAATTTTTATAACCCGAAAAATTATAAACTTATATATTTGAAATCCTTATAGAATTTCGATTCTAAAGAGTATTCCGGAATATTTTTTTGAGTTTCTAGTTTCAAGCTCGCTTTTCCGTAATGGAGCTCAGGAAGGCCCGGAATAGAAAATTTTTCGAAATCACAACTTTTTATGGTCTGAAATATACTTTAAAGCAATATTCCACATTGAATTATTTTATAAAATTTCTTTTAATATGAAACCGAAGGAAAGCCAAATCCAGGGTTCCTAGGGTTCCCTTATAAGGCTTATACTAATCCGGTTTAGGGTTTTGGTTTTCGATTTTCGATGTTTACTTGATTACTCGGAAAACCGAGGTTTACACTTAGCATAAATAGAAATGTCTTTGGATGGTGGTGAATGTGGACATCATTTCCTATATCTAAGAAGAATGGCATGACCCTTGCCACAGCATAGACAAAAACATCTTAGTATATCACAATAAGGCTATCGGTATATAATGTAAGCTTTAGAAGTAAGGGAGTAGAATTGAGAAGACAATGACAAATCTAGAAACTTAAAAAACAAAAAGAGAAAGAAGAGGAAAAGACAAAGACAGAAGATTAAGTATCAACAAACAAAAAAGTGGTTTTTCTCATAAGTAAAAAGGTAAAGTGGCAGCATTTATCACATGAAAAAAAGCATGCCAGATACAAAGAGTCTAGAATATAGCTATCAAAATACAAGCATGCTAAAAAGATATTTATTCGTGCAAGTATCAATAAAAGAATGTAAATTCCGAAGCACAAAAACAAGGGGTGTAAATATTTTTTATATGCAATATGCTAGATTGGGCCTAGTCTCTCCATTCTGTTTTACAAATGCAAGTGAAAAGCGCATAAGTACAAGAATAATACAAGCTTGAGTTATATTGACTTAAGATAGTTTAGAAGTATTCCAGACTCCCCTCCTCCCAAAGGAACATTGATGGAGTATTATATTAAGAATAGTGTTTGGGCTATGAAGCAACTATTGACAGACGTAATTATTGCTTGTAGAATGCTTATTGGCATAGTAGGGAACAATCTACTATATATACATAATGTATGGGTATTACAACGTTAAGTAGAGGATTGGAATGTTTCAAGAACTTTAATTATGTGAATTCCCATAAAGTTGAACTTAAAGATATACTAAAATACGGAAGCAAAAAGGCTCTAGAGATAAGAATAAGTCCACAAGCTATCATAAAATTTTAAGTAGGGAGGGTTCATTGATTAGGTTAAGACAAATGCAAGCAACACATTATTCGTAATTTTGAGCAGAAACCAATTAAAATAGAGAAGATTCCAAAATTATGACATGTGTGATGGGCTAAATTAATGATACAAGAGAAGCAAAGCAAAAACAAAAGAAAATTTGGACAGAGTAAGATGAATGGTAAAAGCATACTAGCTCTAAAAAGTTGTACAACTGACATTATCGATGACTTACTCTTCCTTATCAAGAAATGCACATGATGAGTAAAAGAGCTGTCTATATATTCATTTCAAGTGTGAGTTCAAATTACACAAAAGGCAACCAATCGATACTTGAAGTAACATGATAGCATTATATGAGTTCAAAGAAAATAATAGTAGTAATGAAACATTCAAGGTAAGCATTGTATGTTCATAAAATGCAAAACTCATTTAGTAATTATGTTTCCGAGAGACAACCTAAGATATAAAGGAGAGTGTGCTTAAAAGCATAATGAACTAGAGTAAAGCTAAAAATAAAATGAATTTGACAAGGCAAAGTTCATGAAATACAGGGGAAATCGTCGCTAAAGATTAAAGTTCTTAGGGAATGAATCAAAGCAAACAAGAGGGTCCAATAAATTAACCAAACTTTAAAAAAAAAAAAAAAAAAAAAAAAAACAGGAAGAGAGAAAATTTATACCACTTTTCATGTAGATTCAGGAAGAGAGGGAATCAAACAAACTGCACTAGGAAGAACGAAGCATGTAAACCAACCAAATGTTTCCTAGTAGCAAATTTCACTGCTTACTCTAGCCAACTAGAGGATCGATGGGCTAAGTAGAGTATGCTATGAGATCAAGTGAATCACAATAGCGCTAATCAAGGCTGACATGTTTCATCTTGAGTCTTGCAAGGTCTCTTTATTAGCTCTGAACACGACTAATTCTAGAGTATGACTACTACAATCTAAACTACACAATAGTTAGTTGGAAAACAGCTGAGCCATTATCGTTTGCAAAATACTATCACAAACAACATTAAGAGGGTTAGATTAGACACATAAACAGAGATAAGAATGAAAGGAAAGCAAGTGTAAACTCATTCAAATGCATAATATAACTTGGTCTCATGGGGATTCATGGGAGCTTAATCACTTTACTCAAGTGTATCCTCTTTAAAGAAGGTTGCTAATTTTCCTAAAATGCCTATAGTGACAAAGTGAAAATGTGGTAAATAAATAAAAAAAAGTTAAACTATGGTAAAAGGTAGAAACAAATGAAAAGCTTGATGAAGAAGAGAATAGATAAGGAGCTGAGACTGAAGAACAAGTGAAAAAGCTTGAGGATGGAGAGTGTGAGTAATAAACAGAGAAAAAGGATAAATGAAAAAAAATTATGGAAGGGAAAAGTCATCTATCACGCAAGCTAATAGCATTATGACACATTTCTTTCCCTTTGAGTACTATTTGTTAAAGCTAAATGGTGAGGATTAAGGTTATACAATGATGTTGAGCAAGAGAAATGAAAAAAGAAAAAGAATGTTTTTATTGCATTGAAGATCAAACAAAATATTGACACATCATTGAAATAGAGAGTGAAGATTTTGACAATAGGTAGGGTGGAGATAGAGGCAAAATGCAAATTTGGGAATAACATGTTTTGTCAAATTCTTTCAACATAATATTGTACATGTTTTGTACTAGCTGTTGGTGGAATTGAATGATGAAGATTGAAGCAGTTATATCACTCTTCTACATGATGTCTACAAAGACATATTGGGCACTAAAATAATAGAGAACAAAAAGGAAAAAGAGCTATTGATATAGTGAAAATGGTGGATCAAATTGTTTACTTAATACATTCGTTCAAACGGTAACAAATTTGGTTCTAATAAGAAGCGATATGAGTTTTTCCTAAAAGCAATGGGTACGATCAAAGAATAATGCAAGAACACACATCGAGAAAGTCTAATTATTCAGTAGTGTCATGTTAGACTTGTACATTACCAATTGTGAAGAAATTAACACACCAAGCAACATCATAGTTAATTCATAGTGCACAAGTGCTGGACAATACTTTATTTATTTTTAAGACTTAATTGACGCCTAAATTCCTTCAAGATACACTTTGAAGGACTTTGTTCAAGGATAAAATGTAGATGATTGGATTTGATTATAAAGGTATTTTATAATTAAATCCAATCATCTACACAAATCATTCGTTGTCTAAATGATTTTTACCTTGCAGTAAGGGGAAAATATACATTTGATTAAAAAACATTCTCCATTGTGGGATAGAGCTCACATGATTTTTAAGACACACATTGCCTTTTGCAAAAATGTTCCCCCCATTTTTCACCATAAGAGATGCATTATTCCCTTTCCTCTCATTCTTTTGTTAATAAGTTAAAAATATGTCTCTCCTACTTATCCCCCCTCCTCTTTATATATATAATATGTATCATCTAGATTATATAAATATTGACTTAACAATTAAATCTTCTGTATATTATTCAATTATTTTAGAATATATATATATATTATCCAATTAATTATAATTTAAAGATAATACATAATTTTATAATTTACTAAAATGAGTAATCAATAAAACTTCTTCTCTCTTTTTGTAATGAATCATCTTTATTTTACGCATTAGTCATGTATTATTATATAAACAAAGAAATTAATTATCATCTATGTCATGTTTCTTTAGAAAAGATATCTAATGAAGCCATTAGATGTAATATCATCAATATTTGATTATTTTACATATTTTTTGAGGGCTTAGTAAAATCTGTCATAGCTAGTGACTTATAAGTCACCCTTGTATTAGCCAAGCATCCCTTCGATATAGATTACCTAATTCAAGGGAGTAAAATATTCTATGTGGAGCCATAATGATATCATTTTATATTTTATGTCACAACTAATGACCATATATTTTACAATCCTTATTAAGATTTGTTTAATGCATTATAGTGAGATTAATCACATAAAGGGAAAACAATTGACATTAAATATGTGATGTCCTTTATTGTCGAGTAAATGTCTAATGCACTAGTTAATTTTGGGCACCTACTGCTCATATAATTTTGACATTTTCTTTCTTTGGTCTAGTGAGAAGTAATCACCATAATCATACAACTAAGGAAATTGTATGCTTACCAATTCATTAAATAAAAATTACATAAATATAATTACATCAAATTAATTATCTAAATATCGACACAAGATTGCATCTTAAACATGTGATTCGCATGTTTATATGTGAGTTACATGTTGAAAATATGATTCATATGTAAACATGAATTACATATTTAAAAGGCAATTTAACGTGAATCACATGTTTATCATTGAATTTACATATGAATAGCTCTTTAAAAATGCGATTTAATAGTATAGATCCTTCACTAAATTATATCTTGTTTATGTGATTCATTAAGAAAAACATGAATCACATAACCTACATTTTGCATCAGTATTTGTGTTATGTAATTTGTATTTATGTAATTTTTTTTGAACGATAGATAGACAGATGTTTCACCCTCATGCAACCTATTAGTCTAAATATCCATCCTTTCAGATTATTGTTTAGCCAACAACAAGTTTAGATAATCCATATATCCATCCCTTCTAGATTTTTTTCCAACTAAAAATAATTTTAGATTATATGATGTGATCAAATCCTTGTTATTGATATATCTTCATTTTTTTTCAAACATATACTTATTTATTAATTAGACTTTATTGTAAGATTATACCCAAAAAAGAAAAACATACATACAGTAGATACTTTTCTTTTATTAAAATATCATTCATAAATATATTATAACATGTCTTGAAAAATTGTACATAATTTTAACAGCACCAATTTCGATTAATATATCATAATAATTAAACCTTTATAGAAAAGAGGTGTACCATGATTCATGAATTTATATAACTAATTATGAACACACTACGCATAGGGAGGGATAGGGATAGCAACAGCAAAGAGAGGGACTTTCTTGTGGATGTTCAGACCGTTGACTCAAACATGTCCAAATCTTCTACTTTAGTCCCTTCCGGCAGCCCAATTAAACCTATACACCAGATTTGCAAGCACAAGTTCGTTGGTGGCAATGGCAAATAGTGTTCCAGGACAACCCCTCCTTCCAGCACCAAAAGGAATAAGCTCAAAGTCATGTCCCTTGAAATCTATAGCATTGTTTAAAAACCTCTTAGGTTTAAACTCATCCGGTTCATCCCATGAAACTGGGTCTCGACCGATTGCCCATGCATTGGCAATGGCTATAGTCCAGATGTAATGTCATAGCCATCAATCTTGACGTCCTGTGTTGAAAAATGTGGGATAAGTAAGGGAATTGGTGGATGCAAACGAAGAGTCTCTTTGATGATGCTCTTAGGTATTGCATTCTTTCCAAACATCCTCTAGAATCATTGGTTTGCCATTGCCAATCCTTCTAACCTCATCTTGCAGCTCTTCCATGACTTTAGGATGCCTTAACAACAGTGTCATTGCCCATTCTAGGAGTGTGGAAGTTGTATCGGTTCCAGCAGCAAACATATCCTACAATTATAAATATAACTTCCTTATGATATATTACCGCTCATTTCTCAAGAGGTACAATTATAATAATGATAATAAATGAAGGATTTTGGCTCTCGTTTATTTTTCTTGGAAAACTATTCGCTAATTTCAACAGCAAAATGTTTTACAACAAAAATTAGGTTTACAAAATATTTTTCACTAACCTTACACTATGAGTAACTCATCACATAAATTTTTAGGTTAAATAAGGAAAAAAAGAAAAAAGAAAATGAAAATGAAGTTTTTCCTTTGCATAGATTTGGGTACATGCCCAGACTAACATAATCAACAAAGGACAAATGTGGCTTGGAATAGCAGAATTAACATAGGATGAATGTAGGCCTAAGGAATATACAAACTTCTAAATAAGCTACTTTTGCGGTATATATACTTTGGGTTTGGGGGGGAAGGATATCGCTTTCCTTATACAAATACAGCTAGAGTATCCAGGTGAGCCATGATAAGCACTGATATTTTAAATAAATACTACCAAAATTTTTATTAAACTATTCAGTATTTTATGCCACTATATATGACATGATAACACCATTGAAATATTTTTCAACATGATTTCATATACTAATAACCTTACTTTTCAAGTGCTCGCAAATTTAAGGTCATTTATCTTTTATTTATTTAAACTTTTGACACATGTCAATAGTGGAATAGATAATATCCAAAAGATAATAAATAGTATTTAGAAACCCTAAAATGATAAATCTCAAATAAAGTATAGAACTATTGAAGAAGGAAAAATCTTTAAAACCTAGAGAGGGCCAACTTTTTTTTTTTTCTCATTTAAAAGTGAATCAATTTTAACTGATCCATTTAACCTACGAGTCATAGCTTGTGAGTTTAGTAGGCTGGTTCACTCATCAACTAGTATAAAAGTAAATCAATAAAAATTGTAGGAAAAAATTACTACTAATGTAACATTGTTCCAAAGACTATTATATTTGAACTTAAATTTATGTGTCAATGGTCATAAAGAATGATAAAATGATTTAGATACATTATAACATTTTTTTCAAAGTATATATTTATCATTTTAAATGAATTATGAAATCCAATAAATTATATAAAAAAATCTTATTCTTAGATATTTTATATAAAACCTATTTTTATGCATCTTATTGAATTAGCATAAGAGGATTAAATAGAATAATTCGGTTTGTTAACCCATAAAAATACACAAGTAATGATGAGCCAGATAAATTGGCTGATTTGTTTAAACTTTGAGCTCAAAGTGAAATGGGTTAGATAGAAAATTTTGGCCCCGACAAAATTCTTCTGGCCTATTTAGCTAGCACACCAAACTGGGTCGAGCTAACCCATTTAATCCCCTAACACTCATTTGATAACACTTAAATGGCCTACATGAAGTCCTTGTTATTGTACATCATATTAAAAGACAGATTGACATTTGCATGATTATCATGCATAAGGAGCGTAATTGAGGAGAATGTTCCAACATCCTTGTGCACGTATCCATTTGTCTCACATACACACATATATATATATATATATATTTAAGTAAATATGTTTGTAATTGAACAAAAAATAATAATAATATCAAGAACAAATATAACCTTTTAAAAAAATTAAATATTCAATAAATTCTTATTATCTACATTTTTCTTTATTATTTTAGAAAAATATCTATTAAAATTTTCCTATCTAGTGCAGAAATCATGTTATTTTAAAACATTTTTTTGAAAAATACGTGAATATTGTCAGGTCATTTTTCATACTTAAATAAAAAAATTTCATAATTATAAAATAAAAGTATAAAATGCAAAAAATAGTTTTTCGAATGCAATATTTCAAACAAATACATATCAAATGCAATAAAATAGAAAACAAAGTACTAAAATCCAGAAAAGCCCTAAATGCTCATTGTTTGTATCCTCATATATTAGTTCATCAATATTTTTCACATTTACAAATATAGATTTAAAAGATTCGCTTTGTGTGATCAAGATTACTTCAATGACACATAAAAAATAAAAAAGGCTGAATATATTTTATCATGAGTATTGAATTTGCGCGGTGAACAAATATCTATTATCCAAAATTTAGCAAGATTAAAAGAAGAAGTCAAGATAATTGATGAGTGTGAAAGAATGAAGTTTCTCAAAATATATTACGTACCAAGATGATAGCTTTAATGCTAATTCTTGTAAGAGGAAAACCAGCCGAACCATCCCTTTGGATTGCAAGCAAAACATCCAAAAAGTCCTTATCATCAACATCTTTGCCTCTTTCGTAACAGCTTACTTGCGTGCTCTTCCACAACCTTCTCCAAGAATCCATCGAACTCTTTAGCCACTCTCTCCGCCTTAACGTCCAACCCATTAATCCTGTTAATCCAACCAAGACTTGGTATGTAATCCCCAACATCAAAAACGCCCAATAGTTGATTAAATTCCCTAAGCAATGTTTTGAACTTCTTCCCTTCTTCATCTCCTCCATACTTCCTCCCAAGTGCCACCCTACAAATAATATCATTAGTTAAGGATGTGAAAGCATCACTCAGATTGTTGGCGGACTTCGATTTTTCGATTTTCTCCATAAATGTTTGGAGTTCTTCGTATCTTATGTTCCTAAAAGACTGGACCCTCTTGTTGCTTAGGAGTTGTAGCACGCATATGCTTCTAATCTGTCTCCAATACTCACCATATGGAGCCATCGATATATCATTTTTATTGTAGAGGAGTTTCTCGAATATAGTCGCTTTTGCCTGTTAGCGAAAGCTAGATCATGGGTCTTCATGATCTCACGAGCATAGTCTGCTGAGGAAACCACCAACACGGGCACGCTACCAAAGTGAAGTAGCATGATTGGACCATGACGTTTGGATAAGGAATGGAGAGACCTGTGGGGTACATGCTCAATTGGTGCAGGTTTCCTATAATTGGGAGTTTCCATGGTGATGGAGGGAGACGTTTCGCCGTCTTGGTGGGGGCGGATCCGGTGGTGGTGCTGGTGCTTATCCATTTGATGGTGGCCAAAATGAACACAAGAAGAAATAGCAACGAATATAATTCGGGAGTTATTATTGGCACAAACTTCTGCACCAAGTGTTGTGACATATTGGACGTGTTCCCACTATGTTCTGCGTAATTTTTATTGCTGAATCAAAATATATATATCGACACACACACAAAATTATGACACAACTCGCTATGAATAAACAATAGTTATGTAGGATGAAAGGAATTTTTCCAGCATTCTTTTATTTTTTTCATATCTTCAATAATATCGTTTTCGTATAATTCTCCCAATATATATACATTCGGATTGTTTTGAGTTTTATTGGTACTGTAGTAGTATTTAATTTATATATGTAATTTATCCATATTATATTTAAATTATATTTGTTTGCAAGTAAAATTATTAATTTTTATTTTTTAATAAACATCCGATTAAAAGAAATTTTAGTATGACCACCTGACCGGATTATGATTAATAAAAATCACTAAACCTTAATGTATTTTTTAAAATATTTATTCCAATAATTTTACATATATTGCACCAAGCTTTGCTATAATTTTCTTTTTCTTTTTTTTTTTTTTTGGTAACCGACTGCACCGAAAGATGAGCATGGAGAGAGGATATCTCCATGATGAATATTACATATGTGCGGTGCTGATGAATTCTGCAGGACATTGTCAGGAAAAGGACACGCCGATTTTTCATAGCCAATTATAACTGGACTTTCAAATATGCTTACATCAAATTTAAACGCGAAAAATTATTCATATGAAAAATTAAGTTAATTAAAAGTTTTGTGTGGTGTGTGTGTGTGTGGTAGATTCGGTGAACACGTCATTCTTACTTTTCCGTAGCTGTCGCATTTCACAGCCGCCACAAACGCCATTCAGAAAAATATTGAAATACTGAGATTTATTTTCCAACATGGTTCTGAGGGTATTAAATTAATGCTACAAATTAATAATGAAAATAAAATGAAAGTATATTTTTGAGGCAAAGAAAAAAATTCATTGTACACTGCATTAGATGAAAATGTGTAGGTTTATATTTTGAATATTCAGAATGTTGCTACTGTGATAGGAGCTTCCGGTAGATATTTCCAAAATTTACCTAAAACTCATAATTTATTTTTATTTACTTAATGCAATAGAAAGTGTTAAGAGTAGAGATTTATTTTAGACATCTAAGTACTTCTACAGCTTATTCATTTCACCATATAGCATAGAAAATAGCAACACTAATCATTTTCCCTGCTATTATTAGGCCATGTTGATTTACTCTAAACGTTTCATTGTTTAATCTATGCAAAATCTAATGGGCTGTTGTTGATGTTGTCGCTATGCTTAGTCGTGCCCCACTTCATCCATTGCAAGCCAGTAAGGCATAATTTTCATAGTTTGGCCATCTCATCCTCATTTCTTTCTTTTTGGTCATGTTGTGGTTGTCATTGATCACTACATCTACTCTATTGGTTGCATTTAGGATCAAACTTGAATTACAAATTCTTTATTATGCTGTCTCATATGAATTCACCCTTTACTTTTGTTCTAACATAAGTTAAAAGGTTGAATCCATACATTTCGATAAGGGATGGTAATCAACCTTTCATATGCCAGGTGAGAAACTTTTCTCCTAAGCACTTGTCAAAAGTATTGCATAAATAAGTAGCCAAAATCTAATGATTAGTGCTGCAGCATTGCATCCATTAAGAAGATATCTTCAATAGACACATTAATTGATTTCTTCTTTAGATAGATACTGTAATTAGCCTACAAATCAAGGTAGGGTAATGTTGGTGTCTATGCTTTAGGTGATCAATTGCACTCTCACCCACATATCTTGTAGAGCCACAAACCCAAGGGTATGCGCTTCTCGCATTCCAAGTTTTTTCCATATCCTGTCATCTCTGCCATTCATTCCTAGTAATTAATTAATATTATTTGGTGCAATGCATATCACATTGTTTAACGTGAAAGTGGTAATTGTTGTTGATGTTTGTGGCTCGATATCTAACCAAGGAACAACATCATCATCCTCCACTACCTTATTTGTAGTTATGTTGGAGTGGAATATATGAATGAAATTGTCATATATCTTCTTTGGTAATTGCATTAAAGGAAGTAAGTGAGTGGTGATAAGGGCATCATTGAAGTTGTACACCTCATTTAATGATGCCATATCATAGTCTTTTCCTAATAGAATGAGTCGAGTGTAGAATTCCCTCTTTTGCCATTCTCTCATGGAAGATAAGAGAAGCTCAAGTTAATCTTGGTGGGAAGGAGTTAGCAATGTAAGTGACAATATTAGACTAGGTGGTAGTGGTGTAGATGAATACTAATGTTGGTAGCATATAGACTATTTCTTGCTACAATGGCAACGTGATAAAGGAAGTGGTTCTTGCTATAAGGATACCTCTACTTGATTGCAAAACAAGGTGGAATTCTACGTTTAAAATGCTTGATTGGGCATTGATGGTCGGAAGAGGTCTTACTCATTTGTTCTATGATTTACTCCACTTCGCTAATCCGAATGTTGGTCTAATAAAGGAGCTGGATAGGAAAACAAAAAATTCCATTAAATAGATCCTTATGTATTCCCTAAGCCTAATGGAGAATTTGACTTGTTGCTAAAACCTCACAAGTTACTATGTATATCCCCACATAGTTAACATATGGAATGTGCTAAGTTAATATCATTGTGAACTTGGGCCAGAGTCCATTGTGTTTGTGATTGTAGGTGAACTTTAGGATTATTTTTTCACCCTTCCCCCACTCTTCCATGTCCCAGTAATGCTAGCTTCATGTTATAGGTTTCATGCAACCATATTATTCCTTGAGAAATTTTAGAAGAATGTTTGTGTTGATGATGCTAAAAACAAATGCTGAAAGCCTCAACAAGGGAGCAATGAGTTTGCTTATAAACTTGTATCGGTATCATGATCAAGTACCAAACATCCTATATTATGAACCATACTCAACCAGGACTTGTTCCAACCCCACATACTATAAGTAATTGAGTTTGTTTGCAATGTGACTCACATACTTGATATGTATGTACAGTTTATTCATATAATCGTGGCATGTTAACTTATGTAGGTTAACAGCGATCATAGAGAATTTCAAACAATTCAAGTCTACGCTAACTCATACAATGATTTTACAACAAGTCCCGCCTTGATATACTTATCATTCATTCAACCAAGATTGTATCACAATTCATTTCAATTTTATCTTTTCCTAATTTTAATGCAACTAGCTATAAGCACAATCAAGGTAACAAAATATGAGGAAAACTCACTTGGCCATTGGATCACTGATCTCTTAGTAAAAATAATCCGGTGGTATGAAATCATCGAATTCAGAGTTACCTAAAAAGGAAAAAATACGCAAATGAGTATTTCTACTTAAATCTAATCCATTTTATCTCATACAAACTATCAAATTCGTAATTCTGGTCGTAAGCGGAATTCCAACTTAAAACGGCCATAACTTTGTTCTTTTAACTCGGAATTTAGCAAATTATATCTCGATTTCTATCTACTTCGAAAGATCTATCTAATTCTAATATTATATTTAAGTTTTGAAAACTTTAAAGCTTCGAAAAGGTCCGATCAGTTCTGATCAGTAGCGAAATTCAATTCCAAAAAGTAATTTTGTGAATGTTTGTAATGTTTCTACTATCCAAAGCAAGTATACATGCAATATGAGCAAGTTACTACCATAAATGATATATCATGAGATATATATATACATGTTCTTGATGGTGTTGAACAAAATGAACTTTTAGAAAATTTTTTCTTTATAAGACTTTATGAAAAATTAACTTAGAAATGCTAGTTTTGTATTCTTGACAATCCCTACTTGTTTTTAGAAAAATTCCTTAATAAAATCTATTTATTCTTGTTAAAATTAAGCCTTCATTATTTATATTCCCTAAGGCCTTTGTTTTTCAATAAAAACTCCCATTTTACACTTTGTAAACATGTTTTTAAAATTGGTTCATCCCAAAATCCGAATTTTGTAAAAATTGTTTTTGAGGTGATTCCTTAAAGTAAAAATCATTTGATACTTAGAAAATTAAGGCTCAACCATGCCTAGCTACTAAGAAATTCATTTCTTTAATAAAACTTCTAATTTGAGTTTGAAAAATATGGGTTTTCATACCAATACTCCATTAGTACGAATTTCTTAAAATGACAACAACTCAAATTTTCCTATTTTATTTCTACTCCTTGTTCTACATGTTTTTCTTAGCAAATATCTTCTTTATTTACAAAAATCATTACTTGATGATATCTATGACCTAAACTCTTCATTTTTCATATAAAACACAAATTTTGGAGTTGATGAATAGGTCTTTAAGGCATAGTTTTGAAACCATCAGAATATACAAAATTTGGATAAAACTCAAATTTCATATTTTGTAATCTCTTCCTATTTTTTAGAATCTCTACTAGTAGATCTACCATTTACTTATAAAAAACATCTCCTATTGATACCTATTTCATGAGCTTTCCATTTTCTAAACAAAACTTTCATTTTGGTGTTGAAAAATCTGTTTTCAAAATTAGTCTTGGTTGAGATCCAAATTTACCAAATTTATTTTTGGACATATCTTTTGATAAAATCCATCTAAACTTAGGAAAAATCATCCTTTACATATCCTATCTTAAGAGTCTTCCATTTCTTGAATAAAATCTTCATTTTTGAGTTGGAAAACATGTTTTTAAATTAGGCCTTGGCCTAAATCCGAAAATAAGATTTTCATTTTGAAAATCACCTTTGATTCTTATAAAAAGAAGTCTTGATGATATACATCCACTAAACCTTCATTTTCTCAACTAAAACTTCCATTTCGAGACTTGGAAAGTGGTTTTTAAATATAAGTTTTGTCAAGATACGAATTTTACTATTTTTATTCAAGTTCAAATCTAAGATCTTGAGCTTTCTAAAACTTTTCTCCTATCATCAAGCTATTAGAAGTAATTCAAGAAAATAAATCAAAAGTCTAATGCATTTATGAACCTAAAACAACTAGATCTAGTTTACTACACTAGTTATAAATGCATGAATGATATGATGGTTATGTGAATGATGAACTTATGCATAAATCATAAGCAATAACCACATAACTTGAAAATAAAACAAAATAATAGTAAAAATAACTCAAATAACAAGATCTAAGACATAAACAAAATCAAAGCTACAAAAAAAGTTAGATCTATAAAATGTAACTACTTTTAGCAAGAAAATAATAATAATACAAGACAATAATCATGGAGAAGAGGAGTGTTTCATTTTGGCATCATCATCCTTAGCTTTTAAGCTTATGGAATGTCATTTGATGCATGAAACTCTCACTATACCTTACCTACATCAACTATGGAAGCTTTGGACAAGATTTTATCAAAGGATCTTGAAGAAATATGTGTGGGAGCTCATACAAGAAATAGAGGCAGCAAGTGTTCTTGCAAGAACAAGAACAAAATGAAGAAAGAAAGAGAGGAAAAGTGCAAAGAATGGTTAAGGTTTGAAGGTGTAAATGAGAGAGAGAGATGGAATAAGTTAAAGACACATTAAATGAGATAAAAATAAATAAATGGGCAGCAAAGTGAGTCCCAAAACTGATGTGAATGTTAAGAAGAGAGAGAGAGAGAGGAAATTTGTTTAGCTTTTGACTTGAAATTGTAATGTGTAGTTAATGTGTAAGGGTAGCTTCTTAAAGAAGGGTTGAATTAACCTTACTTTAATAAATTTTAGAGTATTTCAAGGGACAAGACAGCCATAAAGAAGAGAAAAATCTGCCATGAAGTGATAATGAAGTGTAGAAAGATTGAAGTGAAAAAGAAGTGATGTGTGAAAGGTATATTTAAAAGTATGGGTTGTAAGAGTACTTTCTTAATAAATAAAATAAAAATAAGAAAAATATAGAAAATGTATTCCAAATATTTGTAGCAGATTTTTCATAATTAAAATAAGATAATTTATTTATTTATTTTAGTGAATTATCAAATAAGTTACCGATATGATCAAAATACGCAAATATGAGCTATAATCGATATTTTTATAACCCAAAAAATTCTAAAAAATTATTTTATGAAATTATAAATATTTTTCAAATATTTTCCAATTATCAAATTAATTTATTTTATTTTTAGTATCGGGTCTTAAACAGAATCTAATCCCGTATAATCTCGAAACGAACTAAATTTGGAAAAACGAAATTTTTTAGGATATATAAAATATTTATCTAAAAATATAACGTTTTATAAGAATAATAAAATCATGTAATGAATAGTTGTGAATAGTGCGAAAGACTAGTTAATTACCAGTAGTAATGAAATACGAATATAATCGCAAAATCAAATAATTCTAGTTATCGAAAAATTATAAAACTGATATTTTATAAATCTTTATGAAAATACGAGTCTAACGGTATTAATGGTATATTTTTTTATCTCGAGCCTTGGGACACACTTTTCGAAGTCTATATCTAAACGGGTTCGAAATAGGTAAAAATTTACCAATCTGATATTTAAGCAAACTTATATTACTATGAGCTATCTCTACATACTTAAACTACACCTCAGCCTCTAGGGTTAAGGACACGAGATTGCCGAACTTAAACTACTTTATTCCACTTAGGGTTTCCGAGTGATTTTCTGGTTTAGATCTTGGCTAATTTGGAACTGATATTTTATGTTTATACAACATATTTAATTTGAGAAATTTATTTTAATTTTATTTTTATAAGTATTTAATATCTCTTAACGTTTTTGGAATTATTGAATTGGGTTTTATTTCCGAAGGTTAATCATTATTTACTTTTTAATAATTTGTTTTTTAGACTCTTTATTACCCGATTTTATAAGTTAGAGTTACGTATAGAATTTTTCGTACGTAGTGGTTTTGAAGACTATTGATTTTTTATTTATTTTTAAGGATCTCATTTTGTCAAGATTAAAAATTTTCTGGATTCGTTCGTGATTTGAGACTAGTCGAAGTTCGGTTTAAATTTGGAGTGATTTTTAGGGTTTATTTTCGAAGTTCATTTTAGAATTATTTACTAAATTTTCTAGAGCTTACAATCATCATTAAACATAGTGTCCATGTCCACTAACATCAGCGTAAGGGTGGTTCCTATAGTGATCGTGCGCGGAGGGCGCGTTGGGAGAGCATTACAAGACATAGGTAATGGTAACAATTCGTTGGCGAAAAGAGGTAAATCCATACCGACTGATTTTGAGGACCCCATTTTGGTTTGTACTAGGAATGATGATCTCGATGCTGTTAAAAAATAGAGGTGTTTTTGTGAGTGGGGATTAGGGATTTTTCTGGAGTAGAATTAGGGAAAAAGAAGAAGGAAAGAGAAAAAAATGGCCCGATGACCTCGTCTCTTTAAGGGACGAGGTAGCTCTGTAATTTTAAGATCTCGTTTATTAAAAAGACGAGGTTAGTAACTTATAACTTCATCTTTTCAGGAGATGAGGTTATGTTACCTAAAATTAAGATTATTTTTGTCTTAGTGGTATTTTTAAAATTTTTTTTAAATTGTAAATATTATTTTATCTTAATACACGTTAAGATAGATATAAATTACTATTTTTGGATTTAAACATATAATATTTACGTTGATAATCTCTATAAATTATATAATGATAGGCGAGCAATATACTTTAGGTAAATATGTGATGAAAACTAGATGTACTTATGTATTTTTGCTAGAAATATGCTTTAAATAAATGAGTATCCTATTGATGAAGATATATATTAATTTGGTATTTACGAAGCCAATATACTAGGATAACAAAAGTATAAATATGGACTAGAGTAGAATAACAATAACCTAAATAATTAAGATATATCCAGTGGTAAATTGTATTATAGTTGAATCTTGTTTAAAATAAAGGAAAAGAGAATAGAGAAGATTGATTCTTGAAGAATCAATACATTGAGGTAACTTAAACTGCCTATTTATTGGAAACATACATACATATATATATAAAGTAACAAACTTAATAGCATTGTTTCTTATAAGAGTCATATTAATTTATAATTGATATAGGTATAATAGAAAAGTAATATGTTAAATTATAAATAGTAAGGAGAGTATGTTATTTCTAAAGTACATTTGCTTGAAATAGCACCGAGTCCATTATTTGAAATTAATCATTGTACCTGTTAAAGTAGAATTTTGAAGACACTTCTAATAAAGTCTAGTTATAGTGTAAGATGTGTAATTTTTCAAATAAAAAGACAATAAGTTTCTATGTTTTAATCTAGACTTCCCAAATTATTAAATATAAAATCGCAGTTAAAATGAGTACAATAGGCCTAATTTAATATTACATGATAAAAACTAGTATTCGAAATCATTTAAGATGTTTTTCCTAAGAAAAACTCATTTATACAAACTCTATAGGATAACTAGAAAATAGTAGGCTTTACAAGCTTTAAAAATGACTATCCATATGAAACATTTGTAATAGTAATGAGAAAATGGTAGTAAAAACAGTAAAACCCAAGTTTTGGACACTCAAGCACCGATAGAACATATTACATAATTGTATATGTAGTAATGAGTATATGTTATCTCATTTCATAGGAGAAATAGATCAGTTATGGACTTTCCACTCGACTATTATGACAATTAAGTAAGGATGACAAGTGAGTAACTTTGACCTTATCACATTGTTCATGCTTGTAGTATAGCTGCATATGTAATAATATATTATGTGGGGTCGGGTATATCTCATGATGCTTGGTGTATGTTTGGTTGTCAAAACATCATATTGATAGTGACGATTATATTGTATGATAATTAATGTATAAAGCATGTTAAGGTTTGTCTGTGAATTGTATGAACACTTAAGAACCTAACTTAATACTAATCGACTATCTACTTAAATGGTCATGCATTGCACAATTTGCATTTCTTGCATAAAAGGTATAACAGCTCACTATGTGTTAGTATTTTGGTTCTAAAGTAAGGTTTGGTTTTTCTAGATGAAATGTTTCTAGTTCTACACAAGGTTACCTTTGTTCCATTTAGTTCCACGGGAACTAACTGTAGGGTTTTTATGCTAATTTTCATAAAAATTTGTAGCGGAAAATTAAAAACCCTAAAAGCGGAATTCATGTGCTTTGATTAAATTCGATAACAAGAGGAATAAATTCTTGATTTACCTTGCAATTTCATATCCAGAGATTTGAAATCAAACTCTTGCGATCCGGATCTACAAGACACCACAATTTCGTTGTGCCCTCTACGTAGTCCACACGAACAAGCCACCCAAAAAGGAATCACTTCTTCCGTGCTAACGCAATCTAGAACCTTTCTAGATTGATGAGGAAGATTTGAGTTTTTCTCTCTCTTTTAGGGTTACAGAATTTCTCTACCGTCTAATGTGACAGCAAAAGTCTTAACCCTAATGAGACACTATCACACCTATTTATATTATGTCAGTATTTTGCACTGACAATAATGCCCCTAATCTTAGTAGGGTTGGTAGTGATAGTAAATTATTATTCATAATAATAATTTATTTATTCTTCCCATTGGATTTTTTAAAAATAAATCACTAACTGGTGATTGCCCTTTAGTACATGAAATAACAATACTTAGTAATTGGCCTAGGGCACAATCACTAACAATCTCCCATTTGCACTAGGCCAAATCACACATATATCTAAAATCCATAATCCCTTTTTTCCTTATTCTTTTGTGTTACGCCTAGAAGGGTATCCTAAACGTGACAGTCCGCCGTACACAATATTAAAGCCTAGGAATGACCGCCTCAGTCATGCGAAGGCTTCCATACTATGTACAAGGCATCTAACAATATAGAGACACATTAGAGATACTTTTATATTGATACAACTTGAGTAACAATGTAAAGGAAATACAATTCACTATACTTCAGATACAAATCACTATGCTTCAAATACAATTCATCGAAAGATTTCACTACATAATCTATTACAAAACATTTCACAAAAACTAGCTTAATTCTCTGCATTCTTACTTCCTGCCAAAATCCCAAAGTTCTATTTGATCCCTTGAAATGTTTATATTTTAAAACCAATTCTCCAGCAATATACTGGGTCGATCAATAATAAGTGATGAATGAGTGTCGATCCCACGAGGAAAGTTTAATTACTAAACATAATTAGTTCATTTCAATATTTAGGCCAAGAGAAATCAAATCCTTTATATAATTATTCACTATAATGCCTACACTTTGCAATAGCTAATATTTACTAATTCTACTCACACTAGTCTTAACAAGTTAGGTTAGTGAGATTGAGATAAAATCTGATTTTCTCCAATCATGTTGAACTCGGGTATTAAAATTGTTAGAATTCATGCATATCCATGTGAGTCTACAAGATTAACAATTCTAAAAAAAATTTGAAAACCTTTTTCTACCTTAAACACTCCTTAGCTTCCACATCTGAGCATTTTGATAGATTTAATATGTGTAACTAAGATTTTCCCAAATCTAAGTTGACTAATTGTCCTAAATCAAGAGATAAAAGAATTCCTTCTTTAAAACTCATATTCAAAAAATGTTTGAACAAAATGATAGACTCTATTAGGATTAAAAATCTCTTGCCATCGCATACTTGAATTTTTCTTCCAAATATAAATTCAAACGAAATTAAAATCTTTGCCAAGATGCCCAATCTCATTCAAACTTGAATTCATCCGAATTTTAAGTTTTTAGTTTGAATTTAACAAGGATTTGCATCATTCTTACAACCCAATAACACTAGTTCAACAATCACTTCAGACAATCAAGGATTTCATCATTTCCCACCGTCAAATTTAGCTAACTACCCATTTCTACGCTATCTAACAAGATACTAATAACAACTATAATGATGTTCATGACAAAATAAATAACAAATCAAGTAAGGAAGAATTTACCAGTAATTCGGGAAAACAAACCGTACAAATTGCAATTAGAATCCTTGTTAGCAAATTCTACTCAATCCACAAACGATTAGAACAAATTTGATGAAGATCCAAGTACATCTTGATTGTCTACCTATATCTTTCTCTAAAACTACTAGGAGAAATTGAGAATGAAAAAAAAACGTAGTCCCTTCTCTCTCCTCAAAGCATGTAAAAATACATGCTTTTCGTGTAACTGTCATGTAACTTCTGCATCCAACGCCGCGGTTTCATATCCAACGCCGGCGGCGTTCAATCAAGCGTTAAGGATTTTTAAACTGATGGTTTTCAACGCCGCCTTTGAACGCCGGCGGCGTACTCCTCCATTTGCCGGCGTTGGCTTCAAAATTCAAGTAGTGTCCATCTTCAAACGCCGGCGGTGTTGGATTCAGCGTTAAATATTTAAGCTCTGTAATGATTCAACGCCGCGCGTTGATGTCTAATTTGCCGGCGTATGCTTTGATCTCCTTCAACGCAGGCTGCGTTTGGCCCAAATTCACCGGTGTTTGTTTGTTTCACTTCCAATTCACACAATTTCTTCATGATTCCTTGTTGATACATTCCATTTTCATTCCTGACCTGATTCCGAACAAATAACACAAAACTGAATATTAATTCCTTTGCTTTTATACTAATTAATACAATTAAGTATCAATTCAGAAGATGAAAAATATATCAATTTTCTGAGTTTATCAATTTCCCCACACTTGAACTTTTGCTTGTCCTCAAGCAAAACAATTTAAATATTGAAATCTGACTTTTTAATCCAAAACTTGCTTATCAACTCTCATGATTTGCAATACAATGCCTGTAGCTCTAACCAAACTTAATTTATGTGATTCGCTTACTTGAATTGAAATTAAATAGCTAATCTAGACCAAACAAACTTTTATCCTAATGTTTAACTTAAGCTATAACTTTTCGAAACTGTCTATTTAGTCCACAAAGGAAAAATAATCATTTCAACTTCATCAACCTTTTAACTCAAATTAACTCTTAGCAACACAAGGTATAAGCATGTGGTATCTACCATTCCCCTAGATTTTTCCATAGTCAAAGTCTTTTAATTCACTAACATGTGCATTTCAATTGCAGAGGGGGAGGTTTTTGCCTCCATCTTGACTTTTCCTCTGGACGGGGTGTAGCCCGTATCTTTTCAAGCTCATTAGCCATATTACACATTTAGTTAGAGTGAAATCCTTGAGTCGGCACATCCCGGGCTCATCACCCAAGTGACCAGGTTTTAAAGGGACCCCAAAGAACTCTCATTCACCTTATTCTAAATGTAAATACTCCAGACTCACTTACTTGAATCAATTGAGTAATGGCTCTATTTGTTTGTACTACTTAATGCACTTTTTCACAATTTTTAACTCTGATTCCCGGATCACCAAGTTAATAGCTTCATCTACCTCTTCTACCAAGTGTTACAAAGATTAATTAAACGTTAAAAGAATATTTGAGAAGTAAACCTGATCATTTTTTACAATAGGACTCAGACATTCATATAAGTTTTATTTCCTAGGTTAAACAGAAGGTAAGTTTGTCAATTAGAGATTTATCTACTTAATTTTAACTAAGTAAGCCAATCACAAGGTTTAGTGAGCACGGCATCTTACAAGTCAAAAATTCTTTTGTTTAATGTTTCAGATTTCCCAACAAAAATTTTGCCTTAATGTTGCAAATTTGTTTTATTCTTGAGGACATGCATTATATATGTCGACATCCAAATGCAAGTGTGTGAAACCTATGAATTCTTATATATATTGACTTCACCATTTTTAGATGTTCACATAATTACAAAACAACATGCCAAGTCAATATATAGTTAAACCCATAATGTATTTCATTTTCATCTCATCCTAATCTCCCTCCCCCATACTTAAAACCGAACAGTGTCCGCACTGTTTGTTCTAATTAACATATAAAAGGACGAAAGACTAAATAAAAGCATTTGGACTTCCCTGTTTTCCTTTCCTTCAGCATTCCCAATGGAGTTTTTGAATTGGCAGAGATTACTTTAAAGACCTGTCTCTCAAAGAAACATACATGACAAAGATAGAAAGAAAAGCATAATAACAAAAAAATATAGATAACAGACCAAGTGAGTTTAAGAAAAGAAGTCTACCCAAAACAATTGGGTGCTTAAGTACAGAAATGATACTTAAATGAAACTTTCCCCAAAAAGTAAAAGCTAGCAGGAACTCTAGCTTTCAGGTTCAGTGCTGGACTCGCTTTCATCAGATGAAGTAGAATACTTCATTGCTTCACCTGCAGATGGATTAATACAAGAAAACGCAGATTTTAACATGGTTATTAATGAGCGTCTAAATTTCTTTTCTTTCTCTTTTCGCATTGAAAATCCTCCTGCAATTCTCTCAGTTCATATCCCAATCTAGCTAGGGTATATCCAGCTGAAGTCGACCCTGGTTGAGAGGAGGAAGGTGGAACCTGGCTGATGAGGGGGTGGAGCTGAAGATGAAGATGGTCTGTCTCCCTGTGGAATGTCAAACTGGGGCTCAATAACGCAATCGCCTGAATGTCTTGTACCCCCCTGGGTACCTTAACTAAACCCCAAGCTCTGAAGGGCCCAGAAGATATCTTTTTGCTCTCTACTTTGATATCATTGGACAATTCCCTGAAAACCCCCATGCCCTTGAGTAGCTGAGTGATATAGCCCCCACAGAAGATATAATTGGTCCTGGTGTCTTCAGCTTGTCTCAGCCAAAAATTAGCCACTTCACAGCCTAAATCTAATGGATGGCTCTTAATAAGGCTGTACAGACATATATATCTGAAGTGCTTAACTTACTATGACTTGTCTTTCGACAAGTCAAAGTATGAGCCAAAACATGATGAAGAAGTTTATGCTCTAACTTCTTAAAAGTCGAATTGATCGATTTTGAAGGCTCAAATGGATCAGTCCTTGGATGTATCAATTCAAACCAGAATTGCTCAATGGTGACATCAGGAGGCAATGTTGTTGGTAGAGCAGAATTCTCAGCCTCATTCTGATAATAGCCAAGGTAGACTCCTATCTTCCTTAATGGCACTTTTTTAACTTCCCCATATATCTGAAAGATTATATGGGTATCCCCTTCATCATCTTCATCATCATCATCCTCTCTACCATATCTCATAGTAGAAAGGAATTCAATTGTGATCTTCTTATAAGCCGGTTCTTTCATATCAAAAACTTTGAACCATCGCTTGTCCTCAACCACATTTTGTAATGCATCATGCATTCCATAATCCTCTAAGACAGCCCAGTCCAAAAAATGACTGTTCTGAAATTCCTTTTGCATAAGTCTCTCTTTTCTCTCTTGTGCATACAATTGACTAGACAAGACATTTCGTACTTGACTAGTAGCGCTGTCCTTTGCTTCTTCTTTGGAGCCATATCTGTAACAAATACTTAGCTTAGTCCAAACATATCACAAGATAGCACATGAATCATTAACAACTAATATGTGCATATAAAACCAGATAAGTTTTGATTTGATGTAATCTTAACATTGGTATTGGTAGTACATTGAAGCATAAATTACACCAAATGTTTGCCAAGCTTTCAAAAATAATTTTTTTTTTTTTTTAAGAGAACGCCGGCGAATTAATTCTCAAAATGCCGGCGTAGCTATCCGGCGTTGATAGCCGGCGTAGGTACTCAGTGTAGGGTAACCGTTGGGGCTTTGTTTCAAAAACTTGATGAATAGTGACAATGGGTTTTGATTCAAAACTTCTATATGAAAAATAAACTAGACACTTGATTGCATATTCCCATAATCCCAATAAATCAAAAACCCCCAATTTGGACACACAAACCCTAATTTCAACAGTTACAAACCTAATCCATAACCCAATCAATCCATGCATTGACTTAATAATAAATCAAAAGAATCATCGAAAACACAATGCCTAACCAACAACAACTTAGCAGACTGTTGAACACACCTCACCAAACATCTACATTATTGATTCAACGATAGATTTAAACACTTTAAAAGATAAAAAGATCAAATAATGAGATTAACATACCTTGTGATCTTGAGGAGTATGGATGTCTGATGATGGATTGATGTATCAATCAAGAGAGAAATTTCAAATTAAAAGAAAAAGAGGATTTCGGTATGAACAATGTGAGAGTAAGTAAGGAAAGAGAAAAACTAGGGATTTTAATCCCTTTACATGCATTGGATTAGCATTTAATGCGCACATAAACCAAACGCCGGCTAAATTTAATCAACGCCGGCGGCGTTGTTGACAAAATGCCAGCGTTAGAAAATTTGAATCTGGCCTTGATGGCTCTTCGAGAACGCCGGTGATTTAAATCCCACGCTGGCGGCGTTGGAACTTTATATTTGCCAGTGTTAAGAAATGGCTTTCTGGTGGTAATCCCAAACATCAATGCCGGCGGCGTTGATTGCGATTTTTGCCGGCGTTAAGGATTGATGCTTCTGCATTCCAAGCTCTACTTCGAACCGGCGGCGTTCAATCATCATTTGCCGGTGTTAAAGTCCAACACTGCCAAAATTTTACCAGTGTTCTTTCTCCAGACTTCAGCGTTAGAGACCTTGACTTCCCATTTTTCTTACAATTCTTCAACATACAAAACACCACTTTATCAACTCACTTGATTGTACCTGAAACAACTTAACACACAACACACACACATAATATATATATATATATATATATTACACACAAAGCACAACAACAACCATGGGTTGCCTCCCATGCAGCGCTTAGAGTTTAAAGTCGCTTAGCCCGACTTGCCAATGCTTCACTTGTTGCCTTCACTGATGAAGGTGGTTCTACTTTCTCTAATGTCTCCCTCATAGTAGTGCTTGAGTAAATGTCCATTGACTTTAAAAGTTCTATTATCTTGGGTTTTCAACTCAATTGCACCATAAGGGAAAACACGGATAACTTCAAAAGGTCCCGACCACCTTGATCTTAACTTTCCTGGGAACAACTTGAGACGTGCATTGTATAACAACACTTTGTCTCCTGGTGAAAATTCTCTTTTCAAAATGTTTCTATCATGCCACTGTTTGGTACGCTCTTTATAAATTCGAGCACTCTCATATGCTTCATTTCTCCACTCATCCAACTGATTTAATTGAAGCATTCTTGTCTCCCCTGCAGCTTTTCCATCAAAATTGAGGAATTTTATAGCCCAATAAGCTTTATGCTCAAGTTCAACAGGCAAATGACACGATTTACCATAAACTAACTTGTAAGGAGACATTCCAATAGGTGTTTTAAAAGCAGTTCTATATGCCCATAATGCATCATCCAATTTTAAAGACCAATCCTTACGTGATGCATTAATTGTCTTTTAAAATCCTTTTAATTTCTCTATTGGAAATCTCAACTTGACCACTTGTTTGGGGGTGATACGGGGTAGCTACTTTATGAACAACTCCATATTTAGCTAAAAGCTTGTCAAATTGTTTATTGCAAAAATGAGTACCCCCATCACTTATAATTGCCCTTGGTACCCCAAATCTGGTGAAAATATTCTTTTTCAAAAATTTTGTTACTACTCGAGCATCATTGGTTTGCAAAGCAATAGCTTCAACCCATTTAGATACATAATCCACTGCTACAAGTATGTATTTGTTTGAAAAAGATGATGGAAACGGACCCATGAAGTCAATTCCCCATACATCAAAAAGTTCAATCACCAGAATGTTGTTTAATGGTAATTCGTGTTTTCTAGAAATGTTGCCTGATCTTTGACATTGAGCACATACTTTGATGAAATTTTTACAATCATGAAATAACTTGGGCCAATAAAATCCACAAGATAGTACTTTAGCTGCCGTCCTCTCAACTCCAAAATGACCTCCTGCTTCTCTAGCATGACAATGTTCAATTATACTCATTTGCTCAATCTCGGGTACGCATCGTCTAATTATTTGATCAGCACATGTTTTAAAAAGATATGGTTCGTCCCAAAAATAAAACTTTACATCATGTAAAAATTTTTTCTTCTGTTGAAAAGACAAACCATATGGTATAATTCCACTGACCAAATAATTAACTATGTCGGCATACCATGGTAATCCTTGGATATCTATTGCATGCAACTGCTCATCAGGAAATTTTTCATTAATAGGCAAGTTTGATTCATCATTTTGCAAACGTGATAAGTGATCAGCTACCACATTATCAGCTCCTTTTTTATCTTTAATTTCTAAATCAAACTCTTGCAATAGTAATATCCAACGGATTAACCTAGGCTTAGCATCAGACTTAGCAAATAAATATCTAAGAGCAGCATGATCAGTGTATACTATCACCTTAGAACCGATTAAATAAGGTCGGAATTTATCACAAGCAAAAATCACAGCTAGCAATTCCTTTTCAGTAGTTGCATAATTCCTTTGTGCCTCATTCAAAGTTCTACTTGCATAGTAGATAGTATGAAAAATCTTACCTCGCCTTTGTCCCAATACTGCTCCCACCGCATAATCACTGGCATCACACATTAGCTCAAAAGGTAGCTCCCAATCTGGTGCTATAATCACCGGAGCAGTGATGAGCTTCTCCTTCAAAAGTTCAAATGCCTGCACACATTCATCATTAAAAACAAACACAGCATCTTTCTCAAGTAGATTACACAAAGGTCGGGAAATTTTAGAGAAATCCTTAATGAACCGTCTATAAAAACCCGCATGTCCTAAGAAACTTCTAACTCCTTTGACATTTGTTGGTGGGGGTAGTTTCTCTATGATTTCAACCTTTGCTTTATCTACTTCAATCCCTCTTTCTGATACTTTGTGCCCTAAAACAATTCCCTCTTGCACCATAAAATGGCACTTCTCCCAATTTAAAATCAAATTGGTCTCTTTGCATCTTTTTAAAACTTTGGCTAAATTTTCTAGACAAGCATCAAATGATTTTCCAAAAACCGAAAAATCATCCATAAATATCTCGATAAAATCCTCAAGCATGTCAGAAAAAATAGCCATCATACACCTTTGGAAAGTAGCCGGTGCATTGCAAAGGCCAAAAGGCATTCTCCTAAAGGCAAAAGTGCCATAAGGACAAGTAAAAGTAGTTTTTTCTTGATCAGCAGGGGCAATCGGGATTTGATTGTATCCCGAATACCCATCAAGAAAACAATAAAATGAATGCCCTGACAATTTTTCAACCATTTGATCAATAAATGGAAGTGGGAAATGGTCTTTTCTAGTGGCATCATTCAGCTTCCTATAATCTATACAAACTCTCCACCCAGACACTGTCCTAGTAGGGATCAATTCATTCGCCTCATTCCTCACTACAGTCATACCACCTTTCTTAGGTACTACATGGACAGGGCTAACCCACTTACTATCTGAAATAGGGTAGATCATTCCTGCGTCTAAAAGCTTAAGTACCTCTTTTTTCACTACTTCCTTAAGGGTAGGATTCAATCGCCTCTGTGGTTGCACTGTAGGCTTGCACTCTTCTTCCATCAAGATTCTATGAGTGCAAATCAAAGGACTAATTCCTTTGATATCAGCAATCGTCCAGCCTATTGCCTCTCTATGTTCTCTTAAAACTTTCAACAACTTCTCCTCCTGATTTTCTGTCAAAAACGATGAAACAATTACAGGTAAAGTTTCATCATTACCCAAATAAGCACCTTAGGTGATCAGGTAATGGCTTTAACTCTAAATTTGGAGGCTGTGTCAAGGAAGGAACCTGTTTCTTTCACTTGTTCCAAGTTCCTCATACAATCTAACCCGAATTTCAGACACTTCCTCACAATCTACTTCTTTCTCCTCATCACTCCAGTCATCAAACTCTCTCAAAACCGACTCCACGGTCTCAATTCCTACTTCATCTTCCCACAATTCATTTGTAAGCTCATCTATAACATCAATATTAAAACAGGTTCTTTTCTCATCAAATTTATGCATAGCATTATATACATTAAATGTAACCTGTTCATCCATAACACGTAGAGTAAGCTTACCTTGCTCAACATCGATTAAAGCTTACCTGTAGCCAAGAATGGTCTCCCCAAGATCATGGGCACCTCTCTATCTTCCTCCATTTCCAAGACTATGAAGTCCACAGGAAATATGAATTTGTCCACCTTTACTAGCACATTTTCTACAATACCCTTAGGGTATTTGATACTCCTATCAGCCAATTGCAAGGTCACATGGGTTTCCTTGCATTCTCCCATTCCTAGTCTCCTGAAAATAGAGAAAGGCATTAAATTTATACTTGCACCAGAATCAATTAGCACTTTATCAAAATAAATATTACCAATAGTACAAGGTACAGTGAAACTTCCCTGATCTTTTTGCTTTGTAGGCAAGCCTTGATTTTGCTGAAGTATCATTGAGCACTCTCCTGTTAAAACAACCGGTTCATTTCCATCTATTCCTCCTCTTGGATAGCAATTCCTTAATGAACTTAGCATAAGAGGGCATCTCTTGAATGGCCTCCAAGAAAGGAATATTGATCTGTAAATTCTTAAACACATCTAAGAACTTAGCAAATTGCTCATCCAACTTCTGCTGCTTCAACCTTCCAGGAAAAGGTACTGGAGGAACATAAGGTTTCACACTAGGTGAAATTAACATCGGTTCCTCAAGTTTTCTTTTTCCTTTATCTCTTATCGGCACCTCCTCTTTCTCTTCCACCAAACCATTTGGGTTTTCTACCTCCTTACCACTCCTAAGAGTAATAGCATTCACTCCTTTCGGATTCTCTTCAGTCTTGCTAGGTAGTGACCCTGAAGGTCTACTACTTATCTGTTGAGATATTTGACTTATTTGCCCTTGAAGATCCCGAATAGTGGCTTGTTGATTATTAATCAACGTCTCAGTTTTCTGCATGAAAGTTTTCATCAGATCTTCAACCGAAGAATGGTTCTGTTGTTGATGATGATGTTGAGTGGTGGTGGTGGTAAAGCATTCCTCACTGGACCTTGAATCATCGGACCTTGTCTTTGAAATCCAGGCGGTCGATAGACATTATTCTCATTCCTCCATGAGAAATTCGGATGATTTGCCCATCCTGGATGTAAGTGTTTGTATAAGGTCCTTGATTTCCTCTTTGAAAATTCCCCAATAATTCATTTGCTTCCACTCGCTGAAGTTGGTGAATGTTTTGAGGACAATCATGGAACGATGTGAACCTGAACAAATCTCAACACAAAACTTGGTTAGGAATAATAGAACTTGAAGTAGTGCTTATTACTTGATTTGCCAAAGCCGACGAATTGAGTTTTAAGTTGAGACATGGCCTCATTATCTTGCACAGCTGCTACTTTAAGTTTTAGTCCTCTCACAACTCAATTGTAGCACTTGAAGCCATTTCTTCTATCAACGAGCTAGCTTCATCATAGCTCTTACCCATTATGCTCCTCCTGCAGCAGCATCTACAGTGATCTAAAGTTTCACCAAATAGATAGAATATCTCAATGAGGAGATTATCAGGTAGTCCATGAGGACATTTCCTGATAGCTTCCTTGATTCTTTCCATCCTTCATACAAGGATTCACCATGAAATTTTGTAAAATTGGTGATTTCATTCCTCAACCTAGCTGTCCTAGCCAGTGGGAAAATCTCTTAAAAATTTGTTTAGACAAATCTGTCAATTAGTGATGGACTCCTGGGGTAATGAATTGAACCAGCCAAAGCCTTGTCCCTTAATGAAAAAGGAAAAAGCTGCAACCGTATTGCCTCATCTGTGACTCCATTCACTTGATGGTGTTACATACTGCTGGAATTTAGCAAGTTGATCATCAGGTGTCTCATTTGGATACCTCCAATTGATGAGTTCTACCATCTGAACTAGTCCTGGCTTGATTTCAAAGTTGTTGGCTTGAATGTTGGTCTTCTAATGGGATTTCCAGACACAGTTGGTACTGTGTAATCCCTTAATGCCCTGGCAGGAGCTTGGATTTGATTATTGTTGTTTTCACCTTCTGCCATCCTTTCTGTTTATCCTTGTTCTCTTTGTGTTCACTTTCTTAATGAACGTAATGTACGTTCAATCTCAAGATTGGGGTAGAAGTTCCCTACTTCTACTCCTGTGCATACAACCTGAAAAGAACACAGACAACAAACCAAACGTAAAATGAGCTAAATTACTAACAGAACTAAATTGTTTATATTAATCTTTCCCGACAACGGCGCCAAAACTTGATCCGCTTGAAATGTTTTAGTATTTTAAAACCAATTCTCCAGCAAGTATAGGGTCGATCAAGTAATAAAGTGATGAATGAGTGTCGATCCCACGAGGAAAGTTTATTACTAAACATAATTAGTTCATTTCAATATTTAGGCCAAGAGAAATCAAATCCTTTATATAATTATTCACTATAATGCTACACTTTGCAATAGCTAATATTTACTAATTCTACTCACACTAGTCTTAACAAGTTAGGTTAGTGAGATTGAGATAAAATATGATTTTCTCCAATCATGTTGAACTCGGGTTATTAAAATTGTTAGAATTCATGCATATCCATGTGAGTCTACCAAGATTAACAAATTCTAAAAACAAATTTGAAACCTTTTTCTACCTTAAACACTCCTTAGCTCCCACATCTGAGCATTTTGATAGATTTAATATGTGTAACTAAGATTTTCCCAAATCTAAGTTGACTAATTGTCCTAAATCAAGAGATAAAGAATTCCTTCTTTAAAACTCATATTCAAAACAATGTTTGAACAGAAATGATAGACTCTATTAGGATTAAAATCTCTTGCCATCGCATACTTGAATTTTTCTTCCAAATATAAATTCAAACGAAATTAAAATCTTTGCCAAGATGCCCAATCTCATTCAAAATTGAATTCTCCGAATTTAAGTTTTTAGTTTAAATTTAACAAGGATTTGCATCATTCTTACAACCATAAAATAGTTCAACAATCACTTCAGACAATCAAGGATTTCATCATTTCCACCGTCAAATTTAGCTAACTACCATTTCTACGCTATCTAACAAGATACTAATAACAACTCTAATGAAATTCATGACAAAATATAAATAACAAATCAAGTAAGGAAGAATTTACCAGTATTCGGGAAAACAATCGTACAAATTGCAATTAGAATCCTTGTTAGCAAATTCTACTCAATCCACAAACGATTAGAACAAATTTGATGAAGATCCAAGTACTTGATTGTCTACCTATATCTTTCTCTAAAACTACTAGGAGAAATTGAGAATGAAAAAATAAAACGTCAGTCCCTCTTCTCTCTCCTCAAAGCATGTAAAAATACATGCTTTTCGTGTAACTGTCATGTAACTTCTGCATCCAACGGCGGTTTCATATCCAACGCCGGCGGCGTTCAATCAAGCGTTAAGGATTTTAAACTGATGGTTTTCAACGCCGCCTTTGAACGCCGGCGGCGTACTCCTCATTTGCCGGCGTTGGCTTCAAAATTCAGTAGTGTCCATCTTCAAACGCCGCGGTGTTGGATTCAACGTTAAATATTTAAGCTCTGTAATGATTCAACGCTGCCTTTGAACGCCGGCGGCGTTGATGTCTAATTTGGCGTATGCTTTGATCTCCTTCAATGCAGGCGTTTGGCCCAAATTCACCGGTGTTTGTTTGTTTCACTTCCAATTCACACAATTTCTTCATGATTCCTTTTTGATATATTCCATTTCATTCCTGACCTGATTCCGAACAAATAACACAAACTGAATATTAATTCCTTTGCTTTTATACTAATTAATACAATTAAGTATCAATTCAGAGATGAAAAATATATCAATTTTCTGAGTTTATCAATATTCAGCTCCAACCATCTCAGTCCCGCAGTAGCCTTCTCTCGTTAACCTGTTTATTCAAACATCTATTGGGGTATAAGCTATACTAGCTTAGTGAGAGTTCTTTTAATTTCGTACCATAACAAGTAAGTTATAATTCATCCATATGCTATGCATGAACAAACACATGAGCAGACAAGCATATGACTTTCCGGTAGCTACATGTGAATGAATTTATGCCCTCTATTCGGGGTTAGGATGGTCCATAAGACATGCAACCATAATTCCAATGTTGAGTGGGGTGGTCCATAAGTCATGCAACCACAATCCCAATCTCTTTCTCTTGTTGTTTTATTGTAGTTTTATGTGCCTACTCCACATCCGTTAACTTAAGCGATCTCGCATCCTTAATGTTAACAAGGCCCTCTCGCCTTCCGCTAATATATTTTGTCCCACCAAAGGTATATCAGCAATGCAATGTGACTCAACATGTAATATGGATGCACAGTTTATTCATATAATCGTGGCATATTAATTATGTAGATTAAAAGCGATCATAGAGAATTTCAGACAATTCAAGTCTATGCTAACTCATACAATGATTTTACAACACATCTCGCCTCGATATACTTATCATTCATTCAACCAAGATTATACCACAACTCATCACAATTTTATCTTTTCCTAATTCTAGTGCAACTAGCTACAAGCACGAGCAAGGTAACAAAATAAGAGGAAAACACACTCGACCATTGGATCACTGGTCTCATAATAAAAATAATCCGATGGTATGGAATCATGGATTTCGGAGTCACCTAAAAAGGAAGAAATACCAAAATGAGTATTTCAATTCAAAACTAATCCATCCTATCTCATACAAACTATCAAATTCGTAATTCTTATCCTAAGTGGGGATTTCAACTTAAAACGACCATAACTTGGTCATTTAACTCGAATTTCGCAAACTATATATCGATTTCTATCTACTTCAAAAGATATATCTAATTATAATATTATATTTAAGTTTTGAAAACTTTGAAGCTTCGAAAAGATCGGATCATATCAGAACAGTGGTAAGTTCCAATTCCTAAAAATAGTTCTTGTAATTGTTTGTAATGTTTCTACTTGACAAATCAATTATACATGCAATATGAATGATTTCCTATCATGAATGGAATTTACGAGCTTGATGTATGCATGCTTTTGACAACATTACTAAAAGGAATTTTAAACTTTTTATTTGTAAGACTCCATTGTTATTTACTTTTAAGAAACTAGTTTCCTAACTTTGATCATTTCCATTTTTTTGGATTTTTATTTCTTAAGAAAATATAATTATCCTTGCTAAAATTTAGTCTTCATTTTTATTACTTATAACCTTCATTTCTACATAAAAATTTCCATTTTACACTTTGTAAACATGTCTTCAAGTAGAGTTGATTCCAAAATCCGAATTTTGTAAAAATTGTTTTTGTGGTAATTCCTTTAAGTGAAAATCATTCGATACTTTGAAAATTAAAGCTTAACCATGCCTAGCCACTAAGGACTTCATTTCTTTGATAAAACTTCTAATTTGAGTTTGAAAAATATGGGTTTTCATGGCATTATTCCATTATTACGAATTTCTTAAAATGACAACAACTCATATTTTCCTACTTTATTTCTATAATGCATCATGCATATATGTATTACCTACAAGCTATTGTTATGAAGGCTATGAGATGATCTACCTATATGTATATATATAGTACCAAGAATTCTTTTTGAAAACCTTTACTTTGCAAAACTTTGAATTTTACTAGACTTAAGAAAAATAGATTTTCTTTTTGTAAAATCATACTTGCTTTTATCAAAACTCAACCTTGATGACCTATATAACCATCACCTTCATTATTTCAACAAAAACCTTCATTTTGGGGTTAGAAAATAGGTGTTTACATAGGTGGTTTGCCTAAGTACGAATTTTATAAAATTTTAAAGAATGAAAACATTGTTTAACCTATTCTTGGAAACCATGTGTTATTCTAAGATTATATTTTGATAAACTTCTTTTATCCTTATCAAAACTTGATCTTTGTTATATATATTCCCTAGGACTTCCATTTTCCTATCAAAATTATCATTTTAGCATTTGGAAATAGGTGTTTAAATTGTGGTTATTTTCAAATGAATTTTGAAAAATTCATTTGAGTTTATTTTCTTTGTAAAACTCATTTAGTCTTTCAAAAACCATTTCTAATCAAACCTATCCCTTAAGGCTTCCATATCTTTAATAAAAGTCTTGTTTTGAAGTTGAAAAATGGGTTTTCAAAATTGGTTTTTGTTGAGATTAGAATTTACAAAATTCATTTTTTGACATATCTTTTGATAAAATCTATCTAAACTTATGAAAATTCATTCCTTACATATCCTATCTTGAGAGCCTTCCATATCTTGAATAAAAACTTCATTTTTGAGTTGGAAAACATGTTTCTAAAATATGCCTTGACCTGAATCCGAAAATGAGATTTTTATTTTGAAAATCACCTTTGATTCTTGTAAAAATTAGATGAATATACATACATTAAGCCTTCATTATCTTAAGTAAAAATTTCATTTTGACACTTGGAAAGTAGTTTTTAAATATAGATTTTGTCAAAATACGAATTTTACTATTTTTATTCAAGTTCAAATCTAAGATCTACACATAATATGAACATGAATATAAAAGAAATGCATAGTATAAACTATAAACTCATAGATCTAAACTTTACCCAAAAATCATTCATTTATGGTATCTATTCCTTAAGCCCTTCATTTCAAATGAAAAATACACATTTTGAAGTTGAAAAATAACTTTTCTAAATATGGTTCATTTTTCATCCGAATTTTCAAAAATGATTTTTGTTGAAAATAAAATAAATATTAAGCTTTCTAAAACTTTCCTACTATCATCATGCTACTACAAGTTGTTTATGAGCTTAAAACAAAAGTCTAATGCATTTATGAACTCAAAACACTAGATCTAGTTTACTATACTAGTTGTAGATGCATGAACACCATGATGGACATGTAGATGATGAATATATGCATAAATCATAAGTAATAACAAAAATAATAACTCAAATAACAAGATCTAAGGTATAAACGAAAATCAAAGCTACAAAAGCCTAGATCTACAAAATATAACTACTTTTAACAAGAAAATAAGAATGATACAAGATAATAATCATAGAGAAGAGGAGTGTTTCATTTTTAGCATCATCATCATTAGCTTTTAAGCTTATGGAAGGTCATTTGATACATGAAACTCTCACTATACCTTACCTATATCATTTATGGAAGCTTAAGAAGAAAGTTTACATAAGAAATTTCAAGAAATATGTGTGGAGCTCCAATAAAGAATAGGGGCAGCAAGGTTCCTTGTAAGAACAAGAGAGAAAGAAGAAAGAAAGAGAGGAAAAAGAGAGGAAAAGAGAGAGTAAATGAGATGGGGTTTCAAAGGAATGAAAGGAAGTAAATTAAAGGCATTAAATGGAGAGAGAGGAGTGTATTAATTGAGAGAAAAAAAAAATAAAAACAAGGCAGCAATTAGGAGGGTGCTGCACGTGAATTGCAAGGAGAGAGGGAGGGAATTTGTTTGTCTTTGACTTGGAATTGTAATGTAATTAACAATATGTATAGCTTCTTGAAGAAGGATTTGAAAAAGGTTATTTTAATTAATTTTATGGTATTTCACGAGACAAAAAGGGCAGAAAAAAGGAGTCAAAATCTACCATGAGGTGTAAAAAGATTGAAGTGAAAAAAAAGTATATGTGAAAAATGTACTTAAAGTATGGGTTGGAAAAGTACTTTTTATTAAGAAAAATACAAAATAAAATTAGGAAAAATATTTTTAAATAAGTGGCAGAATTTTCATAATAAAATTAAATAATTATTTGAATTATTTTAGTATTTCAACTAATATGATCAGTATGATCAAAATACGCGAATATGGGCTATAAATGATATTTTTATAATCAAAAAATTCTAAAAAATTATTTTATGAAAATAAAAATATTTTTCAATTATTAAATTAATTTATTTTATTTTTAGTCGGGTCTTAAATAAATATGATCCCTAAAAGCCCAAAACGAACTAAATTTTAGAAAAACAAATTTTTCTATAATATATAAAATATTTATAAAAATATAAGGGTTTATAAGAATAATAAAATCGTCTAATGAAATAGAGGTGAATAGTAAAAAGACTAATTAATTACTGGTAGTAATGAAAATACGATAAAAAGGTTATAATTGTAACTTTTATAACCCGAAAAATTATACAACTGATATATTTGGAAATCTTATGAAATTACGTGTCTAACGGTACTATGGTATATTTTTGATATCTCGAGGGACAAGCTTTTCAAGTTTGTATCTAATGGTTCGAAATAGGTAAAAATTTGCCAACCTGATATTTTTAAGCAAACTTATATTACTACGAGCTATTCTATACAATTAAACTACACCTCGGCCTCTAGGGTTATAGACTAGATTGTCAGACTTAAACTATTGTATTCCACTTAGGTTTCGGGTGATTTTCGGTTTAAATCTTTGCCAATTTGGAAACTGATATTTTATGTTTATACAAATATTTTGTCACGCCCAAAGGTACCCTAAATGTAATAGTCCCCACACTCAATATTAAAGCTTTAAGTATGACAACCTTAGCCGTTCCCAAAAGCTTTTGATATCAAGTGTAAGCGTGCTCTCACAAGTTTAGAGGACCATACCCGGGATTATGAAGCTTAATAAGATATAATAACATGTTTAAGAAAAGAGAACTCATAATATTCATTCACTTATAATAATGATCTTACAAACTAGGGAATTTCCCTTAACCTCTAGTCTATTACAAGAATATTATATATCTTATCCAAAGTTGAACTTCATCTAGAATTTCTTTGTCCAAAAAGAAATTACCTGACTATAGGGTCCTCGTGGCCTCAACCATAGGTAGGGAAACTGTAAAAGATATCTATAGGGTTAAGCTAACAGGCTTAGTGAGACCTATTTCCATAAATAACTTCTTGCAACATGATTTCAAACAAGTTGTTTAAACAATCAAATGGATGCAACATACACGTGGGCAACAAAGCATATCGCTTTCGGGAACTATATGTTGAATGGATTTGCACCCTCCATTCGGGGTTTGGTGATATGTAACCTCAAAACAAGTAGTTTTAGTTAAAAAGTTTTATGCTTGCGACCAACATCGCCAAGCATCCCCAGTCTACTTGAATTGATCTTGCTTTTGGATTTTCCGCCAAGTATTTCATTAACACCGCCAAGCAATCGCTTTCGGACACTCCGCCAAGTGTTGCTTTCGACATGAGCCTACTATCCTTCTCACCCAAGGATAATATCCCAAATGCAATGTGACTCACTTCGTGGTATGCATAAATTCATTTGTTTATGATATCGTAACATGATTATTATTGAATATAAGGTGATCAAGGAATTTCATACAAATCAAGTGTTATACTAAAACAAATAATTAAATCAATTCCGGCCTCGATATTCTTAGGATTCTTTCAAGGAATTATTTTACATACATATCCATTTGTCTTTCCCTAATTCTAATGCAACTAATTTACAAGCACAACAAGTATAGCATTTTAAGGAAATAAACTCACGATGCCATATTGACTATTCTTCTATGCGGATGAGTCGTTTACACATTCCTCTTAATCGAAATAATCTTCGGGATATAGGTATCCTTCCTCGAAGTCATCTAGTCAAAGAAAATACCTACAATGAGCATTTCTTGATGATTTTCTTGAATTTGACAAAACAATGTCATGAGAACGTAAAGTTCGTATAAAGGAAAGTTCAATTAAAATGGTCATAACTTGGTCATTTTAACTCGAATGCGCATATAATATACCGATTTCTACCTACTCAAAAAGATCTATCCATTTCTAAAACTATTTTTGTCAAATAAACATTTAGGTCCCGAAATAGTGGCGATGAAATTCACCGCGAATTTTCTAACTCAAAAACAACTTTGGTTCAACCATTCAAAATTTGCTTGATAAATACTTAGTTTTATATAGTTGAAAAATTCTCTTTTTATAGCTCATATTTAAGCACGCTCAAGTGTTTTGTTGTCCAATTATGTTTCTTGAGTAAAATAATGTCGTTTGAAGTTTCAAAAAATATAGTTTACAAGAATTTATTTTGTAAATTGAAATGAATATTTTGTTTCCCTTTTTTCCAAAAAAATGCTTTATGTTTGTTTTATTATTTTTCCAAGTAACTTTTTGAAAAAAAATTTTCTACTTTCTAAGTTCTCTATGTTAGTACTACTTTTCCTATTTATCTTTCCTATACAATTTTCTTTGCCTATTTATTTGTAAAGATCTTTATTTGAAAATTCCTCATCCTTTCATGATGCTATCATTTTCATAAAAATCATTTTTGTACCAACAATTATTTTCTTTTGAAAAACAAAGTGGAATATTAAAGGTTCTAAGAAGCTTTTCATGACAAAATAGTTTCTAAACTTGTGGTGAGTTCTTTTTGTAACTTGAAAAGAGATGATTTTATTTTCTTGTTAAAACATAGATCTTATTCTTCACATAAACTTATTTCTAAGTGATAAAATCTCCTTTTTGTCAATTATTTTTAGAACTTGTAATTTTGGACAACAATCTAAATGAACATGATTTATGAGAAATAATAGTAAATAACATAAATAATAAAGTCAAGTATTGGGAGTCTTAGCTTCTTCAAGGCTCCCGGGACTAAGAAGTGGATTAGTCCTAAAATAAAAATAAAATGAAAGAAAGAAAATTTTGTTTTGACTTGATAAGGACAAGTCTAAGACTAGAGACTAGTCTTAAAATAACAAGGAATAAGTAAATAAATTGCAACATAATTAATAAATAAATTGCAATAGAATAATAAATAAATTGCATTGCATAAAATAAATAAATTGCAAGTGAGCTTATATGCTCTAAAGAATATGCATGTATATATAGATAATAATACTTAGACATAGTAACAATAATATGAACAAAAATAATAACAAAAACATAAATAGATTTTCATGAAAAAGAACAATACATGAACATAATATAGCTTTCATAACATTTAGTCTTTGGAAACTCACACTATGGTCATGTAAAGTTACATGACATGAGAAGAAAGAAATAATAGGAGATGGTCACCTAAAGAAGACTTTGGTAGTGCTATGTGGTTATGGGTTTTTGTTGTAGGTAGAGGTTGTTTTGGAATAAATTCGAGAGAGTTTTGGGAGGATGGTTGGAGAGAGTTTTGAGAGGAGAATTTGAGAGAGTTTTAGTAAGAAATTTGTGGGTAGTAATTGTGTGAAAGAAATGAAAGAGGAGGAGGGTATTTATAGGAAAATGTGGAGTGATTTTTGTGTGAGTAAAATAAATAAAAATTGAAACAAATTGAGGGAGATAGAGGGAGAGATTTAATTTTTTGTATTTTTATTGATTAAATGTAATAATAAGTAAGGTAGATGTGAAATAAAGTTATGGGAAAGGTAAAAAGTAAAGGTTATAGGCTATGGTGTTTGTAAGTGTAGGTGTAAAAAAAAGTAGAGATAAAAGAATAGTGTAGAATAGTAATGAATAGTGTAATGTAAAGTAGATATGACTAATAAAGTACCGATAGTAAGAAAATACGCGTATAATGCGATATCTGTTATTTTTACTTGCCGAAAAATTTTGAAACTAATATTTTTGAAAACCTTATATTTTTATGAGTCTAACGGTATATTCAGAATATTTTGACTATTCCGGGCTCCGGGACACGTTTTTCAAGAACTGTGTCCTATCGGGTTCGAAACAAGTTGCGGTTTTATGAATCTGATCTTTTTATGTTACCTTAGATAATTACGCACTATTCTGCATTCTAAACTCCTACTTACTCTCACCGAGTTTCTTATTTGAGATTGCCGGACTTAAGCTATTTCGTATAACTAGGGTTTTATTGACCTTTAAAGTTTCGGTTAACTTCTGGTTTAGGGTTTTAGGCTAAACTTATTCCAAAAATTTGAGGGTTTACATATTTGATTTGAGAAATTTATCTTAAATTTTATTTTTGTAAGTATTTAACATCTTTAAACGTTTTCGGAATTCTTGAATTGGGTTTCATTTCTAAAAGTTAATCGTTATTTACTTTTTAATAATTTGTTTTTGGGTTCTATATTACCCGATTTTATAAGTTGGTGTTACATATGGAATTAGTCGTTCATAGTGGTTTTGGAATTAAAGTATGTTGAGTTCTTATTTTGTTTTTAAGGATTCTTATTTTCCTCAAGATTGAGAAATTTCTGAATTCATTCGTGATTTAGGACTAATCGAAGTTTGGTTTTAATTTGGAGTGATTTTTAGGGTTTATTTTCGAAGTTCATCATTGGAATTATTTACTGAATTTTTCCAGGGCTTACATTTTGTGTGTGACCCTGTAGGTTTATTTGATATTGGCAGTTAACTTAAAAACCATTTTTCAGTAAACAAAACATAAGTGGCTTCTAGCAAGACATTATGTTTACCCAAATCAAATGAAGATCGATGATCCGATTTTACCTGTTCTATAACTTATGTCATCATCCTTTTATCTCGCGATATCTAGATCGAATATAAGACATGGACAGTGTCATTCTTATATCATTCAATCTTGTTTTTCTCGATCTCTAAGTGAACTGATAAAAAAATGAAATTGATAACACTTATCAATTCATTTGAGCACGGCCATGCATTTGTCAGTCTCACTTATCGAGGGGCCAGAGATATCTCTCTCATAACGAGAGGGACAAATCCCATCTTAATCACTCAACTTCCTCTACATGATATACATTATGCCCAAACTTAACCTTTATAATTATCCGGTTAAAGACAACGTTTGATTGAGTTGAAACATAACATTTCTCATGTTGGAACCTATGGTGATTTCAGGTCTAAGGATACGTTGACATAGTTATTATGAAAATCACTTATGACAATATTCCATGTAGTGATCTCATAGTGGGTCAGTTCAGCACACATCTAATATGTGCCTATGAGTTTCATTTGTATCACCATACAAATAGACATCCCATGTTTACCAAATAAAAACTCATACTAGATTTAATTCATTATCATTCCCATAATAATGAGCATCTAGGAACATTTAGAATAATAAATTATTCATGGATTTCTATTATAAAGTAAATATGCAAATAATACAAAAGAAATGCCTCTGTTTATTTATATATATAAATATCAAATGAAATGACAATATCCAGATTGCGATCTAAAATCATCCTTGTCAAATTGGAAACTTGCATCTGTGTAACCATTTACAACTAGCTCGTCTTCCAATCCTCCATATATCAAGAATACATCTTTAGTTCTTCTTAAGTACTTAAGAATATTCTTGACTGCTATCCAGTGAGGTTCACCGGGATCTGATTGGTATCTACTGGTTATGCTCAATGCGTATGACACATCTGGTCGAGTGCACAACATGGCATACATGATTGATCAAATAGCTGAAGCATAAGGAATCTTACTCATGCGATCTCGCTCATCTTTTGTCATAGGACATTGAGTTTGCTGAGATTTATACCATGCGACATTGGCAAGAATCCTCTTTTTGAATCTTGCATACTGAACCTATTCAGTACTTTGTCTATATATGCACTCTGACTTAGGCCAATGATTTTTCTAGATCTATCCCTATAGATCTTAATGCCTAAAATATAGGCAGCCTCACCTAAGTCTTTCATTGAGAAACACTTTCCTAACCAAGACTTGACCTTCTGTAAGGTAGGAATGTCGTTTCCAATGAGTAATATGTCATCTACATATAGCACTAGAAAGACAATTGTACTCCCACTAATTTTCTTGTAAACACAAGGTTCATCTTCATTTTTAATGAATCCAAACTCTTTGACTGCTTCATCAAAACGAAGATTCCAACTCCGAGATGCTTGCTTCAATCCATAAATGGATCTTTGAAGCTTGCAAACCTTTCCAGAATTTTCAGGATGAACAAAACCCTCAGGTTGTGTCATATACACATCCTCAAGTAGGTTTCCATTAAGAAACGCTGTTTTGACATCCATCTGCCATATCTCGTAATCATAATACGCAGTAATGGCAATGAGAATTCTGATGGATTTGAGCATAGCAACTGGTGAAAAGGTTTCATCATAGTCTATACCATGAGTTTGCTTGAAGCCCTTTGCCACTAGTCGTGCTTTAAAGGTATGCATTTTGCCATCCATATCAGTCTTCTTTTTGAAAACCCACTTACACCCAATGGTCTTAGTACCTTCAGGTGGATCAATCAAAATCCATACTTGATTGTCGTGCATGGATTGCAATTCAGATTTGATGGCATCCAACCATTTCTCGAAATTTGGACCCATTATGGCGTCTTGATAGGTAGTAGGCTCATCTTGATCTATGAGCAACACATAACGACTATCTGTTATGAGAAATCCATATCTCTCATGTTGATGTCGTACCTTATCAGACCTACGTGGGTCTTGTGTTACTTGTGGAGGGTCAACGGGTAACTGTGTGCCTTGTTGACTTTCCAGTGATGGTATTACACTATTTTGTAGATCTTGAACTTCTTCAAGATTTACTTTACTCCCACTGGTTCTTCTACAGATAAACTCTTTTTCTAAGAAGATACCATTCCGAGCAACAAACACTTTGTTTTTAGAGGGATTATAAAAGTAGTATCCTTTGGTTTCTTTTGGATATCCCACAAAAAAGGCATTTATCTGATTTAGGTCCTAATTTGTCTGAGGCTTAACATCTCACATAAGCCTCATAACCCCAAATCTTAAGGAAAGACAGACTAGGCCTTTTCCCAATCCATATCTCATATGGTGTCTTTTCTACCACCTTATAAGGAACACGATTTAACGTGAATGCAGTTGTTTCTAGGGCATGGCCCCAAAATGATGGAGGAAGATCTGTTTGACTCATCATAGATCGAACCATATCTAGTAAGGTTCTATTTCTCCTTTCTGATACACCATTCTAGTGTGGTGTTCCAAGTGGAGTTAATTCTGAAACTATTCCACAATTTCTAAGATGGTCATTAAATTCTTGGCTTAGATATTTGCCACCTTGATCTAATCGAAGTACCTTAATGGTCTTACTAAGCTGATTTTGTACTTCATTCTGAAAAGCTTTAAACATTTCAAATGATTCAGATTTATGCCTCATCAAAAAGACATATCCATATCTACTAAAATCATCAGTAAATGTGATGAAATACAAATAACCTCCTCTTGCAACAACGCTTAATGGACCACATACATCAGTATGTATCAGACTCAATAAATCAATTGCCCTTTCTCTATGTCCAGTAAAAGGATCTTTCGTCATCTTGCCTAATAAACGAGATTTTCATATTTCAAATGATTCAAAATCAAATGAATCTAAAATTCCATCTTTATGGAGTTTTGATATGCATTTCTCGTTTATATGACCAAGACGACAATGCCATAGGTAGGTCATATTTAAATCATTTGATTTAAGTTTCTTAGGATTTATGTTATAGATAGTTTTGTTATCAGGTTTCAGATTCAGAACATAAAGACCGTCATGTAAATCAGCATTTGCATAAAACATGTCTTTATTATAAATAGAACATTTATTATTCTTAATAATAAAAGAGAAACTTTCATTGTCTAAACAAGAAACAGAAATAATATTCCTACTCAAAGTAGGAACATAAAAGCAATTGTTCAACACTAACAAAAGCCCACTAGGCAAAATCAATTCATAAGTCCCAATAGTTAGAGCAACAACTTTTGCTCCATTTCCAACTCGTAGGTCGACTTCGCCCTTCTTCAGACCTCTCCTCCTACTGAGACCCTGCATATTTGTACAAATGTGAGATCCACATCCGGTATCTAATACCCAAGAAGTAGAAGTAGATAAATTTATTTCTATAAAATAAATACCTAAAGCAGTAGTCTCGCTACTCTTCTTCTTCTTTAAATCTTCCAAATAGAGTTTGTAGTTTCTCTTCTAATGACCTGGTTCATTGCAGTGAAAGCAAACTCCTTCCTTAGGAGGCTTTGCCTTTGGTTTAGGCTTGGGCTTAAGCTTTGAACTTTTCTTAGCCTTAGCATTGCCTTTACCTTTCTTCTTCATGCCTATTCCTTTCTGAACCATCAAGACATTGCTGGGTTTCTTCTTTTTGATATTGACCTTAGTAGTCTTGAGCATCGAATGCAATTCAGAGATTGTTTTGTCCATATTATTCATTGTATAGTTCATGACAAACTGGTCATAACTATCTATCAGTGAATTTAGGATCAAATCAACTTTAGGACATGGGCACTCACTGAGCCTCCTTCCACCATCTTACAAGAATGTAAGGCTTGGGTAGTCTCATACCTCTCATGCTTAGCTTGTTGCTGGAACATTTCCTTAAGATGAAGGATCATCTCATAAGCCTTCATGTTTTTCAGACCCTTCTGAAGTTCTGGACTCATGGTTGCAAGCATTAGGCATCCTACTTCCAAAGAGTGATCAGAATGCTTCCTATAAGCATCCTTTTCGGCTCTTGGAGCATTAGTGAGAGGTTCCTCAGGAATGGGCTCATCAAGGACATAAAGTTTCTTTTCCTGCATGAGAACAATTCTCAAGTTTCTGAACCAATCAAGAATATTGGTTCCAACCAACTTATCCTTCTCAAGAACAGATTGTAATGATATATTTCATGTGTTGTTTGTAGTCATTGATCTACAATTAGATATGCAAAGTTAATTTTAATACATATAATTGAGGCATAAATTAAAACTCCCACTAAAATTAATAACCCTCTTTATTAATGTACTTCATATTTAATTATTGCATTTTAGTGGGCTAAGATCCATATTTCACTTAACTCTAAGTCAGCTTTGGCATGACACTTAATAAGTTGTTTAGGTAGGCAACTCTTTACCAATTACATCGCATGTAATTCTAAGATTGTTTATGGAATTTTTGAAATCATATGCCACTGCATTTTTAAATTCCATCTAATGCCTTAGGCTCAAAACCATTTTGATAGCCTAATTAAGTTTAACCATAATAAACTTATGAGTAGATAACCTAATGCACTCTACTTTGGCAGACCTACATTATGGTGATCAAAGTCTTGACAGGTGTTCAGTTATGGGTGGCATTTAACTTAAAATTATTGAGGGATTTCCATTTTATCATCATGTATGATGGATATTAAACATACAAAGTGGTAAATATAGTATCACATACATATACAAATATCATCTCACATGATACATCATGCTTATATAAAAAAAATTATGTCATAGCATGGCCCTTTAATCTATATTGATCTTCATAAGCCAATATGAAGATCAATGGTCCAATCCTAAGGTGAAAACCATCTTTTATGGTCATGAGTTGAAAACTTTCTTGTATCTTCATCTTGATCCTTGCTTCTCCATCATCATGGATTAAGGAAGGTCTTCATTACATTTTCATGTATTTTTATTACAATAATGAAAAATATACAAAAATTCCTACAAGTATTTACAATTAAACAAAAACGATACGCAGGCTGTATTTATGAAATCACAACCCATAAAATAAAGGAATAAAACCTGCCAATCACATAGGTCTTAGGGCCATGCTATGCACCATATACATAACATAAGCACATATAATAGTCATACACATAATACATAACATTTCATAAGTACATATTATGTTAACTATTATTTTATTATGGAAGGTTATCATACACCTTGCAATGGTCAGGGGGACAACGTCCCCTGAGGGGTTTCAGGGGCAGCGCCCCTGAAACCTAGACGAAATAGAAAATCTAAGTAAGGGAAATCCTTTTGAAAAAATAAGATTCCTTTTCAAAATACCTTCAAAATTGTTTCTGAATCATCCATGAAATTCTTTCTTAAAACTCAAAATTGTTCAACAATTGAATAATTTGTTTCAAACAACAACCCAGATCTATTCAACTATTGAAACATATATCATATACATAAAAGACCCCATAGAAAAATAATTCGTAAACAGTTTCCAATTCGCAAATCTAAACTGCTCGAATTTTTTTTTTAATTTCATGTATTTTATCAGATAAAATAACGCAAAAACAGATCCAATTCCATGATACAATTTTGCACAAATCTGGACGTAAGGACACAGGATTTAATCTAACGTACTGTTTCAAATTCCAGACGCACTGTTTCATATTCCAGACATACTGTTTCATATTCCATATGCATTGTTTCATATTCCTTTCTTTTTAATTGAAATCATATCTGACATATAAACAAACGCAATTCTCAATTTGATAGAAAAACAAATGCCATATGGACTGGAAAAAGACACCAAACAGACGAAGTCATATGCCCCAACACGAATCTAATTTGCACCAAAGGAAAAAAAATATATATCCAATCTTACGAACATACCATACGCGGATTTATCAATTCCCAATTGAATCCGCTCAAAATGGTCATGGACTATAAATCAAAATTTTAGAAATTTAAATTTCATGGCATCACATGCATATCATGAAATTGATTTCAATTTAATCAAAAACACAAGCGGCTCTGATACCACTATAGGGTTTTTATGCGAATTTTCATAAAAATTTGTAGTAGAAAATTAAAAACCCTAAAATTGGAATCCATATGCTTTGATTAAATTCGATAACAAGAGGAATAAATTCTTGATTTACCTTGCAATTTCGTATCCAGAGATTTGAAATCAAACTCTTACGATCCTGATCTACAAGATACCACAATTTCGTTGTGCTCTCTACGTAGTCCACATGAACAAGCCACTCAAAAAGGAATCACTTCTTGCGTGCTAGCATAATCTAGAACCTTTCTAGATTGATGAGGAAGATTTGAGTTTTTCTCTCTTTTAGGTTTACAAAATTTCTCTGCCATTTAATGTGATAGTAAAAGTCTTAACCCTAATGAGACACTATCACACCTATTTATATTATGTCAGTATTTTGCATGATAATAATGCCCCTAATCTTACTAGGGTTGGTAGTGATAGTAAATTATTATTCATAATAATAATTTATTTATTCTTCCCATTGGATTTTTTAAAAATAAATCACTAACTAGTGATTGGCCTCTAGTACATGAAATAACAATACTTAGTAATTGGCCTAGGGCACAATCACTAACATTAACTGGCAAATGAAGGAACGCCGCCCGTGGTATCGGCATGAAATGACTAACGCTTAGTGGAGTTTCTTTGTTCCAAGCTAAGGTTGAGATATTGAAATGTCGAAGTTAAGTGATTGGTGTAGTGGTTTGGTATATTCCTTCGTTGGTCCTTTGACTCTCCTGGTGGGTGGGCCACTGAGGTATTGCCTGGTTAGGTTCCTTTAACCCCAATAGAAGGGCATAAATCTACATCTTGTTTGGATTCCAGGTTATCCAAGCTTGTACTTATGCATATGGTTGATTGTTGCATTGCATATGCTTGCTAATCATACTTTCTTATTATTGCTTGATGTATGTTTGGTCAAGTTACCTCACTGAGCTGTGGTTTTGGTCACCACCCCCCCCCCCCCCCTCCCCCCCCCCCCCCCCCCCCTCCCCTCCCCCCAAACAAATAGTTTTTATGCAGGAATAATATAAGTTAGGGTTGGACTAAAAATGTGCGAAGAATGTTTCTCCATCAGCTAACTTAGAATGCAAAATTTAATAAATTGTATAAACAAGTAAGATCTTGTATTTTGTTGGTTGATACCCAATTTTTATTATTTGGTAAGATATCGATTCTCTACGATCTTGATAGAATGTGGATAAATCGAACCCTTAGAGAATTTAAATAAAGTTTATATATATACATATATGATTAAATTATGTGAATTAAATAAATAAAATAGAGTCTTGTAATCTCTGAGTTGCAAGACAGTTATCATATTACGGGTACACACATAGTATGATAACTTTAGGGTGATCTACTAGGCTCTGTTCTGAGGCATGACAATGCCAACCCTAAATCGATATGACTCATGATCTAGTTTAAGCGATGTATTTTCCATAATCAACTAAGATTGATAAGAACAAGATATCATTGCAATCAATCAAGATTGATAAGAGAAAGGGTTCCAACAGTAACAAACTCTCAAGAAGAAATTTTATTCAAAATCTAATAATTAAGAATCATTATGTTAATGACTTGACTAGGACTATTTATATTAGTCCAAAAATAATAAAAAATCTATACAATGACTATAATACCTCAAATAATTATGATAATAAGATAACTAAATAAAAAACTAATTTAATTAAAATTTTATCAGTGCATCACAGAGTCTTCCACAAAGGCGCGTCACAGGGCGTGTGACTTTTTGACTTAGTTATCCAAGCTTAGGGTAGCCTCACATATGGGCATAAGATAGGCCATGATATCCTTTGTCTTCATAAGCATGGTCCGTAACACTACTATGGGATATAGTATGCCTTTGATGATCTTGATTCTTCTATAATTTTATTCGTATCATACCTTATAGTTTGATTCCCATCATACTCGAGGTTGTCAACAATTAGCCCTCAAATCGATGAGGTAGAGTCGCTTAGGTAAATCAACTATAAATTTACTCTCATCACAAAAGCTCTTAAGAAGTCTTCAAATATTTCCATAATGCGTTTTGATTGCCCATTGGTTTGACGTTGAAACATAACGCTAAACTTCACTTTAGTATGTACCCATAGCATGAAGTTGACTCTTCTAGAACATCCCTACATTCCTAGTATCTCTATCAAACACTATTGTCACTAGTATTCTATGAAGTCTCACTATCTCCCTGGTGTACAACTTAGTTAATCTCTCCAACTTATACTCATTTGATATTGGTAAGAAGTGTGCTTACTCGGTATGTCAATTCAAAATAACCCAAAGGAGCTAAAATAGGAAACCAGAGTGACACAATTGAGGGACATGATTGCATCATAGTTTTTCCCTTCTTAGGAATAAGGCATTTTAAGTACAAAAATTGATATGTGAAGAAGACATGATTAGGGATGCAACCGGGCGGATCATTATAGGGTATTCAACCCGCCCAATCCACTAAAAACTCTATAGGGCTTTGGGGCGAGTTTTAGGATTAAACAAACTTGATAAATTGTCAAGTTGAGTTTCAGGTTTATATATAACCTGTTAGCAAAACCCAACCGGCATAAATTTAAAATAAAATATAAACAATTAAAAAGATTAAGTTATTAAGACAAGGAAAAGAAAGACTAAAAGGAAAACCCTAGCCACTTTCCTTTCCTCTAAGCTGCGTTGTCACTCACTCTCACCATTACTCTCTCTGTCTCTCGCCCTCTCGCTCTCTCGCTCTCAACTCTTAGCTCTCTCACTTTGGCTCTCATCTCTCTTGCATTCTCACTCTCTAGTTTTCTATTCGATATTTTTTTTTTTAATTTCTATCCATCTCTATGTTGGAATTTGTTTAGATCTAGACTTTTGGTTGATTATTGTTGTCATTTGTTCATTATTGGTGTTGCTAAAATTAATAACATTTATCATTTTTTTGTAGATACTTAGATCTAGAATTTTAGTTGTTTAGATCTAGACTTTTAATTGTTTTCACATATTGGTTACTTAGTTTACGTATTGAATCCTTTGTTGTTATACATGGAGAACCATGTGCAGATTGTATTTTCACTTTCACTTGCTTTTTGTTTTTGTTTTGATGCTTACAAATATGGTGTGCGTGTGTGTATGTATGTACGTTTGTAGGTTTTTTATAAGAACCTAATTTCTAGACGATTATTATCGATGTAAAAGCTTGAAACTTCTAGCATAAATTTTTGAGAAATCTACGTGTTGGTAAGTCTGTATATGCACCCATTTTGTAGATTATGGTTGTTGATATTAAAGCTTGTAACTTTCTCTAAGTTGATGCATAATCAAACGACAGTTGGTGATGTAAGTTTGTATGAGAACCCTTTTTCTGAACCATTATTGGTGATGTAAAGTTTCTATAAATTTGTTGTTAGGAGTTTTTTATGTTTCTATAGCTATTTGATTATGTGTAGCTGAAATTGGTGCTTTGTGTGTAATGTAGGGAATATGAATGTTGCTAAAATTCCGATTAAGGTAGATGATAATGATAATGATAATGGTTATGAGAAAATTCCATCCGCTGCTTACACTAAGAAAGAGGTGGCATCCAAAATCTTAACAAATACATCATGCTCTCAAGTAGCAAGGACTACAGAAGAAACTAGGAATCTTAATAAGCATAAGTGCATTCTACTGTGTGGAATGAGATGTTGAAAAAAACTATCAATGGAGAGATTTTTGTTAAGTTTACACATTGCAAAAAACAATTGAAAGCAACTAGTACGAATGGAACCAAACATTTACATAATCATTTAGGGAGGTGTCTGCAGAGGAAAAAGCATAAAGACCTAAAGCAATGTCTTTTATTAATTGAGAGGAAGAATAGTGAGAGTGAAAGTGGATTTAAAGTTGGAAACTGGTCATTTAATTAAGAAGCTACTAGGAAAAAACTTGCAATGGTAATTATTGCTCATGAATATCCTATTTCAATAGTAGAGCATGAGCATTTTATGGATTTTCTAAACAGCATCCAACCCCATTTTCATAATTTCAGTCACACCACAATACGAAAAGAGATTATGGGTATCATTAGGATAGAGAATGAAAATTTAAGAGTCTTACTAAAAGGACTTAATTATGGGGTGGTAGTAATAACAAACATATGGATGTCGAACCAAAAGAAAGGATATATGGCAGTTACCATACATTTCCTTGATTGCAATTGAAAGCTTTAAAGTCGACTATTGGAGTAAGTTTTTTAAAGACTATATCTTCTAGTTTCATCTATGAAAGTAAAATTTGTTTTCTAACTATATCTACATTTTTTTTCCAATTTTTTGTATAGTCCAGCTCCACATACAAGCAAGGCACTTGCTGATCAATTGTTCAATTCTTTGATGAAATGAGGCTTAGATAGAAGAATATCTACAATCACTATAGATAATTGTTCAACAAATGATGCGATGATCAAAACTATAATTTTGAAGTTGCAAAAGGATGAGCTCATTCTTCATGGAAAGGTACTTCATATGCGCTGTTGTGCTCATATTTTGAATTTGATTTTGAGAGAAGGTATCAATGTTATAGAAAAAGCAATCGAGAGGATCTGTGATAGTGTTACCTTTTGGTCAATAACACTATCACGAGTGGAGAAATTTGGAGAGGCACGTAGGTAGATAGATGTGTCATATAATAGAATGCTTTGCTTAGATTGTAAAACACGATGAAATTCTACATATGATATCTTGTTACTGCCATCTCACATAAAGAAGTTTTTTATAAAGCCCAGCTTATGGATAAACAACATAAGTATCTTCTCATAGATGATGATTGGGATTTAGCAAAAGAAATTTGTAAGAGGTTGGAAATTTTTTATGAAGTGACTAATCTTTTTTTCTTTTCCACAATATCCAACTGTGAATTATTTTTTTGAAAAGGTGTTTAAGATTAGGGAAGCCTTAATTGATCGGAAGAGCTCTATTGATATTACAATAAGTACAATAGCTGATAAGATGTTTGAGAAGTTTGAGAAATATTGGGGTGAAATGCATATTATCATGGCTTTTGTACCATTCTAGATCCATGCTTCAAGATGAAAGCTACTGATTTTGTGTTTCCAATTGTTTATGGTGAGAAGGCTATTGTGGAGATAGAAAATGTTACAGAAATTTGTTATGATTTAGTTCAAGAGTATCAGACAAAAAACAAGTCTCAACATAATAAAGGTACAAGTGGTTCTTTTATAATGCCTTCAACAAGTGGTGATGGCCAAGCAAATGTAAAATCGAAATTGGTGCAATACTTGATTGCCATCACTGCTAATGACTATGTAAATGTAAAATCAGAGCTGGACCACTACTTAGATGAGCTTGTTTACCTTGGAGTAATGATTTTGATATTCTTGCATGGTGGAAATTGAATGGAATTAGGTACTCCACATTGCAAGCACTAGCAAGGAATATATTAGCAATTCATGTGTCTATAGTTGCTTCTAAATCCACATTTAATACAAATGGATGTGTAATTAGCTCACAGAGAAGTTGACTCCATCTAGACACAATAGAGGCATCAAGTTGGATATCAAATGGAAAATTAGATAAGAAGTTTGATTACTTAAAGTTCATTCATGAAAAAAATTTTATTTCCTATATCTCCAATAGTGTTTTAAGTATTATGCAATCTTTCTTCTATTTTTGTAGGTTTTGACATAACTAAGATAAAGAATGAGATGAAAAATTTGCGTTTTGAGGATTAAGAACAAGTAAGCAAATATAGAGCTTTTATAAAGTTATTTATTTTTTTCTCCCTTCTATTATTTGATTACTATGTAATACATTTTTATTTTTGTTACTACTTGACTAGGTGGCCTTGGCTTGATGTTGTTGGCTATTTGGTGACATATTTGAAGATTGAGAATGAAGTTGTATCTATTGAGAAGGACGACAACAATGGAATTTGTGTTTGATTATTTTTACGTGAGGATATTTTGTGACTACTCAAGATCTTTGTTTTTTTTTTTTTTTGTCTTTTCTTTTTGCTTGTGGAGGCATTATATGTAGGTAATGCTTACCGTGCACTTTTATTTGTTAGAGAATGAAAACTTTAAATCTGTCTATTTGAACATGTTTTATGCAAGATTTTTAAGCTTGCAAGACTTCTAGTATTTAATTTATTGATGCATTATATGTTAATTAAACATGTTTCATAGGAGAGTATTCTATAGTCTTTGTAAATGGACCATAGTTGGCATAATTTTGGAGAATCAAGATGTTAGCAATTTTTGCTAGCTTGTAGAATGAAGATATAGAGTTATAGAGTCCTTCGAGGAACACATGCAGGGTTAATGTAATATACTAAATGATTTTAAGTCGTAAGTGTTCACAAGCTACTAGATTCTAATATGCCTTTTATGTTGATGTTAAAAATAGGTTAAGTTTGATCAATTTCGTGTTAGAACAAGATTGGCATCAATTGGATTATTTTCTTAACTTCTGCAATGAAGGATGGCATCTCTAATGAAGAACGCCGCCAGCCTATGTCTTAAGTTTGCCAGCATACTCTGTAACAGATTGTACGCCGTCTCCTGAAGAATCTACGCCGCCAGCGTACAGACGGTGTAGGATGGGAACAGTAGCGTTTTTCTTAATGCTGGGACGAAAGCTGCCGGCGTTCATGGGGTTTCTTTTCTACACCGGCATGAAAGCCGCCGGCATAGGTCCAAGATTTACCGGCATATGAAGGGACGATTTGAATTCTGGGAATCAAAGCCTCGACGAACACTGCCGGCGTTCATATAGATCTGGCCAGCGTATGGTGTAAGCCGGCAAAATCTGGAGGTACGCTGCCGGCGTAGAGCCAACGTATGACCAAATTTCTATAAATACGAGATGTGAAAATCATTTTCGACAGACATTTCTTTATATCATTTCCCCTTCGTATAAGAGAGTTCTGAAGCGTTCTTGGTGATTTAGGCCTGGAGAATCATTCGGAGGGTGTTACTAATTAAAAGTAAGTGATCTTAACCTTCTCATTTGGATTATATACAAATTTGTATAAGTATCTTAGGGTTTGGATGAATATTTCATGAAGGATTTTGAAGAATAAACCCTAACTCGTGTTTTGATCAGAATAGGAAGAGAAGAAACAAGTATTATACATTCCATATCAGTAAGTATAAGTTTTGAATCCTCTTTATACGAAATTGGACAGCTTTGATATTTCGGTATTGATCATATGAAATGTTTTATGGGGTTTTGGTGGAAATTCTGATTTAAGGATTTGAAATATCCATTCTTTGATATTATTTGAGGTGCTTGGGGTTATTGATCAGTATAATTCGAGTTTGGGAAGTTCTGTATCAAGTTAGTTTAGATAGGTTGTTTTATGTTAAAATATTGCGATCATGTCTGTTGATATATATATATATATATATTGTAACAGGACATTGGAGTTGTGAAACTGTGGTTGATTTGGATATAAGAATTTCTGGAGTTTGGGTTGACTTTGTGTTGTTGGTGTCAAATTCTGAGGATTTGATTTGGATTCCTGAAATTTAGAAAGGTATGACTAATCCATTACTTGATGTATGTGCTTGTAGATTAGAATTTTTGTGAATGGATGTAGGAACAGAATTGCATAATGAACTTAATAAATATTCGGCTTAATAATTGTCTGTCTGGTTGTGGTTAGTTTTGACCAGTAGAGACCTGGCAGACAGTGATACTGGTGAGGCACCCTGATGATCTTAGTGTGAGGTTGTCCCGAGTGAACTTGTGTTAAGAAATGATTCCGGTAGAATTTAGGTGTTCAGGAATTGGGATGTTTGGGGAGTACCCACTCATCCATATATGTATATATGATTACTTATTTTCAAATCAGTTGGTTGTTTTTATAGCAAAGTCTGAGTTACTCTGGGTTCAGGATTTATGTATACTAGATTCTAAACTATGTTGTTTTGCTGAACTAAAATAGATTATAAACTATTGTATACATTTAGTTTAGTTGCATTTATTTATACATGTTGTTTGTGCATAATCTTGCTTGAACTGGATTGGATATTATCGTACTGGGCTTCACCGCTCATTCTATTACATTTTAGGTGTAGGTGATGATAATGTGATTTATGATCTTTCGGGTTTTTATATCATCTATGAGGATGGGGATGGCATTAGCGGTCCTGACTACCCTGCTGATGACTAGTTGTTTAGTCATAGATGATATAGGATGGATTTGAGAAGGCTAACTGATTGAATTATATTTTGTTTATTGAAATTTTAAATTGTATTTGGAGATTTCATGTGGTGACAGTTTTAGGGCATGGTTTGTGTTGATTCTCTAAATATCTAAGAGTTTTGATGATAACAAAATACTCAATGAACTAACTACTCTATTAATGTGAAGAATTATATTCATAATTTTATACAGAATATTGGTAAAGTTGTTGAGCAAATATATAAGGTTGAATGATATTAAGTCTTCGACATAAACAAGATTTCGGATAGACAAGAGTTGATATATGATATGAAGATTTCAGATGATGCTTAGAAAAGAAAAAGAACCTTTAGGAGAAACTCAAAGCAACCATTCTGAATTGAAGTTAGTTTCTAGAAACACAGAAGTTTTTACATAACTTTTATAAGAAACTTCAGTAGTAATTCTGAGTTAAAGATGGTTACTGTTTATCTTCTCAAATAAGATCTACGTTTATTTATGAAAAAGATCAATAGTTTTGAAGACCTAGCTCCGAGATAATAAGTATATTCGGACAGTATACTTATTAGTTCCACTAAAGTTGGATTATCCTAGGGGATTAAATAAATTATTGGATTGATTTTTTTTTTTATCAAAGAAGTTTTCTGGAAATAAAAAACAGAAGCTACAGTTGATTAACGATGGAACGATTTGAAGTTAGAACAGTTATGTTTTTTTTATTTTTCTCAAGATAGAAACAAATTCAAGTTGGATAATTTTAAGAAAATCAAAATAAGAACAATGTTATCCTTAAGTAGATAACACACGAAGATCACGTTGAAGACCGTGATATCAGCAATCAGCAATAGTTTTCCAGATTTATCTTCAAGATCAACTTTATCAGAAGTTTTCAAACAGAAAACAAGTGGATCATCTCAGATCACGAAATTCAAGCAGATCTTATCTATTTTGCGTATCAAGAATTCAAATTCAAATCTGGAACCAAAGAAAACAAGAAGAATTCTCTCTTGAAGAATATCAGCAGCGGTTGATAAATCAAATAAAGGATAAGAAGGAACAGATTTTATCCGAGATTTGTGGGATATTTATCTTATCTTGAGCGCAACAATTTTTTATCATTAGAAGGATATGAGATGCGAGCAGAGATAAAAGAAGAAGGATACACAGAACTTGAGACGGTTTTAAGAAAAACAAAAACTAAGAGTTATTGGACTTTGACCGAGAAATATTAAGAGTTGAAAAAGCACACTTTCTTTACTATTTTCACGTGCAGAATTGTAGCAATTATTATTGCAATCTTTACATTTGTCTTTTAGTTAATTGAAGCAACTTGTTGTTGTCTTCAAGTGAATTAGTTCAATTTCTAGTTTAGACTCTGTAGATCGATTGAAGCTAGAAGATAGCTGTGAGAATCGAGCAGAGAGAATTCTACAAGCTAGTAATTGTTTTTATTGGATATAGTGGAACAAAACCCGAAGGATATCGTGGTCCCCAGCTCGGAGCTGGAGAGTGGACTGATGCACAAGGTGGAACCACTATAAATATCTGCCTGATCTTCTTATCCATTCTCTATTTATATTTCCATAGTTTATGTTATTGCCGTTTAATTGTTCATATTGTTCTCTTAACCTAAAATCAAAGGGGATTGTTTTTAAAAGGCAAAAATTTTAATTTTCTGAAATAATCAATTCAACCCCACCCAACCCCCCCCCCCCCCCCCTTCTTGATTATTTTCGGGACCAATAATTGGTATCAGAGCGGGACTCCTTTTAAATTGAGTGATCCAAACAAAATGGCTGAGAACAATATTGCAATTAATAAAGCTCCATATTTTGATGGTTCAAATTATCTTTATTGGAAAATGCGAATGACAACTTATATCAAAGCGAATGATTATGCTTCTTGGCAGGTGATCCAATTTGGAGACAACCCAATGGCAATATCGGATGATGCGAGTTTCACAGATGAAGAGCTAAAGTTGATTGAGAAGAACAATAAAGCTAGGAATCTCTTACTCACAACCATAGCTCCTTTTGAATTTTATCTAATTTCATCCTGTGAATCAGCAAAAGAAATATGGGATACTCTTTCAAAACCTTATGAAGGAACAGACACAATTAAGGAAACAAAAATCAATTCATTACTTCAACATTATGAATTATTTAAAATTAAGTCTGATGAGAAAATTAAAGATGCTTTTAATAGATTCACTACTATTACTAATGAACTAACCTCATTTGGAAAGAAATTAGATGATTCTGATCTTGTCAGGAAAATGCTTCGAATTTTGCCTAAATCGTGGGATGCCAAAAAGACAGCCATAGAAGAAGCTCAAGATTTAAATAAGCTGACACTTAGTCAGTTAAGGGAAAAGCTAATGGCATACGAGTCACATCATGATACAATTGAAGAACCAGAAAATAGTTCAAAGGCAATTGCTTTCAAAGCTAAAAGAGTTGTTGAATCTGATTCAGAAGAGGATAGTGATGACGAAAACATTAACATGCTTACAAGGAGATTCAACAAATTCTTGAAGAAAAAGAAAGGTAAAAAGTTCAAAAGTTTCAATAGATCTAACAAATTTGATGCAGGAAAAAACTATAAGGACAAAGAAGAAAAGAAAGAGAAGAAAGAAATTGTGTGCTATGAATGTAAAAAACCGAGACATATTAAATATGAGTGCCCTGTTTTAATAAAAAGGATTGAAAAGTTTAAGAAGAAAAGTCGAGCAATGATGGCAACTTGGAGCGATTTGGATGAGTCAGAAGCTGAACCAGAAGTTATAAGTGACAATGAAGAAGAAGCAAACCTCTGTCTCATGGCTACTTCTGAGGTAATGTCACGCCCCAACGGGTACCCTAAACGTGACAGTCCGCCACACTCAATATTAAAGCTTAAGTATGACAACCTTAGTCCTTTCCAAAAGCTTTTATATTAAGTGTAAGGCTTACTTTCACAATTTTAGAGGACCATATATGGAATAATGAAGCTTAAGGAGATATAAAAACATATTAAGAAAAGAGGATTCACAATGAATATTTATTCATAGCAAAGACTATGCATACTTGGGAACAATTCCCTAAATTACTAAGCTATTATATAAATAATTGCATGCTAATACTATGATATACTTTATCTAGAGTTCTAATATTCAAGAGGGATTACCTGCCCACATGGTCCACGTGGCCTTAGCCATAAGTACGGAAACTGCAAAAGGTAGCTATTGGGGTATAAGCTAACAGGCTTAGTGAGAACTATTTCCATAAATAACTTCTTGTAACAAGATTCAAATAAGTTGGCTAATCACACATATGTAATACATCAAACACGTGGGCAAACAATCATATAGCTTTCCGGGAACTATATGTTGAATGGATTTACGCCCTCCATTCAGGGTTTGGTGATACTCAAAACAAGTGGTTTTAATAATAAAAAATTTAAGCTTGCGAGCACACATCGCCAAGCATTCAATAAAAACTTTTATACTTGCGAGCACACATCGCCAAGTATTCCGAACCCACTTGAATTGACCTTGCTTTCGGATCAACCGCCAAGCATATTCCATTAAGCCGCCAAGTAATCGCTTTCGGATCTTCCGCCAAGTGTTGCTTTCGACATGAGCCTACTATCCTTCTCACCCAAGGATAATATCCCAACCATGTAATGTGACTCACTTCGTGATATGCATGAGTTCATTAATTTATAAAGTCATAACATAATTATTTTCAACTTCATGGTGATCAAGGAATTTCACACAAATCAATATTAAACTAAAACAATCACTTAGAACAATTCGGGCTTCGATATTCTTAGAATCCTTTCAAGGAATTATTTTACATGCATATCGGTTTATCTTTTCTTAACTCTAGTGCAACTAATTTACAAGCACAACAAGTGTAGCATTCAATGGAAATAAACTCACGATGCCATTGTCGTCTATTCCTCTAAGCGGATGAGTCGTTCACACACTCCACTAGATCGTAATAGTTCTCGGGGTGGAGGAATCCTTCCTCGGGGTTACCTAACCAAAGAAAATACCCATAATGAGTTTTTCTTGAAGATTTTCTTGAATTTTGACAAAACAATGTCAACGAACGTCAAAGTTCGTATAGAAGAATGTTCCAACTTAAAATGGCCATAACTTGGTCATTTTAACTCGGAATTGCGCATATAATATACCGATTTCTATCTACTCGAAAAGATCTACCCATTTCTAAAATTATTTCCCACAAACAAAGCCATATAGGTTCCGAAAAACTGGTGACAAAATTCACCACGGATTTTCAAGTAATTTTATCTTTGGTTTCAAGAAATCAAAATTTGTTTGATAAATACTTAGTTATCTATATAGTTGAAAATTTCTCTTTTTATAACTATATAACTCATATTTAAGCATGCTCAAGTGTCTTGTTGTCCAAATTATTTTTCTTAAGTAAAACAATGTCGGTTTGAAGCTTTTCGGAAATTGTTTTTGTGAATTTCTTTAAAAATGAACACCTTGTTTATTTTGTTTTCTAAAAATGTTTTATGTTGGTTTTATTTATCTTTTTTTTTTTTCTAAGTGACTTTTGAAAATAAAATTTTCTACTTTCTAAGTTACATTTATACTATATTTGAAGTTTTTCTAGGAAAATATGATATTCTTTATTTTTCTTGTGCAAATCTTTTTGTTCACTTGTTTGCAAAATCCTTACTTGACATTTCTCATTCTTTTCTCATGTCTCATATTTTTCAAAAAATTATCCATGCATGAAAACTTGTTTTCTTCATAAAAACAACATGGAACAATTAAGGACTTTTTGTAGAAAAACTAATTTATATCTTATTAGTTTTCTTCTTGAAACTTGAAAAGAAATAATTTTATTGTTTTCAAACCATAAATTTTCTTTGCCTATTTGTTTGCAAGGGTCTTTATTTAAAATTTCCTTAATCATCCATCTTATTTTCTTTCTTTATGAAAAGAACCATTTTTGTTAACAAAATATTTTCTTTGAAAAGCAAAGTAAAGTAACAAAGATTCAAATAGTTTCTAAATTCATAGAGAATTCTTTTTGTAACTTGAAAATGAATGAGTTTATTTTGTTATCTTATAAATTTTATGTTTTCACAAAAATTCATTCCTAAGTAACAAAAAGTCTTCTTTATTCATTACCTTTAGAAAATAAAACTTTTGGGCAACAATCTAAATGAACATGATTATAAGAATAATAATAAACAAAGTAACATAAAGCATGAATAATAAAATCAAGTATTGGAGTCTTAGCTTTTTCAAGGCTCCCGGGACTAAGAAATAACTAGTCCCATAAAGAAAATGAAAGAAGAAAACTTGTTTTGACTTGATTAGGACAAGTCTAAGACTAGATACTAGTCCTTATAAACAACTTGAAATAAATAAATTGCATTGAAGTAAATAAATTACATGAAAGGTAAATAAATTGCAAGATTATGAGCTTATATGCTCTAAAGAATATGTATATAGTTATTTAGAATAGTAGATAGTTATGAACATAAAAGAAATATAAAGAACATAAAGGAAAAAAGTAACATAAAGAAATTGATATTATGAACAAAAACAAAGTATGAATCTAATGTTGCTTTCTTAACCTTCATGGTTTTAGAAAACATACACTAAGTTCATACTAAGTAGATGAACATGGAGTCTTCTTGAAGAACTTTTACCTAAAGGAGATGAGCCTAAAGAGAACTTCTTGAAGAGCTTCTTGAGAGAAATTCTAGAGAGATTTTGAGAGAGTAATTTTAGTATAGAAGTGGTGTGAAAGAAGTGAAAGAGGAGGGGGTATTTATAGGAAAATGGGGAGTGATTTTGGATGAATAAAATAAATGCAAAATTAAAACAAATGGAGAGGGAAGAGAGAGAGAGAGGTGCCGGCCACATTTTGAGAGAGAGAGGAGTGATTTAATTTTTGTATTTTGTTAAATAAAAGATGTAATAAGTAAGGTAGATGTGATATAAAGTTATGGGAAAGGTAAAAAGTTAAGATAATAGGTTATGTAGAGTGTAAGAGTAGTGTAAGAAAAAGTAGAGATAAAAGAATAGTGTAGAATAGTAATGAATAGTGTAATGTAAAGTAGATATGACAATTAAAGTACCGTAGTAAGAAAATACGCGTGTAATAGCTATATCTGTTATTTTACTTACCGAAAAATTATGAAATTGATATTTTTGGAAAACTTATATTTTTACGAGTCTAACGGTGTATTCGAATATTTTTTACTAGTTCGGGCTTCCGACACGTTTTTCGAGAACTGTGTCCGATCGGGTTCGAAGGACACCCGAATTTCGCGAAACTGAAACTTTTATAAAACCTATGGTTATTACGACTATTCGAGCTAATTATCCCAACTTTGTTTTTCCGGGCCAAAGAAAACGGCAATGCCGGACTTAGATTGACACGGCAAACTAGGGTTTTGTTGACCTTAGGGTTTGTTTGACTTCCGGTTAGGGTTTTATGCTAAACCGATCCAAAAATTTTAGGGGTTTACAGTAACTTCTGAAACTGATGATGAATCAATTGAAGATGATATGATTGCTGAAATGGAAAAACTTTTAAAAGCTCTTAAGAAAGCTGATTTAAAAATTGCTAAATTTGATAATGAGATAAAATCATTAAAGAATGAAAAAGACGCATTAAAGCAAACCAATTCCTTGCTTGTCGATGAAAATGATATCTTGAAGAGTGAAAATGAAAAGTTTTTTAAGGATAATGAAAAGCTAAGAAAAGATAATAACTTGCTAAAAGATGAAACAAGTTTTGAAAGTAAAAATTGATGAATTATCGAATTCAATAAAGAATACGTTCAATAAGTTCAATGAAAGTGATGAAAAGCTAAAAATGTTGATTTCATCACAAAGATTGTCGTGTGAAAAGCATGGTTTAGGTTATAATTATGGTTTAAATTCAAATACATCTAAGAAAACTATATTTGTGAGAGCCAAACCAATTGTAAATGCGGAATCAAGTGTTAAAAAGATTGATTATAAAGCAATACGTGGAAAAGAAAAGTACGTTCAAAAATCCAGAATGAATTCCAGAAGCGATTTTGAAAGAAAACATTCTTATGGAAATCATATCAGAAGATATTCCAGAAGCTATTACAGAAGTTATCCGAGACAAAATAGTTGGAGACAGGTAAACAACAGGTATTGGAATAATAATAATAACACATATACATGTTTCTGTTGTAATAAGATTGGTCACATAGAAAAGTATTGTTATTATAAAAGAAACAAGCTCAGTATTCAGCAAGTAAAACAAAGGGATGAAACGAGCTTGTCTTTCAAAGGACCCAAACTTGTTTGGGTTCCTAAAAAGGTTTAACCCTTTTATTTTTGCAGGAACATGAAGCTAAAATCAATGGAACATGGTATCTTGATAGTGGATGTTCCCGACATATGACAGGAAATGCTTCATTGTTCAATAGCATAACATGGGAAGAAAAAGGATATGTAAAATTTGGAGATGACAGTAGAGGTAAAATTATTGCAACTGGAAATATTGGTATGTCACCTCATACTATAGAAAATGTTTATTTAGTAAAAGGCTTGAAACATAACTTATTGAGTATCAGTCAGTTATGTGATAAAGGATATAAAATGGTTTTTGAAAAAGATAAATGCTTTGCATTTAGCGAAAATGGTATAAAATTATTTGAAGGTTTTAGAAAGAAAAATATATATTTGATAAGACCTAATAAAATGGAGGATGCATGTTGCTTGTTATCTATGAATGATCAGATCTTTGTTTGGCATAAACGTTTAGGACATGTTAATTTTAATCAATTAGAAAAATTATCAAAAAGAATATAATAAGAGGTTTACCTAAAATAAGTATTAAACAGGATGTGAAATGTGATACATGTTTAAAAAATAAAATGGTATCTGTTTCTCATAAAAGTAAAAATGTGATAACCACTAGAAGACCTCTTGAGTTGTTGCATCTTGATTTGTTTGGGCCTACTAGAACTCTTAGTATGGGTGGATGTAAATATGGATTTGTTGTTGTAGATGACTATTCGAGATATACTTGGGTTATGTTCTTAAGACATAAAAAGGATACATTTGATTCCTTTCAAAAATTTGCAAAACAAATACAAAATGAAAAAGGAGTTTCCATAATTAGTTTACGAACTGATCATGGAACAGAGTTTCAAAATTCAGATTTTATAAATTTTTGTGAAGAACATGGGATATCTCATAACTTCTCAGCTCCATATACACCTCAACAAAATGGAGTTGTAGAACGCAAAAATAGAACTATACAAGAAATGACTAGATCTATGTTAAATGAAAGTGGTGTTGCTGAGTATTTTTGGGCAGAAGCTGTGTCTACAGCTTGCTATATTATCAATCGAGTATATATTCGGCCCATGACAACAAAGACCGCTTATGAATTGTTTCGAGGTAAGAAACCTACTGTTTCATATTTTCATGCTTTTGGATCTAAATGTTTTGTAAAAAGGAATGTTCACAATCTTGGTAAGTTTGATGAAAGATCTGAAGAGGCAATATTTTTAGGATATTCTTTAAATAGTCGTGCTTATCGTGTATATAACAAATCCTCAAAAATTGTTGAAGAATCAATTAATGTTAAGTTTGTTGAAGATACAAAAGATGATGAGTCAGATGAAGAAAAGGATCTCAATCCTAAAACAGAACCTAGTACAGAACCTATATCTGAAGTATCTAACCTTCCGAAAAGAAGACAGAAGCAAGAACAGAAGGTAGTTCAGAAATTGTAAGATCTGAACCAGAAACTTCTAAAGGTTGGAAATACAAGTCTGCTCATCCATCTGAACAAATAATTGGTAATATACAAACTGGTGTCCAAACACGAGGTAAGTTACAAGAGTTTGAAAATCATTTTGCTATGTTATCTGAAATTGAACCTAATAATATTGAAGAAGCTTTAAATGATAATAGTTGGATTGATGCCATGCAAGAGGAATTAAATCAATTTCAAAGAAACAATGTATGGAATCTTGTACCTAAACCTGAAGGAAAATCTGTAATTGGAACTAAGTGGGTATTTAAAAACAAATTAGATGAAAACGGAAAAATAAGTAGGAATAAAGCAAGATTAGTAGCTAAAGGATATTCACAAGAAGAAGGAATTGACTTTGATGAAACATATGCACCTGTAGCTAGATTAGAAGCAATTCGTTTAATGCTTGCATATGCATGTTTCAAAAATTTTAAAGTTTTTCAAATGGATGTAAAAAGTGCATTCTTAAATGGATTTATAAAAGAAGAAGTATATGTTGAACAACCCCCTGGTTTTGAAGATCCTATTAAACCAAATTATGTCTTTAAATTAAATAAAGCTTTGTATGGTTTAAAACAAGCTCCAAGGGCTTGGTATGAAAGATTAAGTCTGTTTTTAATTTCAAAAGGTTTTCAAAGAGGAACAGTTGACACAACATTGTTCTTAAAAACTTATGAACAAGATATTTTGGTTGTGCAAATATATGTAGATGATATTATATTTGGTTCTACTAATGAAATATACTGTCAAGATTTTGCAAAGAATATGCAGGCAGAATTTGAAATGTCAATGATGGGAGAGTTGACATTCTTTCTTGGACTACAAATAAAACAAACAAAAGAAGGAATTTTCATACATCAAGAAAAATATACTAAACAAATTCTGAAGAAATTTGGGTATGAAGGATGTAAAGGAGCTGCAACTCCCATGAGTACTTCAACAAGGTTAGATTCTGATTCTAATGGGAAAAAGGTAAATGAAAAGTTATATAGAAGTCTCATTGGCTCTTTATTGTATTTAACTGCATCTAGACCTGATATTCTCTTTAGTGTGTGTTTATGTGCTAGATTTCAAAGTGCACCAACAGAAACACATTTGACAGCTGTTAAAAGAATTTTCAAGTACTTGATAAATACTCAAAATTGGGCATTTGGTATCCCAAAAATCAAAATTTTGATTTAATAGGATACTCAGATGCAGATTATGCTGGTTGTAAAATTGATAGAAAAAGCACATCTGGTACTTGTCAATTTTTAGGTGACAAATTAGTTTCCTGGTCTTCTAAGAAACAAAATTCTGTTGCCTTGTCTACAGCTGAAGCAGAATATGTTTCTATTGGTAATTGTTGTGCACAAATGCTTTGGATAAAACAACAGTTAAAAGATTATGGTTTTTTTCAAAAATATACCTATTAAATGTGATAATACAAGTGCAATTAATCTAACAAAAAATCCAGTGCATCATTCTAGATCTAAACACATTGAAATTCGACATCATTTTATTCGTGATCATGTAATTAATGGTAATATTGTTGTTGAATTTATACCATCAGATATGCAATTAGCTGATATTTTTACAAAACCGCTTGAAAAATTGAATTTTGAATTTATAAGGAATGAAATTGGAATTTGTAATCCTTTTTATTGAAAATAATAATCATAATAAATTAGTATATTAAAGTTTGTTCACTGACAAATGATAATCGAAGATTCTTAATAAAAAGAAAGAGGAAGACATTAATTGTTCGCAACTTTCAGTACGGGAACTCGTAATTTTTTTTGGCGCTCAACGTTCTGTCTTTCGTCTTCTCAATACTCTGTCTTCTTAAGTGTCATCCCGCTTTGGCTCTTCATAATTTCTCCTTTTCATTTCAAGAAAACCCTAAGAAATCCTTGCAGCGAACTCTCTGTTCAACATGGCTCCTCGCAAATCTCAACGTATCACCAACAAAAAATTCAAAACCGTGACATCTAAAGATCCTATTCTATTCAAGATACACAATCCTCCGATTCTCAACAAACCCTCTCTCAATCAGTTTCATCATCTAGGGTTCGTGAAGAACGAACTAAAAACAAACAAGAATCTGGACAGTGCTCTCCACCATCTAAAGAAACAGCGAAAAAGAAAAAATCCAAGGAAAATGTGTCACAAAGTTCTGACCCAGAACCTATGTCAGAACCTGTAATGAAGGTCAAGAAAGTGAAAACTTCCAAAGTTTCCTCCAAGAAAAGGAAAGAAGTACCTTCACCGTCAAAGGAACAGACCCATCCAAAAGGAGCAAGACAGTCAAGGAACTGAGATAAATGTCCATATAAGAAGGTAAAAATCCATGACTGTGCCTTTATAGATTTTGAATATTTTAAGAGGAATGGATTTTACTGGAATAAATGGCTAGATAATGTTGGTTGTCGAAGTTATGTAATCTGACTGGAGATGTAATTGGAGAAATGATAGAGGAATTTTATAGGAATTTGAGGTATGTCGATTCTAGGAGCTTGAAGTCAAGGTTCAAGATGTGAACATAACAATCTCACGTGATGATCTAATATAAATGTTTTGGTTTGAAAGATTGTCATGATGATAATACTGTTGTTTCCTTGAGAAGAAATGATATTTTTCTGAAAATAAATGGAAACATAGGACAGTTTCCAGATGATGATGTGTTTGTGTATGAGTTTCAACTAGTCGTTAGAATGCTCCACAAAAGTGTGCGAGAGTGTATTCTTCCACGCAAAGGGAGTTCTACAATAGTAACAAAAGACGATGGATTGATTATCCTGAGTATGATGCAGAAGGTTAAGATAGATTTAGCCAAGAGAATTTTGAAGAGAATTTGGAAGGAACAGGAGTACAGAGTATATGGGAATGTTCTTATGGAGATATTCAAGTTTAAAGGAATTCCCATTCCTAAGAAAATAAAATTTCCTATAGGGCTAAAAAGAATTGAAGAGAAAAGCATGCATCACATGCAAATTAGACCTTATAAGAAATTCTAGTATGCTGTTGATGGTGCGATTTACTTGCACAAGAAACATAGGAAAGAAATTAACTGGGACAAGGTTAAGGCAACAGTTGAGGGGGAGCAAAAACCAACTCCAGAAGCTTCTCCAGAAGTTTCATTGGATGAGGAAGCAGATCAAGGAAAGCACAGGACTGGTAAAGAACCAATGAAAAAGAAGGAAAAGAAAAGATATAAGCCTATGACTGGTGGCAAATTTCAGATAAGGGAAAGTTTGCAAATAGATTCTTCCTCGGACAGTGAAGATTCTTTTCTAGAGGGTCCAGGAGAAGCATCTTCTTTCAATCTAAAGATGCTTTCGCAAAGATGCTGGCAGCCTCTCTTGAGTCTTTCAAACAGGACTTTACAAAATTCATTTCTTCAGAGATCAAGACTCAGATATCCTCTTTGCAACAATCCCAACCTCCACCATCAAGGATGCCTTCTGATTCAGCACGTTCATTCTGTCGATCTTCACCACCTGAGCAAGAACCTGTTCCAGAAGCTGTCACCAATGACACTTCAATTGATCATGGTTCTCCTCGATCTGGACAGCCTTATGAGCCCACTCCTCTAAACTTAAGTCTTGTGCCTTTTATTCCTCTTGATGTGCTTCAGCATCTAGCAAATTATCTCACTCCACCTCCACAACATTTAGCTGCTCAATCTCCTCTTCCATCCAATTATCGTAGGCGTGTGAAAAGGACAGCTCGAAAGTCCACAAAAAGACCTAAAAAGCATTAATTTTTGTTATGTTTTCCTTGTTTACGGATATTGTTTTAGTTTCTGTTTGTTGATATTTCACATCAGACTTGTGATGTAATTTTGCTAGACTTCTTATATCAACCTTTCATATGGTTACTCCTAATTTTGCTGATAACAAAAAGGGGGAGAAAAGGTTATTGATATAAATGTGAATGTGTGATGAATCGTATGTGTGATGAATTTAGAATTATATGTTTGTGAATGTGTTATGAATGAATGTTAAATTGTTTTGTTATCATCAAAAAGGGGGAGAATGTTGATTCTCTAAATATCTAAGAGTTTTGATGATAACAAAATACTCAATGAACTAACTGCTCTATTAGTGTGCAGAATTATATTTAGAATTTTATACAGAATATTGGTAAAGTTGTTGAGCAAATATATAAGGTTGAATGATATTAAGTCTTGGACATAAACAAGATTTCGGATAGACAAGAGTTGTTATATGATATGAAGATTTCGGATGATGCTTAGAAAAGAAAAAGAACCTTTAGGAGAAACTCAAAGCAACCATTCTGAATTGAAGTTAGTTTCCAGAAACACAGAAGTCTTTATAGAAACTTTACAAGAAAATTCAACAGTAATTCTGAGTTAAAGATGGTTACTATTTATCTTCTCAAACAAGATCTACGTTATTTATGAAAAAGATCAATAGTTTTGAAGACCTACTCCGAGATAATAAGTATATTCGACAGTATACTTATTAGTTCCACTAAAGTTGGATTATCCTAGGGGATTAAATAAATTATCGGATTGATATTTTTTTTTTATCAAAGAAGTTTTCTGGAAATAAAAAACAGAAGCTATAGTTGATTAACGATGGAACGATTTGAAGTTAGAACATTATGTTTTCTGATTTTTCTCAAGATAGAAACAAATTCAAGTTGGATATTTTAAGAAAATCAAAATAAGAACAATGTTATCCTTAAGTAGATAACACACGAAGATCACGTTGAAGACCGTGATATCAGCAATCAGCAATAGTTTTCCAGATTTATCTTCAAGATCAACTTTATCAGAAGTTTTCAAACAGAAAACAAGTGTATCATCTCAGATCACGAAATTCAAGCAGATCTTATCTATTTTGCGTATCAAGAATTCAAATTCAAATCTGGAACCAAAGAAAACAAGAAGAATTCTCTCTTGAAGAATATCAGCAGCGGTTGATAAATCAAATAAAGGATAAGAAGGAACAGATTTTATCCGAGATTTGTGGATATTTATCTTATCTTGAGCGCAACAATTTTTTATCATTAGAAGGATATGAGATGCGAGCAGAGATAAAATAAGAAGGATACACAGAACTTGAGACGGTTTTAAGAAAAACAAAAACTAAGAGTTATTGGACTTTGACCTAGAAATATTAAGAGTTGAAAAAGCCCACTTTCTTTACTATTTTCACGTGCAGAATTGTAGCAATTATTATTGCAATCTTTACATTTGTCTTTTAGTTAATTGAAGCAACTTGTTGTTGTCTTCAAGTGAATTAGTTCAATTTCTAGTTTAGACTCTGTAGATCGATTGAAGCTAGAAGATAGCTGTGAGAATCGAGCAGAGAGAATTCTACAAGCTAGTAATTGTTTTTATTGGATATAGTGGAACAAAACCCGAAGGATATCGGGGTCTCCGGCTCGGAGCTGGAAGAGTGGACTGATGCACAAGGCGGAACCACTATAAATATCTGCCTGATCTTCTTATCCCTTCTCTATTTATATTTCCATAGTTTATGTTATTGCTGTTTAATTGTTCATATTGTTCTCGTAACCTAAAATCAAAGGGGATTGTTTTTAAAAGGCAAAAATTTTAATTTTCTGAAATAATCAATTCAACTCCCCCTTCTTGATTATTTTCGGGACCAACAGTTTGACTTGTTGAACTGCAGTTATGCCAACAAGGTCTAGTTTGTTGATTATGGGAATTATATTCTTATCATATGATTTATTTTATTGAGGACTACAATATTTTTATATACCTTGTGAGTTATACAGGTGATATTTATGTTGTTTGGAAATTATAGCCTTAGCGTGTTCTATGAAGAGAGAACAGTGGCGGGTTAATGCCAACAGGTTAGGGCGTTACAGCTTAATTGGTATCAGAGCAATAGGTTTTAAATCTGGTAGACCTAAGTTTTGACTCCTTAGGACGGTGAGATAAGATGAGAGGGGTAGATAAATAGGGTTGTTGTCTAGTTAAGCTATTGATGTTAGATTTAAGTTGTTAAATCAAGTTGGACACCCTTGTTCTAATCTATAAGGTTTTGTTTGTTTTAGAATGCCGCCCAGGAGAAGAAATACTGAGGAAAATGAAGAGGAACATCAGGCTCGCAATGAGAATTTACCACCTCCACCGGAGGACAAGCGCTGTGGATGTAGCACAGCTTATGCAGGCTGTGAATGCATTGATAGGAGTGGTAGGTCAGCAACAACAGGATATGAGGAGAGACATGCAGATAGTTCAAGAAAATGCTGATGCTTGGAGGCAAGAGACTCAAAGGCTGCATGGACATGGGGGTAATGGAGCCCGACATCCAGATGTGCTGAGCCTTAACAAGTTTGTGGATTTAGTTCACAAGTTTGAGCCAGTGCCGGAAAACCATTGGAAGCTCAGGTGTGGATAGAGGAAGTAGAGAAAACATTTGCAGCATTGGACATTCCTGAGAACAAGAAAGTGGAATATGCATCATATTTGCTGTCTGGTAGAGCAAATAACTGGTGGGCGAGTACTAAGAGACACATGCCAGGGATGATCACATGGCAGATGTTTCACCAGGCTTTCTTCAGAGAATACTTCCCCGACAGCATTAAACAAAAGATGTTGCAAGATTATTATACGCTGCAGCAAGGAAAGCTTTCAGTTGAGGAATATGAGGCTGAGTTACACAGACTGATGAGGTTTCTACCCGATGCACTGAAAGAAAGTGAGGAAGCAAAAGTTAGTCGATTCATCACTGGATTGGAACCGAGATACAGTACCAGGTGAACTTGATGGATCTGAGCAATTATGCAGCAGTGGTGAACAAGGCTAAGATGATTGAGCAGGGTTTGAGTAGAATCAAGAGCCGGGAACCACCAAGGAATCAAGTATATTTAGGGAAGAGACCAGCTGTCAGTGTTGTTACTCAAGATAAAGGAAAGAGACCATTTGTGCAGCAGTACAAATCTGTAGGGCAGAGTTCTGACAAGAGATGCCCTAGATGCCTTGGGCCACACGACTTGAGGGACTGCAAGTGGACAGAGAACGCATGTTTTTCATGTGGAAAGTTGGGACATAAAAGCAATGTTTGCACAGAGAAGACAGTTCCACAGGTTTTCTGTTTTAAATGTGGTCAGAGAGGACACAGAGCAGTGGACTGCAAAGAGGGACATATGGGCAGAGTTTCCCATGGACAGAGTCAGCGAGCACCAGCTAAGATTTATGCTCTCCAGAGGAATGAGACAGCTTCTATAGACACTGTTGCGGGTATGTTACCTATACTACAGCATAGTGCCTATATTTTATTTGATACTGGTGCTAGCTTCTCATGCATATCTGAATCTTTTGTGAGTACATGTGGTTTATGTGTGGAGATCATGTCTGATGTGGTATCTGTTAGTACTCCTTTGGGTTCTGGATCTGTTTTGGATAAAGTTTGTAGATCTGTAGATATTGTGATAGAAAATAGATATCTACCTGCTGATTTGATTGTGATTGATATGGTGGATTTTGATATTATTCTGGGAATAGACTGGTTAGCAAAATATCATGCTGTGATAGATTGCCATCACCTAGTGATAGAGTTTGATTTACCTGAGGGAGATCGGTTTAAGTATAAGTTAGTGGTACAAAGACCCCCAGTACTACCAACTTATGAGTTGTGGGGTAAACCAGTTTTGGCATCGATGATAAAGGAAGATAAACAGATGGTGAAAGTGACAGATATACCGGTTGTGAGTGAGTACCCAGAAGTTTTTCCAGATGATTTACCTGGATTACCACCTATGAGGGAAGTGGAGTTTGGAATAGATTTGGTGCCAGGAACTACACCGATATCAAAAGCACCCTATAGAATGGCTCCTACCGAATTGGCAGAGCTTAAGGTGCAATTGGATGATCTGCTAAAGAAAAAGTTTATACGACCGAGTGTATCGCCATGGGGAGCTCCAGTACTATTCGTTAAGAAGAAAGATGGAAGTATGCGGTTATGTATAGATTACAGGGAGTTAAATCAGGTAACAATAAAGAATAAGTACCCGTTACCAAGGATTGACGACCTGTTTGATCAGTTAGCAGGAGCTTCAGTTTTCTCTAAGATTGATCTGAGATCTGGATATCATCAGTTGAGAATAAAGGCAGAGGATATTCAGAAAACTGCTTTCAGGACGAGATATGGACACTACGAATTCGTGGTCATGCCTTTTGGGTTAACGAATGCTCCAGCAGTGTTCATGGATCTAATGAATCGAGTTTTTAGAGAATACCTTGATATGTTTGTGGTAGTATTCATAGATGATGTTTTGGTATACTCGAGAAATAAGGAAGAACATGAGGAACATTTAAGATTGGTTTTGAATAAGTTGAAAGAGGAGCGGTTATATGCTAAACTTTCAAAATGCGAGTTTTGGTTGGAGCAGGTATCATTCTTGGGGCATATAGTAAATGGAAGTGGAATATCGGTAGACCCCGAGAAAATCAAAGCAGTGGTTGAATGGCCAAGACCTAAAACTGTGTCAGAAATCAGAAGTTTTCTGGGAATGGCAGGTTATTATAGGCGATTTGTGAAGATTTTTCCAAGATTGCCAGTCCTTTGACGAGATTGACACAGAAAGGAATTAAGTACGAATGGTGCAAGAAGTGTGAAGATAGTTTCCAGTTGTTGAAAGACAGATTAGTAAAAGCACCAGTATTGGCATTGCCAGTGAGTGGTGAGGAATATGCAATCTATAGTGATGCCTCGCTTCAGGGTTTAGGATGTGTTTTGATGCAAGGGGGCAGGGTTATTGCATATGCCTCGAGACAGTTGAAACCGTACGAGAAGAATTATCCTACACATGACTTGGAACTAGCGGCAGTTGTACACGCTTTGAAACTTTGGAGACATTATCTGTATGGTGAGAGATGCAAAGTGTACACAGATCACAAGAGTCTCAAGTATATATTCACACAGAGAGAATTGAATATGAGACAGCGAAGGTGGCTTGAATTAATTAAGGACTACGACATCGACATGCAGTATCACCCAGGGAAAGCAAATGTCGTGGCAGATGCATTGAGCAGGAAGCGGGTAGAGAATTTGGCAGCTATAGTTACTACAGAACGACATCTGATTGATGAAATGAGGAAATTTGAATTAGAGATAATCACAAGACAAGTAGGTGAACGTTTGGCTAATATGAGAATACAACCTACTCTTGTGGACAGAATTAAAACGGGTCAGTCAGATGATCAGAGTATATTGGAGATCAAAAGAAGAATGGAAATGGGACGAGCACCAGAATTTTATATTGATGATGAAGGTATTTTACGGTACAAAGGAAGGTTATGTGTGCCAATCCAAGGAGATTTAAAGAAAGAACTGCTAAAGGAAGCACACTATTCTAGTTATTCCATACATCGGGAGGGAACAAGATGTACCAGGACTTGAAAAAGTTGTATTGGTGGAATAACATGAAAAAGGAAATTGCAGAATACGTCTCTAAGTGTCACACGTGTCAAATGATAAATATCGAACACCGGAGACCGGCAGGAGAGTTGAAACCGTTGCCAATACCACAGTGGAAGTGGGACATCACGATGGATTTCGTTTCCGCTTTACCCAAGACGAAAGAGAAGTTTGATTCGATTTGGGTTATTGTGGATCGTCTCACGAAAGCGGTTGTAAACCCCCAAAAATTTTCATAAATCATAGAAAACAATTCTAAAAGCTTAAAATTGAAATCCCAAAAATTGACTCAAGTTAAAACCAAATTCTAAATCAAGACAAACACCAAAAACGAAACCCTAACACGCAAACCAAGTTAAAACCTAAATAAAGATAAAAAATGAGATTTCTTAATTTGAGAAATAGGGAACCCTAAAAAACAAAGTAGAAAAATCCAACTATCGGTTGAAACAATATCCGTACATCAATTAAATCACCTAACTGTTTCCTAACACACAAATCAAGACAATATATCCAAGTAACGATCAACAACAAAATCGTAAAACCCTCGATAAATTTCAGAATCAGAAATTTCAACTTTCACCAAAGAGTCAAACTGAGTCAACTCATAACCCTAGACTCGGTTAAACGATCCTGAGAACTAAAAACTATTAAATAATCACAAATAAAATAAGATAAAACATAAATGTCGAGCTAAAAATATAAAACGATCAAAACTCGAAATTTGTATAATCTTACGAATATCTCGACAAAACCGAAAGTCAAAACGGAACCCTAAAGGTCAACAAGCCTATAACGAACCTTAGTGTTTAAGATCCGGTAATCCCGCGTTTTCAAACCCTAGCAAACGAAATGAAGCCAATAGCTTAAAATCATTCGTAATAATATAGGGTAACATAAAAATATCAGATTCGCGAATTTCGAGTGTCCTTCGGACTCAAACGGGGATAGTTCTCGAAAAGCATGTCCCAGAGCTCGGAATATTAAAAATATTCCGTTTATACCAATAGACTCATAAAAATATAAGGATTCCAAAAATATCAGTTTTAGAATTTTAGGGTAGCTAAAAATTACAGATATCATCTTAATACGTGTATTTTTATTACTACTAGTACTTTAATTGTCTAGTCCACTATTCATAGTACTTTTCTACTATTCTTATTTCATTCACTATCTCTACTTTTTCTTACACCTATTTCTTACTACCTACATACATATTATCTTACTTTTTATATTTCCAATACACCTTTTATCAAATCATACCTTACATATTATTTATTTTCTTATAAATTTCACTCAAAAATCAACTCACTCCCCCCTACATACATCATGGCCGGCGCTACCCCCCTCTCTCTTCACTCAATTATTTTTCTTTTTCAATTTATTTTATTACATCTAAAATTCACTCCAAAAATTCTATAAATACCTCATTCCTCTTTCATTCTTTCACACAATTCTTTACACTACCAAAACTCTCTCAAATTCACTACACAAACTCTCTCTACAACATTTCCCTCTACCAAAACTCTCTTTCACCAAATACCCACAAGAATTTCTCTTTATGCAATACAACTACCATCTCTCCATAACCACATAACCATACATTCACTACCATCTTCATACCACACAAATACCTTAGGTAAAAATTTCTTTCAACCATTTATCTATTCATGTCATGTAACTTAGCATGACTATGGTGTTGTTTTGAAACTCACATGAGTAGTAAAAGCAACAACATGTTCATGTTTTGTTCTTGTACATAAGCTTTCTATTTTATTATGTTGTTATTATTATTGTTATTATTTGCTTCTAATCTAACTTATATTATGTATATTATGTATATATAATTATTTAGAGCATATAAGCTCATTTGTTATTTATTTACTTTCAAGTTATGCAATTTATTTATTTTATGCAATTATTAAGACTAGTCTTTCTAGTCTTAGACTTGTCCATATCAAGTCAAAACAATCTTTTATATTTTCTTTAATCTTTCGAGACTAGTCCATTCTTAGTCCCGGGATGCCTTGATGAAGCTAAGGCTCCAATACTTGACCGAGATTCCTTGATGAAGCTAAGGTTCCCAATGCTTGACATTTTATTTTCTTGCTTATTATTTATTTCTAGTATTTTCTTATGTTCTTATTATTTTATATGCTCATAATACTTGCATCTGCTTAATGTTAATGTCTCAACTAATCTAAAAGTAGAATTTCATTAAAGGAACTCAAGACTAGATTTTTGATTATGTGATTTTTCATAAAATCATGGAGTTATTATCAACAACATATAAATAGAGTTTTTCTCAAACGTTTCCTTAAATAACAAAGATGTTTTTACCAAGGAAAACTTAAGAAATAGATATTTTCATTATATTATGTTAACCTAAGTTTTAGTAAATAATTTGTTAGTTTTCACAAAAAGCTTAAGAATAAACTCTTTTTAACTCCATAACAAAAATAAGCAAACTAGTTTTTAAAGTTAAGATGAATTCAACCAATAAAATTACAAACCCACTTAGGACAAAAAAATAATGATTTTCAAATTTCTAAAAAGAAGGAACTCATTTTCAAAAGAATATAAATAAAAAGTAAGATTAACAATAATGGATTTTATCAATAAAGATGATTCTTTTCAAAAGAAATAAAAGAACAAGTTTTAGAAAGCAAAAACTTATATCTTAGAAATAAATATAAAGACAAGATTCATTTTCTAAAACCATCCTAAATACAAAATTATAAAAAGGTTTTCAACAAACTAATATACTTTTTGATAAAAAAAATGATCTTTTGTCACTAAAAGTAAAAACTATGAAAGACTAAGGTTAAAAGAAAAATTTACTTGTTTTGAAAAAGGAATGAAGGAAAATAAAATAAGAATATACTCATTTATAACAATCTAAGAAAATATAAACTTTGTTTAAAATACTTGAAAAGAAATTTTCAAAGTTAAAAATGAATTGTTTTATGGAATAAATTGTTGAGACACTACCATTAGGATTTTTGCATATAAAGTGAGCTTACCTATATATTCAAAGTGTTTATCAAATATATATTTATATACATATATTGTTTCAAAAGGATTTTCTTTAAAGTAAAGTTGAGTTAGAAAATGGATTTTTGCAAAAGTTTAGAAATAATTCGTTTTAAATCTGTACCCAACGTTTTCGGAACCCAAATGACCTTATATGATAAAGATAACTTTAGAAATGGATAGATCTTTTCGAATAGGTAGAAAACGGTATATTATATGCGGAATTCCGAGTTAAAATGAGCAAGTTATAGCCATTTTAAGTTGGAATTTCCTCTTATACGATTTTACCACGATTTTAAGAGAAGTTTAGAATCTCTAAGAATAGAATTTCATGAAAAACTTATCCCGGGTATTTCTTTTGTCTAGGTAACAAAGGATATGAGAATACCCTACCCGATGATTACTACGACTAAGAAGATAGCGAAATGGACGAGTGAGTTATTCCTCCTAATTTCGTTACCTTGCTTTTGCTTGTAAAGTAACGGCATTAGTATACTAAGAAAAGATAAAAATGGATATATATTTGGGGAATTCGGGATTATGTATGTGTGATTCTATGTTTATGCGTAAAATGAGAATTAAGAATATCGCAACTTCGAACTGCTTGTTTAAATAATTTTTGTTTACTTACTTATATGATTGTTTATTATTGGCTAAATTGATTTATCGCCCCTAATAAACCTTAATAAGGTTTGGCTTAAGAAAACAAAAACGCTCACGCATAGCATCCATCAAGTCACATCTATTTCGGAAGGCTGCTACTCCTACGCGTAGAGTTGGATTGGCTATGATCGTGCGGTGCCACAAGCCATGTTTCTTCCTGGAGAATCCAAATTGCTCGGGGAAAGCGACTCTAGGTTAGGATCTGAGCCAACTGAACGCTGTGGGTAAGGACCTAGGGACTAGTAGTAGAAGATCGAGGACCTTCAACCCCGATTCCTTAACCTTTCATACGGATGGGTAAATCCGTTCTATATATGGTTTCCGGATAACTGTATATATTTGCGTAATCACGTGGTTGTTGCATTGTATGCATAGCATATGTGTGAATAAATAAATAAACTTGTTCGAAAATATGGTACGAATGAAAAGGAATATCTCACTAAGCTAGTTGTAGCTTATACCCCTATAGATTTTGTTGAAACAAGTATATCCGTGGCTTAAATTGAAGAAATCATGGAAGGATGGTTAGGCTTCTATGAAGGAAATAGAATCATAAGATAAGTCATTTTGTAAGGTTCTTTATATATAATGACTTATATGAATAGTGATGTATATTTATTTGAAGATAATAGATGAACAAGCCCCTAAGAATTGCAATGCAATATGTTTATGTTTTATGATAAGTATTCTCTTTGCCTTATTACTTATTTATTATCAATATAAATTGCGCTACTCCGATGCGTTCCCTTGGTTGTGATGTACGCCTTGTACATGATATGGAGGCCTTTGCGTGACTAAGGTAGTCATTCCTAGGCTTTAGTATTGTGTACGGCGGACTGCCACGTTTAGGGTACCCCTCGGGGCGTGACAGCGGCTCATTTCATACCTATCAAGACCGGATATAAGTTGGAACGGTTAGCTCACTTGTACATCAATGAAATTATGAGATTGCATGGAGTGCCGGGGTCCATTACATCAGATCGAGACACAAGGTTTGTTGGAAGATTTTGGAAGAGTCTACATCAGGCGTTGGGAACGAAAGTGGTATTTAGTACGGCTTATCACCCACAGACAGATGGTCAGTCGGAAAGGACTATTCAGACCTTAGAGGACATGTTGAGGGCATGCGTATTGGACTTTAAAGGAGCTTGGAATGAGTATTTGCCTTTAATAGAGTTTTCATATAATAATAGCTATCAAGCTTCGATCGGTATGCCTCCATTTGAAGCGTTGTATGGGAGGAAGTGCAGATCACCTATTCATTGGGATGAAGTAGGTGAAAGACAATTATTGGGACCCGAGTTGGTTTAGGATGCAATCGATAAAATTAGTATAATCAGACAAGGTTACAAGCTGCTCAGAGTCGACAAAAGAGCTATGCGGACAAAAGAAGAAGACCCTTGGAATTTAAAGTGGGTGAGCACTCAAGATATCACCAACAAAAGGGGTTGTTAGATTTGGACTACGAGGAAAATTAAACCCTCGATACGTGGGACCGTACGAAATATTAGAAAGGATAGGCGACATGGCTTACAGATTGGCCTTACCGCCTGACCTAGAAGGAGTACACAATGTGTTCCATGTGTCAATGCTTAGAAAGTATGTCCGAGATCCGAATGAAGTCATTGCTCTTGAACCATTAGATGTTCAACCAAATCTTACTACAGTGGAAAAGCCAATAAAAGTTGTTGATTCTAAGGAGAAAATTTTGAGGAACAAGGTTATCAGATATGTTCGGGTACAGTGGACAAATCAAACAGAACGAAAAGTTACTTGGGAACTGGAGTAGGACATGAGATCCAGATATCCCGAGATATTTCAATAATTCAGGTAAATTTTCGAGGACGAAAATTCTTTTAGGGGGAGATAAATGTAATATACTAAATAATTTTAAGTCGTAAGTGTTCACAAGCTACTAGATTCTAATATGCCTTTTATGTTGATGTTAAAAATAGGTTAAGTTTGATCAATTTCGTGTTAGAACAAGATTGGCATCAATTGGATTATTTTCTTAACTTCTGCAATAAAGTCCGACATCTCTAATGAAGAACGTCGCCGGCCTATGTCTTAAGTTTGCCAGCGTACTCTGTAACAGATTGTATGCCGTCTCCTGGAGAATCTACGCCGTCGGCGTACAGATGGCGTAGGATGGGAACAGTAGCGTTTTTCTTAACGCTGGGAGGAAAGCTACCAGCATTCATAGGGTTTCTTTTCTACACCGACATGAAAGCCGCCGACGTAGGTCCAAGATTTGCCGGTGTATGAAGGGACGATTTGAATTATGGGAATCAAAGCCTCGACGAACGCTGCCAGCGTTCATGTAGATCTGGCCAGCGTATGGTGTAAGCCGGCAAAATCTGCAGGTACGCTGCCGCATAGAGCCGACGTACGACCGAATTTCTATAAATACGAGACGCGAAAATCATTTTCGACAGACATGTCCTTATATCATTTCCCCTTCCGTATAAGAGAGTTCTGAAGCGTTCTTGGTGATTTAGGCCTAGAGAATCATTCGGAGGGTGTTACTAATTAAAAGTAAGTGATCTTAAACCTTCTCATCTGGATTATATACAAATTTATATAAGTATCTTAGGGTTTGGATGAATATTTCATGAAGGATTTTGAAGAATAAACCCTAGCTCGTGTTTTGATCAGAATAGGAAGAGAAGAAACAAGTATTATACGTTCCATATCAGTAAGTATAAGTTTTGAATCCTCTTTAATACGAAATTGACAGCTTGATATTTCGATATTGATCATATGAAATGTTTTATAGGGTTTTGGTGAAATTCTGATTTAAGGATTTGAAATATCCGTTCTTTGATATTATTAGAGGTGCTTGGGTTATTTATCAGTATAAATTCGAGTTTGGGAAGTTCTATATCAGGTTAGTTTAGATAGGTTGTTTTATGTTAAATATTGCGATCATGTCTGTTGATATATATATATATATATATATGTACCAGGACATTGGAGTTGTGAAACTGTAGTTGATTTGGATATAAGAATTTCTAGAGTTTGGGTTGACTTTATGTTGTTGGTGTCAAATTCTGATGATTGATTTGGATTCCTGAAATTTAGAAAGGTACGACCAATCCATTACTTGATGTATGTGCTTGTAGATTAGAATTTTTGTGAATGGATGTAGGAACAGAATTGCATAATGAACTTAATAAATATTCGGCTTAATAATTGTCTGTCTGGTTGTGGTTGGCTTTGACCAGTAGAGACTTGGCAGACAGTGATACTGATAAGGCACCCTGATCATCTTAGTGTGAGGTTGTCCCGAGTGGACTCGTGCTAAGAAATGATTCCGGTAGAATTTAGGTATTCAGGAATTGGGATGTTTGGGGAGTACCCACTCATCCATATATGTATATAGATTACTTATTTTCAAATCAGTTGGTTGTTTTTATAGCAGAGTCTGAGTTACTCTGGGTTCAGGATTTATGTATAACTAGATTCTGAACTGTGTTGTTTTGTTGAACTAAAATAGATAATAAACTGTTGTATGCATTTAGTTTAGTTGCATTATTTATACATGTTGTTTATGCATAATCTTGCTTGAACTGGATTGGATATTATCGTACTGGCTTCGCCGCTCATTCTATTACATTTCATGTGCAGGTGATGATAATGTGATTTATGATCTTTCGGGTTTTGATATCATCTATGAGGATGGGATGGCGTTAGCGGTCCTGACACCCTGCTGATGACTAGTTGTTTAGTCATAGATGATATAGGATGGATCTGAGAAGGCTTTAATGATTGATTTATATTTTGTTTATTGAAATTTTAAATTGTATTTGGAGATTTCATGTGGTGACAGTTTTAGGCATGGTTTGACTTGTTGACCTGCAGTTGTGTCAACAAGGTCTAGTTTGTTGATTATGGGAATTATATTCTTATCATATGATTTATTTTATGTTGTTTGTGGAAATTATAGCTTTAGCGTATTCTATGAAGAAAGAACGCGTAGCGAGTTGTAATGCCAACAGGTTAGGGCGTTACAGTTAATATATGATGTTATATGCAGGATTAATATATGATATTATTGTCTACAATATGTCATGATCCCATTTATATTCTATGTATCTGAAAGTAAGTAAAAATGAAGTGATTGCATCTTTTTAATGATGTTTTGTCTAAAATAATCATTCTTTTAGTATCAGTATTTGCATTATTAATAACTTCAAACAAATATTCATTCTTTGCAAACTTTTTTAAGGTAAAATTTGAAATCTTCGACTATTGGGTCGGTAAATGGTTCCTTAAAATCCTTTAGGGTTGGGTTTTTAGGAATGACAGGTTTTTCTTGGGTTCTAGTACACCGCATTAAGAATTGGGTTCGAGTTCAAAATGACCCTTCCAAACTCCGCCCCAGTTGCATACTCATGTATAAACTAGCTAGCCTGATTCCTTTACTTTAATTGAAGTAACATTATTTAAAGGAGATAACTATGTTACATTTAGTTACATTATAAATTTGAATAGAATTTCATTAGTAAAATTCACATATATATCAATGACTATCTATAAATAAAACTCTAATACATCATTTAAGAAATTAGATTCAATTTTATTTGTTAATTTTATGAAATAGGATTATGGATTTTTTTTAAGGTAAATTACAAATGCATCTCCTTATGTTGTTTTATGTACAATTAACCTCTTATCTTTGAAATAATGCATATACATCCTAAATCAGCTTATTGTTATATTTAGGTCTAAAGGTACATGTAAACTCTTGAATTTCATGCTAAGTTTATGCTTAAAACCTAGAATTAGAGGTCAACCGAAAACCTTAAAAGTCAACAAAGGCTATATCAAACCCTAGTGTTTAGATCCGACAATCCCGCGTTCTTAACCCTATAATAATGAAATTGAGATAAATGTGAAGTATGATTTGTAATAATATAGGGAAGCCTAAAAAAAATCATATTCGTCAAAATTTAATTCGTTCCGAACCCAAAGGGGATTAGTTTTCGAAAAATGTGTCACAAGTCTTGAAATAGTAAAAATATTCCGATAATACCATTAGACTTATAATAATGTAAGGATTTCAAAAATATTAGTTTTATAATTTTTCGATAACTACAAATATCATATATCGCACTTTTACGTGTATTTTCTTAACTACCGATATTAATTTGTCTTGTCTACTATTCATTATTATCCATCTATCTCTACTTTTTCTTACTAGTCTATACACTATTTTTTACTTTTTTTTCTTTTCCTATACAATTCACATCACTCTTATCTCACATCTTAATCAATTTTCATTAGCAAAAATTACAAAAAAAAAAATGAAATTTACTCTCTCTCTCTCTCCTTTTGGCACTGGCTACAACCCCCCCCCCCCCCCCCCCCCCCCCCTCTTTTTTTCTTTATATTTTTCTTTTTCAATTTATTTTATTGCATCTAATTTACCCTCCACTTTTCCTATAAATACCTCATATCCTCCATTTCTTTTACACACTTCATTTCCTTACAAAAACTCTCTCAAAATACTACCATAAAATCTCTCTATTATTTCCTCTCTACACGTTTTTCTTCTTCTTCTAATCCATAGATAAATGTCCTCAACCTTTCTTATGTTCATGTAACTTGGTATGAACATAATATGTGTTTTCTAAAAACCAATGGAAGTTAAGAAAGCAACAATATGTTCATACTTTGTTCTTATTTATACCATACATTTGATGCTATGATATTGTTAATAGATAATTTCTTATGTTCATGTAACTTAGCATGAATATAGTGTGTGTTTTCTAAAAACCCATGGAGGTTAAGACAGCAATATTATGTTCTTGATTTGTTCTTATTCATACATTATGTTTTTATTATTATACTTTTGCTATTATGCTCATATTATTATTATGCTCTCATTATACTTTTCCTTTTCTTTCTTTTCTTTATCTTTTCGTGACTAGTCTTTTCTTAGTTCCGGATTGTCTTGATGAAGCTAAGATTCTCAATACTTGACCATTATTATGCTTATTTGCTTATTATATTTCTTTCTATCTTATTATGTATTATTCTTACCTTATTCATTACTACATAATCATATTTATGCATGGTTGAAATATTTTTGTCTTAATAGAAATAAAAAATAAATGAGTTATTTCTTTAATAAGGAAAACTAAACCAAATTCCTTGATGTATACTAGTCACTTAACAAAAGATTTTTGAACAAAAGGCCTAAGTATTGTTATTAATAGATTCTTTTCAAAAGTTTAGACAAGTTAATCATAAATTTTAAAGTATTATAATGAAGAATTCTTCAAGAAATTAACTAAAGTAAATTTTAACATGGAAGCGTTAGTTTAGACCTTAAAACTAATAAATCTTTGTTACACATATCTCTCATAGAAACTTACTTATAAGAACTTTTCCATCTTTATAAGAACTATTAAAAACTAAATAAGTTTTCAAAGTTAAGATAAAAATGCTAGATTATAAGCTCACTTAGACAAATGAAATTTGTCAAAGAAAGAAAGTTTTAAAGATGATAAACTTAATTACCAAGAAGTAGGAGAAATTAAACATAAAGAGGAAATATACATGTAACACAACTTAAAACATTAGAGATCATCAACCACTTAAGAAAATTTGAAAAATTAATTTTTAACCACTAGAAATTAAAATTGGTAGGTATATTAAAATTGGATAGTAGTGGTTAGCATAATGATAAAGTTGTATTTCATTAAATTTTCCTTAAACAAATCATGATAAATTTGTTATAGATTTTATAGAAATCAAGTGGAAATAGTACTTAAGTGTGTTTATTATGTTAATTTAGGTCATTGAGGACTTATGAATCAAATACATGTGAATTGGAGAAGTTTTGATCAATTTTAGATAAAAACAGAAGTACACTAGCTATTAAGGAAGCTACGCTACTAGCTTAGAAGAAATCTTCACCAGCGCCACAAATTTTTATACATACACTGGCAAAATCCTTGGCTATGCCGGTGGCTTTGAGCTGGTGTTGCGCATATACATAATGCAAATTTTTAAAGCCGGATCGAACGCTGCTCGTGTTAAAGAAGAAATTAAGCTAGCTTCTGCAATTTTAAAGATATGTCGGCATAGGGAGAAATCAAGACCGTCAGTGTTGAAGATGGCTATATTTATTGGTGCTCTCGGAAATTAATTTTCACATTAAAGGCCGGTTAAATTTATTAAAGGCCGCCAGCCTTTAATGCCAGCGTAACTCCCCTATAACCCTTCATATATATTCATCATGTTGTCATTTGTTGGGGGATGAGAAAAACCTTAGGCACGAAATTGAGAATTCTTTCCATTGCTTCTTGAATTAGAATAGGGCATAGACACTAGTTAAGTTTTCTTGTTAATTTGAATAAGGATTCCACATCGGGCTTCAAGTGGAAAACGTTATTTGGATTTGGATTTCAATAATAGAATTTCTTGACAGGTTATTTTGTTCCTTTTATTATATCCATCTATTGGATGATGTTTAGATGCTTCATTCTTTGGATCTTAAATTGGTTTTGAGTCTTTTATCTGGATTATATGATTGATGATTCCTGTTATTGATTGATCACTCGTTCATATTCGGATTATCAATGTTATTTCACAAATCATGTAATTTTAGCTTTAACCCAGAATTCATGAATGATTAGGATTGTAATTGGGAAATTCTCTTCTAATCAATTTTGCGATTATCTATTTAGGATTGCATTTCACATAGGGATAAGGGTTGTAATTCTATTAGGGTTTGGTGAATTAGAAAAGAATGTCAATTAATCACTTTCCTAGGGATAGGGAACATTGATTAGTAATTTTAAGGTAATAGTTCACTTTGGGAAAATGAATTATTATCTTGTTCTTTATTGTTGAAAAACTGAACCCATTGATGATTTGGATTGACCATTGCATTTTTTGTCAGTAGCATACATTGATTGATTATTCAAATCTATTAGCTCATAACTTAATCAATTCAAAGGTGTTGGAAATTCAAGAGTTTTAGTAGTTTAGTTATATTAAAAGAAAATTCAAAAAAAAAAAAAAGAGAGAAACAAAGTTTGATTTGCCTAGCTATGAATTTGGATTGACATAGTTGATAGCTAGTCCTCACTCCCTATGGATTCGACTCTGTATTCACCGAAATCTTATTACTGCATACGCACCTGATACACTATCGGTTAATAATTGCACTTTAAAAGGAATTTCAAAAGAGACTAAAAAGAGTTTTGAAAAGCACTTACAAAAAAAAGCATAATCAATTTTTGGCGCCGTTGTCGAGGAGTGACTGGTGCTACTTTCAATTTTCAGGACTTTTGTAGACTTAGCTTTATTTGAAAAATCTAAAAAAAAAATTCCAAAAAAAAAATAATAATAATTCCCTTTCTTTTTTATCGTACATACTAGTCTTTGTATATTTGTACAATCTACTCGTTTTTCTTTTTCTCTTTGCAGGTGCTTGAAGTTTTTGTTGAATATTAAGATGGATAGTCAACAAGCACCAATCTTCTCATTTTGTTGTACTAAAGAGCTTCAATCAGAAATATTTTCTTTTAAGCAATATGAGGGAGAGCCCGTGTCAAATGCATGGGGAAGATACCACAATTTGATGTGTAAATGCATCTATCATGGATTACTTACTTGGTCTCAACTATTAGTATTCTTTAGATGAATAGAAGCCCATGATAAGATAATGCTAGAGTCAGCTACTAGAGGGCAATTGATGGAATGCCTATGGAAATAGCGTTTGAAAAAATGGAAGAACTTATGGGATACCCTTATGTTGATCCAGATTTCTCTTCTCTAGTAGTTCGTATATGGTGTAATGGATCACATGATAGCTCTCAATGTCTAGGTGGTAGTTTAGAACTTCATCTCAATATGTCAAATCAAGAATATCACCACACTTGTGAGACTCCAAGGCAAGAGACAGCTGTCAATTCTTCTTCTATTCCCATTGTTCCAGATCCAGATAAAGAGAAAAGTTTTGAAGAGATTATGAGAGGTTTAGAGAAGAAATGGGAAGAAAAGTTTGAGAAGCAAGAAGAGATAATTGAACAATTGGAGACTCAGGTAGCAGATCTGACTAAATTGGTTTCATCTATTTCTAACTTTATTAACACAAGTGCAGATTAGGAGCTTTCTAGTGATGAAAAGGAAATTGACACCCCAGTTGACAATCAAAGGCAAGAAAAAGGGAAAGAGAAAGAACTTGTGTCAAGTGCAGAAAATTTGAACAGCAATTCTTCAGTGGTCAAAAAGGTTGAAACAAACGAAGAAAAGCCAACATGGGAATTAGCAATTGAGAAGCTTGCAAACCTGACTTTAGAGGGGTTTGAGAAATTAAGACAGCAGATTGCAGGTCTTGAGAAGCCCTCTTCCCTAATTGAGCAAGTAAGATCAAGAAAGAAGAAAGATGATGAGGATTTTGAGAGATTCTTGGAGGTGTTTAAGAAGCTTGAAGTTAATATTCCTCTGGATGAAATTTTAGAAGAATCACCTCAGTATAGAAGGTTCTTGAAAGAAGTTATGAATAAGAAGAGGAAAATGAATGGTAGAAAGACAGTCATGTTGTCTCAAGCATGTACTGAAGCTTTGAAGGATGCATTGCCCCTAAAGTTAAATGACCAGGGAAATTTAATTTAGATTGCACTATAGGAAATAATAGATTTGAGAATGCTTTTTGTGATCTTGGTGCAAGCATAAATTTAATTCCTTTCTCTGTGGCGAAGAAACTAGCATTAGGGGATGCAATTCAAAAGACTGAGATGATAATACAATTAGCTTATCATTCTATTAAAAAACCAAGAGCAGTAATTGAGGGTGTAATTTTAAAAGTGGACAGGTTCATTTTTCCATTGTACTTTGTTGTTTTGGATATGGAAGAAGATTCAAAAATTCCCTTCATACTTGGACGCCCATTTATGGCCATACAGAGCTGTGATAAATGTCAAGAATAGCAAGATAGTGCTGAGGGTTAGAAACAAAGAATTAAATGTAAATATCATAAAAAGATGGAAAAAGAACCCTAAATCCAACAAAGCAAACACAACATTAGAGAGTGCAAGAGTAGAAAATTACAAGAAAATGAAGGATAAAAAGACTACTAAATTTCAACCTCCTTGAAGAAGAAAGTCAAAAAGTCAGGTTGAGACTATAAAACAAGCACTGAGTGGGAGGCAACCCACTATTATCTATCTATTAATATCTATTTCATGTTCTTTTCTTTGATAGTGTGCCCTATTTGTGCATATTAGAAAAACAGGAGCTAAAGCACATAATTGAAGACAATAAGAGGGATGCAAATGGACTTAATTGGAAAACTTCTCTTTTGCTGTACCGGTTGGAACTAAAGAGAATCAAAATTATCAAAACCGGGGAAGTACCTATTCCTTTTCTCTTAATTCTTTATTTCTTTCCTATTGTTGAGCTGATTAAGAACAGTGAGGTTACTGTTTATTTTAAGTGTGGGGGAAGGGATAATGAATGGAGAATTGGAGAATGGAGTTGAGTATGACTGCTGTTGATGTTTGAATTTTGTTAACTTGTTGAATTTTTACATGTGACATATGCATCTAAATTGAATGGTTGTACTAACACTTTGAGGTTTTTGTCCTTAAGTATTATATGGCAATTTTAGGCCACATTTTTTCAAAAAAATTTTATGAAATCTTGAGATTGTACAAAGAATTGTGAATAGCATCTATGTAAAGAATGTAAATTGACTTGCTTAGTGCCTTACTCACCTACTAATGTGATTAGAATACTTAGTTAAAATTAGGTGGTGAAATCTTTAAGGAACAAACTTACCTTGTATTTAGCTTTAGAATTGGAAGTTTGATAGTAGGTCGAGTCCTTTTGTGAAAAAAAAAAATAGGTCTACTTCTAGGAAAAAGTTATCTTGTATATAACCTTTGTGCTCTTTTAAGAATATTTTAACACTTAGTGAAAGAGGTAAATGAAATTCTTTTCTTAGTGATCCTTTATAAAAAAAAAAAAAAAAAAAAAGCCTTAATTTGTTTTGCATTCAAAAGAAAAGAAAGAAACAAGCATAGCATCTACTCCAATGACTCAAGTATTTGAACTTGAATGTTAAAGTGAGGAAGAGTTCTTAGGGGTCCTTTAAAACCTGGTCACTTGGGTGATGAACCTGGGATGTGTCGACTCAATGAACTCACTGTAACGAGAAGGGAAGAAAGGCAAAAGTTTCAATCATTGACCTTTGAAAAAAAAAGGAAAAGAAAAAGAATAAGTGCTTGTATGAAAGAAGAAGAAAATGAATGCAAAAGCTCCAAATGGAATAAGACTTATAATAAAAAAGGAGAAATCTAGGGAATGAGTGGATACCATATACTTTCACTCTGTTTTGCTAAGATTATATATTTGCTAACTATCCAGTAAAGTCTAAATGAGTGTTTTTCCTTAATGGATTGTGTATCTACTTTTGGATGAAATATTCTTTTATTAAACACTAAGATTAAAGTTGTTTTGTCTAGATTAGCTGCTAAATTTTAATTGAGCAGTAGGCAAAAGAAATGCAAGTCATGTACAATGAAAAAGAATGATGCTTGAACTTTGATTGTTAAAAAGGTGTTGTACGTTCTATGATAGATTTCAACTTTGAGCTCATTTGTTTTGCTTGAGAACAAGCAAAAGTTCAACTATGGGGGAGTTGATAACATCGTATTTTACTAAATTTTCCTTAAACAAATCATGAAAAATTTGTTATAGATTTTATAGAAATCAAGTGGATATAGTACTTAAGTGTGTTTGTTATGTTAATTCAGGTCAATGAGGACTTATGAATCAAATACATGCGAATTGGACAAGTTTTGATCAATTTTAAATAAAAACAGAAGTACACTGGCCATTAAGTAAGTTACGCTGCTAGCTTAGAAGAAATCTTCACCAGCGCTACAAATTTTTATACATACACCTGCAAAATCCCTGGCTATGCCGCCGGCTTTGAGCGGGTGTTGCGCGTATACATAATGCAAATTTTTAAAGCCGGATCGAACGCTACCCATGTTGACGAAGAAATTAAGACAGCTTCTGCAATTTAAAAGATACTCCTGCACAAGGAGAAATCAAGGCCGCTAGTGTTGAAGACGGCATATATTTATTGCCGCTTCCGGAAATTAATTTTCACATTAAACGCTAGTCAAATTTAATTAAAGGCTGCCAGCCTTTAATGCCAGTATAACTCCCCTGTAACCCTTCATACATATTCATCATGTTGTCATTTGTTGGGGGGATGAGAAAAACCTTAGGCACGAAATTGAGAATTCTTTCCATTGCTCCTTAAATTAGAATAGGGCATAGACACTAGTTAAGTTTTCTTGTTAATTTGAATAAGGATTCCACACCGGGCTTCAAGTGGAAAACGTTATTTGGATTTGGATTTCAAGAATAGAATTTCTTGACAGGTTATTTTGTTCCTTTTATTATATCCATCTATTGGATGATGTTTAGATGCTTCATTCTTTGGATCTTAAATTGATTTTGAGTCTTTTATCTGGATATGATTGATGATTCCTGTTATTGATTGATCACTTGTTCATATTCAGATTATCAATGTTATTTCACAAATCATGCAATTTTGGCTTTAACCTAGAATTCATGAATGATTAGGATTGTAATTGGGAAATTCTCTTCTAATCCATTTTGTGATTATCTATTTAGGATTGCATTTCACATAGGGATATGGGTTGTAATTCTATTAGGGTTTGGTGAATTAGAAAAGAAAGTCAATTAATCACTTTCCTAGGGATAGAGAACATTGATTGGTAATTTTAAGATAATAGTTCACTTTGGGAAAATGAATTGTTATCTTGTTCTTTATTGTTGAAAAAATGAACCCATTGATGATTTGGATTGACCATTGCATTTTTTGTCAGTAGCATACATTGATTGATTATTCAAATCTATTAGCTCATAACTTAATCAGTTCAAAAGTGTTGGAAATCCAAGATTTTTAGTAGTTTAGTTATATTAAAAGAAAATTCAAAAAAAAAAAGAGAAACAAAGTTTGATTTGCCTAGCTATGAATTTAGATTGATATAGTTGATAGCTAGTCCTCACTCCCTATGGATTCGACTCGGTATTCACCGAAATCTTATTACTGCACATGCACCTGATACAATGTTGGTTAATAATTGCGCTTTAAAAGGAATTCCAAAAGAGACTAAAAAGAGTTTTAAAAAGCACTTACAGAAAAAGCGTGATCACATAACCAATAGTATCTGCATATGGCGAGTAGTAACCGGTAAGATCTACATATAATTAGTGGCAATTAGTAGCCAGTAAGAACTATAAATTTTTTAGTTGGCTGCAATTGGCCGATATACCCAACCCCAAATGAATGACGTAAATTCATTCAATATATGGTTCTCAGAAAACCATATATCTTGTATGCTCATGTGTTTATTGTATTTCACTTGTTTGAATAATTAAACTTGCTTGGCAATTTTTGTTCCGAGTATGTTAAACCAGGAATGTTCTCAATAAGCTCGTAACACTTACGCCCCTATAGATTTTTGTATGTGCAGGAGCACTTACTTTTGTACCCACGATCTTTGTTTATCCCTGTAAGTCATCTTGCGAGAGCTTTTGGGGGAATCCAATCACGAACTTCGATCGGACTTCCTTTAAAATCTTTTGGTGAAACTATTTAAATTTATTGTAAAGGCTTAGTATTTATGTTTCGATGTTTATATAGATTCTTGTATGCTTTATATTACTTGCTTAAATTACATTTCCCACCAGCATCTCCTACTAGCATGTTGTACGCCTTACATATAATATCGAGACTTTTGTATGATTAAGGTAGCCATTCTTATGTCTTAATATTGTATGTAGCGGACTGCTACATTTAGGGTACCTTTTGGGGTATGAAAACACAAATAAAAAGAAGATAAAGTACATGTAATGTAAATAAAAAGAGTGTTTTTGTAATTTACCATTTTTCTTACTCTAAGTATAGTTTAGTTTGTTTCATATATAAGTGAAACGGTTAAAACAAAGCAATATGTAAGATTATTGCTTGCCATGTGATTTAAAAGGACACTGGAGTGGTAAAAAATTGACTATTAAGAAAAGTTTAGTGGTTTAGTAATTAAAATAAAAATTCAATATTTAGTTCGTACTTTTCAAAAAAAAAAAAAAACAATGATGCAAAATGAATTTTATCTATTTTGAACTATTCAATTAGGTCATAGAGTGTAGTGAGAACTCTCATTTACAATCCTAGGTACGACATTAGTTTTTTAAGTATCTCTCGTCCTTGAAAATCTCTTCGCTTTATTTAAAATAATTTATTTAGAGTCTATTGGTGTCATATCAAATTGTTGTTCATTTATTTGAATACTTTAATACTCTCTATTTATTTTTCTATTGGTTCATTTTGAAACTTATAAAAAATAAAAAAAATTTAAAGAACCCTAAATTTTAAAAGGCCCATCTACAAATAAAGTACTCTAAAAGGTAAGTACTTAGTATAGAGTATAATATCAAATTCCTCCATTATATTTGCTTTTAACAAATAAAATGCAACACAAATATAAATATGTTCACCGACTAGAATTAAATTTAAAGAAAAACTACTATGATTTTCTAGAAAATATTTTACTATGATTAATCAACTGGGACAAACTAAATTTCCATTTACTTAATTTACTATCTATCATAACATTTCGCAATCATATAATTTTTTCCCCTAGTGGCCGATAAGAGCTATTACAACGTGGTCATATATGTCCATTACAACATGCTAACGTGGAAATCGAACTTGGTACATCAAGGATGAGGACCTGAACAGAATGTCACTAAGGTATGAGTGTCACGCCTCGGAGGGTATCCTAAACGTGGCAGTCCACCACATATAATATTAAAGTTAATGAATGACAACCTTGGTCATGCAGAAGCTTCGATATCACATGCAAGGCGTGCTTCCAAGATAGTAGGAGACTCACGGGGATATTACGTTTAAGTAGATAGCAAAAGCAAGCATGAACTTAAATAGATAAACATAAGATCTTCATTTAATAACAATTCTTACAACGTCTTAGGGGCATTCTCCCGCCTTAAAGTCTTTGTTCAACTATACTAATAACAGAATAAACATAACTACCACATAAGTCTACTATAGAGATTTTTCCTAGAAGTCTATGTTCAAAACTAAAAATACATAAACTTCTTCCAAAAACTCCTAGTAGCTTAAACTCATACCTAGCACACAGGGCTCCTTGGGGCCAACCATAGATAATCATACTGTAATAGAAAACTATAAGGGTATAAGCAAATCTAGCTTAGTGAGATAATTCCTAACTATATAACATTTTCATATAACAACCAAGTTATTTAATTGAAGCATATGTAAATGCACCAATCACATGAGCAAACAAAATACACAAGATTAACCGGAAATCAAGTGCAACATTGATTTAACGCCCTCCATGACAAGGGTTGGGAGGTTACGGGCCCATATGACCATCAATAATTGCATATTTGCCGACTCATGCTCGCTCTGTAGACTTTCCGGCTCCTACTGGCCCATGTAGACTTTCCGGCTCATACTAGTCACCACTACCACTTCCTCGTTTCCTACACGAAGAATAGTAGTGAAATAAATGTGACTGACAAATATGATATGCATGAATAAATTTCGATTATACATTTAACTAAATAAAGTTGAATTCATGTTAAAGGTGATCAACCATAATTTCATCATATCAATACAAGAATCACACTTATATTTAAACATATCGTCCTTCGATATACTTAACTTTCATTCAACAAATTTTTCATAACAATTGTTCATTTATCTTTTCCTAAATTTCTAGTGCCACTATTTACAAGCACAAATAAGGAAATGTAACTTAAGAAAAGAATTAACTCACTCCATATCGGTAGATCTAATCGAAATAGTCCTCCGGAAAGACGATATCGGGTCCTTCGTTACCTAAACAAGATGAAATACTCAGGGTATGTTTGTTTTGGCTTTTTTCCAACAGATACAGACACTTTTTTTAACTTTTTGCTAACAAATTATTTATTAATAAATAGATATAGGTAAAAAAAAAGTTGACAGTTCTCATCAAAAGATCAAATATAACAAATATAGATAAAATTTAGATGCAAATCGGATATATTTACACATATTATTTTAAAAAAGATACAGATACAGATGAAAAATAGACAATCCAAACAGACCCCCAAAATGAGTCTTTCATGGAACTTCTATTCTTGAAGATTCTAAACTTTTCTTAAATCGCGGTAAAATCGTATAAGAGGAAATTCCAACTTAAAATGGCCATAACTTGCTCATTTTAACTCGGAATTTCGCAAATAATATATCGTTTTCTACCTACTCGAAAAGATCTACACATTTCTAAACTTATTTTCGTAAAACTAAGTCGTTTGGGTCCCGAAAAAGCAGCGACCAGATTCTCCACGAATTTGTAAAAACTTGAGTTCCTCTTTTTAAATAAAACTCAATTGAAGAGATGAATGTTCCAAGTATTTTTATAAACTTTTTGGAAGATATATACATATATGTATTGACCATAACAAATGGATCTCAACTTATGAAAATGTAAAGTTTTAAAAAATTTTGAACTTGAGATTTTGTTGGAATATTCATTTTACTTTTGAAAAGATCTTGAGTTATTTGAGATGAATATTCCTTTTTCTAAATTTAATCTCTTGTAATTACTTTAAATTCCTAAGGAGTGGTTTTATTTTCTAAACTTAGATTCCAACAACTTTTAAAAGTAATAACAATTTCATAAAATGATTATGTTTTTGTTTCTTGTAATGATTCCAAAAGAATTTCTAATACTTGATGAAAAATAAGTTTTTATATAACCTTTTGTTTGTTTAAGAAAAATCATTTCTAAGCATGTTCATGAGTTTTTAAGAAATCTATTTTCTACATTTATTTCTTTAAAAAGAACCTTTAGTTTAAGAAAACACTTCCTCATTTATTTTTGTTGAGATAAAAACATTATGTTCATGCATGAATATGAATCATAAACTATAGAAATATAAAGGAACATAATAACTTAAAAGAATAAGCAATTAACGAAATAAATCAAGTATTGGGACCTTAGCTTCATCAAGGTACCTCGGGACTAAGAAAAGACTAGTCCCGAAAAGAAAAAAAAAAATTTGACTTGATGATGACAAGTCTAAGACTAGAAAGACTAGTCTTAAGAACAACTTGAAATTAAATAAATTGCAAGAAAAGTAAATAAATTACAAGACAATGAGCTTATATGCTCTAAATAATATTATAGCTATATAGATATTTAGATAGTTATGAACATAAAGGAAATATAAAGGAGTTTAGATTATGAATAAAAACAAAGTATGAAACTATTGTTGCTTTCTTAACCTTCATGGTTTTAGAAAACATACACTAAGTTCATACTAAGTAGATGAACATATGAAATTTCTTGAAGAAATATTACCTAAAGGAAGAAACTAGAGAGAGCTTTTTTGTAAGAACTTCTTAGAGAGATTTTGGGAGAATTTAAGTATAGTAACTTTAGTAATGAAGAAGTGTGAAAGAAGTGAAAGTGTGAAGGGGTATTTATAGGAAAATGTGAGAGATGAATTGTGTTAATTAAATAAAGTAAAAATAAAACAAATTGGGCACAAATTTTTTTTTTGGGGGGGGGGGGGAAGGAGTGGCCGGCGTGAAAGAGAGAGAGGAGAGGGAGCGTAATTTTTTTTTCTTTTGTCTTTTGATAATTAAAAGTAAGAAATGAGAGATGTGAAGTTGTATTGGAAATGAAAATGTGTAAGAAATAGGTGTATAGGTAGTAAGAATAGCTTGTAAGGAAAAGTAGAGATAGGTGAATAGTATAGAATAGTAGTAAATAGTGTAATGTAAAGTAGACATGACAATTTAAATATCGGTAGTAAGATAATACGCGTATAACTGCGATATCTGATATTTTTAGCTACCGAAAAATTACGAAATTGATCTATTTGGAAATCTTATATTTTTATGAGTCTAACGGTATATTCGGAATATTTTACTATTCCGAGCCCCGAGACACATTTTTCAAGAATTGTGTCCGATCGGGTTCAAGGGACACTCGAATTTCGTAAAACTGATATTTTTATATAACCTATAGCTGTTACGAACTAGTATAGCTAATTATTCCAACTTCGTTTTCTAGGGCTAAAGAAAACGGCAATGCTGGAGTTAAGCGGTTACGGTAAACTAGGGTTTTGTTGACTTTGAAAATCCGGTTGACTTCTTATTAGGGTTTAAGTTTTTAATTTGATCGGAAAACTTCGGGGGTTTACAATGAGGCTATTGGCTTTCACAGTCGCATTAACTACCTAGCTTAACACCATTATTTCCATCTATATAGCTAGCACCTTGACGAGTCATTGCATGCCACGTGTACATAGCCCACTAAAACAATAATCCACGTTGATATTTCATAGTAAAAAACATAAAAATCAAAGTTGAAGTCAAATAAAAATAAAAAGCTTAGCCATTAAAATTCATAGAACGTGTAAATTTGAAAACCCAAACACTAGAGCTCCGACAATAGTAGAAACCTAACTCCAAAACCCTAAGCGTGGAACATATGTCCCAAACGCGAAAAACAATAGCAATACATAATGTCATACACAAAACCCATCTTTATTTAATCTAATAAACAAGAAACGTCAAAGTGCAAAGCCAAACTTACGCATGTAGCAATAGTGTACGAAGTGGTTTGAGTTTGGCGTTGTGTGGTGGTGTTGTTCTGAGTTATGGGCAGTGGCAATTCGTACATGAGTATTCAATTTTGGTATAGCTAGGTTTTGGTTTATGAGTCTCGTTTGATAGTTTTGATGAGGTGTTTAGTAGGACCTCAATTCTAATGTAGCGTGGTGTTCATGTCATATGTTGGTTGTTGTCCAGGGATGGTAAGTGGTTGAGCATGTTGTTGTGATGGTTGTCGGATGTGATTAGAGAGAGAAAGAGTGGTTGAGAGAGAGAGGGGATGGTGAGAGGTTAGGCTAGAGAGAGAAAGTAGAGAGAAAGAGAGAGGTCAGTAGAGAAAGAATGGTGAGGGGTTGGGAGGGATGAGATCTAGAGAGAGTATGAGAAGATGGTTCATGTTGAAGAAGATGAATGAGAAAAAATTAATCTTGAACGCATTTAGGAAGTGGAATCGTTAAAAATTGAAATCTTAGTTTTTCTGTTAATGGTTTTTGAATTTATATTTTACGTTCAATCTTTAATGACCAATCGTTGAAATAATAGTGATATGAGATTCATCATTTTAATGTCCTAACAACTAAAATTTGAAAACCCAGATAAAAAAGAAAAAAAAAACGAAGGAATTTGATGATAGAGAACTTGAGCTTCCATCCATGCTAGACGAATCTTCTGGAGATAGGTTGCATCATAGGTAAATCCTTTTTGGTTAACCATGGTTTGAAATCTAATATTTTTTTTATTTTTAGTATTAATCTAGGTATCTTGTGGTTAAAGTGGGTCATCAGCATGTGTTGTACGGAGATAGGTAACAAAGATAACCAAGGTAACATTTATGGATGCGAAAAGTACAATCGCATAGTAAATTAACTAAATAAAAGTTCAGGTAGTTAATTGAATATTAAAATAAAGTTCATATAGTACTTGTTACATTGTACCTTATTCGATATGCTCCATACACATTACATGCTAAATATGACATGCAAAATATAATTATCAGTTAAAACGATGAATTCACTCAAAATGATATCTCGATTACCATGTTAGCCATATAGATATAGCTATAGAATAAAACTATTATTTATTATGCAAAAAAATAATATTAAAATTACAGTTATTGGGTGGTTTTCATGAAATAATACATTATTAAGAGAAGTTTATGGTTTTTGAATTTATATTTTAAATTCAATCTTTAATGACCAATTGAAATAATAGTGATATGAGATTCATCATTTTAATGTCCTAACAACTAAAATTTGAAAAGCCAAATAAAAAAGAAAAAAAAAACAAAGGAATTTGATGATTGAGAACTTGAACTTTCGTCCATGCCTGACGAATCTTCTAGAGATAGGTTGCACCATATGAAAATCCTTTTTAGTTAACCATGGTTTGAAATCTAATATTTTCTTTATTTTTAGGATTAATATAGGTATCTTGTGGTTAAAGTGGGTCATCGACACGTGTCGTACGGAGATAGGTAACGAAGATAACCAAGGTAGCATTTATGGATGAGAAAAGTACAATCGCATAGTGAATTAACTAAATAAAAGTTCAGATAGTTAATTGAATATTAAAATAAAGTTCATATAGTATTTGTTACGTTGTACCTTATTCGATATGCTCCGTGCACATTACATGCTAAATATGACATGCAAAATATAATTATCAGTTAAAACGATGAATTTACTCAAAATGCTATCTCGAAATTGGGTGGTTTTCATGAAATAATACATTATTAAGAGAAGTTTATGGTTTTTCAAAATAGAAATGCGAAACATCAGCAATAAAAAGAATTATATATCCTATTTTACATTAACTTAAACGAAGGTTGCGGCCCTCCAATAATTTCATCCCCGCCCAAATCAGGAAGGCAAGTATTATGAAACGGTTTAGAAATAGATCCATTCGTCAGAACCAATTAATATTCTAGCCAGATAATTGGGGGAAAATTTGAGAATGGAAAATAAATAATAGTCCTTAAAAGATATGCCGTGTGAAAGGAAACACATCTAGAATGATAAAAGTCATTCACTGAACCCGTATTTTTGAACTCTCCAGCAAGCAACTTAGGTGGACTACAATTTTGTTCCTTTGGGCTCTGTTGGACATACATTAGACTTAAAACCATAGCTGCATAGCAGTTGATAGAGAAAGAGAGGTTCCTCTAAAAGCCCAAGTCCATTTTTAGAGTTGCCACTTTTAGACCTGCCAATGATCCTAGTCTCAGTCATGGTCCATGTGAGTCAACAAAGAACATAGTTTTCTGAATTTCATCATCCTATAAATTTTGGTCTTAATTGCTGATTTTTATTGCCATTTCATCTTCAAATGTACAGTTCAAGGCCAAATCAAGATATATATATAGACAAATTAATCATGAAATGTTTTAGATAACTGGTAATTTATGATTTATGAATGATATCTTGAAAGAAAAGTCTTTTACTTGGTTGAATAAAATTGGTTGAAATTGATATTTATTGTCACCCTCAAAACTGATATCGACATACACATATTTCCATAAGAACGAAAAATAGAGATCAAGAATTTTTTCAGATACATTGAAATCAAGTATATGATATTAAATTTTATTGATCATTAACAAGTTATCAAATGGCACATCTAAATAGCAGGTTGAAATAAATAAAAAATAGAATCATAGTTCTAAGGAATATGATAAAAAATAATAGTTATTATTTTGTATAACTGCACTATCTCAATTAGTATTTATTTAGTATGTATATATACCAAATCTCCCCATCGTGAAATATAAAGTACCCCTCTTTAACATTATGAACTGATCCTTGCCATGCAGATACAACCACAGGGCAGAGTTTGATATGCTAACATTTTCCATAGTCTCGTACATAGGAAAAATGTTTTTGCATCCAACTCTTTGGACATGAAAGCAAAGTCCAGTCATGTCATATCTAGGATGAGCAATTATATCTAATTCATCCCGAAGTAAAGAAAAAGGGCCAATATCCAACTTCACAACCGTTTAATGCTACCAGATGAGAACAAGTGGAGACAGCAATACCTCCGACTGTTACATTTGTAATGAAACCCACGATAGGAACTAATAAGAATGTTATTCATTTCACAGTAGGAGAAAATGCTATTCATTTTGATACAAACAACCCTGAAGTGGTTGAGCATCAATTGACTCCACAAATCTTTCAGTAATGAGATTACCTCAAGAGTCACCTGAGCATAAACATGGGAAATAACAAGAAGAGAAAGAGGACTAACTCATTTACAATACCGGAATTGAGCAGACACCCATGTTGAAATATATAACAAAGGCACTGCAGAAGTAATCACACACTTTTACAGCTTTATCCCCATATCAGAATAAAACAAGGAAACAGAAAGCTGGAACATCAAAGTCAGACAAGAGTACCTGTTCCAAATAAGCCAAAACTGCAAACGTATCATATCGTTTATTAAAAAAAAACAAATGATATCCCATAGTATAGAACTAAAAGAATAGATATAATACGACTAATTAGTAAGCACAATAGTGATTTTGCAGATTGATGCAAACAGGGGTAACAACTTAGCATGTGTGAGGGAATGAAACTCACATTTACTGAGAATACCTAGATATCGACCCTCGATTTGTGCAGTTCTTCTGCCAAATCTAGGGATTCCCCATTATGAATGGAATAATATCTACATATATTTCTCAGCCATGTGTCTTCTACTAGATATGTCAAAACTCCGTAGATTCAACTTGGGTCCAGGGCTAAGAATGTACCTCATGCGTGGACTTCTACTAAAGAAGAGAGAGCATCCACCAGCCAAGTCCTTAAGCTGGAAGGCTTTCAACAAATTTCGCTCTACCAGGTCTTCAGTCCTCAAGCCATCTCTCGCAAGACCTGCACTGTAGCAAGGAACTATCATTCATTCAAGGACTGTTCAACTATGACTAGCCCATTATGGCATGTTTCACGGATTAAATTGCTAATATCAGCACATAAACCTTGCAATTCTCAATTTACCTTTTTCAAAAGGGGAAATAAGTACGCAGTATGGTGTGGTGTTTAAGAATATGCTGCAAAGCCTCTACCAGAAGAAAATTTGAATACATCAGGGCTTTCCAAAATCCAGTTTTTCATCTTGTAGTTCACCCTCAACAACTCACGTTGGTCATTTGCCCCTCCATGTCACTCTCATCCTCTGTCTCACAAAGCGAGTCAGTGAAGATGCACTCCTCAGGAATATCCGGCAATCTTATTAGTGATTTACATCCAGAAGCATCCAAAAAATTGAAGTTTTCCAAGTTCTCAAGCCCTCGAAACTCTTTGACAGTACTACAGCCTTGGGCACGCAGATCTTTTAAGGAATGACATTGGGAAAAGTCAGGTAAATTTCCCAGCAACTTGCATTTGGAGATGTCCAAGGTCATCAAATACTTGGGTAACCCCTTTATCTTTGTAAGTTTCTTACAGCCTTGTAGATTCATTTTCTGTAAATTGGTAAACACTGAAAAATCAGGCAAATTCTCCAAAGACTGGCACAAAGAAAAATCCAAATTTCTCAAATTCTTCTGCTCTCGGAGCCCCTTGATCTCAGTGAGTTTCTCACATCCATTGACTTGCAATTCCTCTAAACTTGGAAATAGTGAAATATCTGGAAATTTATCCAAGGAACTGCAGCAAGAAATTCTTAATTCCTTCAAGTACTCCAATTTCTGGAGCATTTTAATCTCTGTGAGTACCTCAAATTGATTTATCTCCAAAAACTCAAGATATTTAAGCTTAGAAAGATCTAGAGACCTGATCTTCGGGTAGCATCCAACAACTTTCAATGATTTCAAGGAAATTTGTTCATCTATGCCATCAAAATCATTTAGCTTCTCACAATCAACCAACTCAAGTTCACTCAACATCTTCAAGGGGGATAACTGACCAAGTCTTTCAAGGGATGGACATAAACGAATGTGCAAAGTTTCAAGCCATTCCAAACTATCAAGCCCTTGGATCTCTATCAGATTTGTGCATCTAACAACAACTAATCTTTTAAGCTTTTCTGCACTTGAAAGATGCGGTAAACTCTCTAGTACATCACAGGAATCTAATCTACAATCCGTCACGGAATTGCCTATGCTGCTAAGACTAGATAACCTTGTACAACGCTTTATCTCCAAGGTTCTTATTGATTCTGCTCCTTGTAGACCGGTGATTTTGATTAGCCCCGAACAATCCTTCAGTTTTAAGGAAGACAATAATTTCAAATCAGACAGATTTGGAAGTGCTCGCAATGTAGGACATCCCATGACATGAAGCTTCTTTAGATTTCTGGGAAGCTCTAGGAGAAACTCAAAATTTTCCATGTCCCTGCAACGATAGGATCCACGAATTGTCAAATTCTCCAGTTTATTGAGTTTCCCAATATTCAGTGCTGTATCATGTCTCTCAAATTTGTCATAGTAACTGAGAGTCCTCAAGTTAGACAAGCTAGCTAAGTCTGGGATCGTCTCCAATGAATCTCCACCAAAAGACAGAGCTGTCAAACTACATGGAAGGCTTGGTATTGACTTTAGCTTTTTACAACAAAATAAATCAAGTGTCTGGAGGCTAGAGAGGTTATGGATGCTTTCTGGCAACTGAAAAATGGAACCAGAATTACGAAAAGACAAATACTGCAGACTAGTTAATTCACCAATCTCATCAGGAACACCTGCAGGCTCTTTTACACACATGGAAACAGCACCAAGATGTTGCAAGTTTCTCAATTTTCCAATGGTAGCTGGTAACTTAACAATGTTAGCACGATTTATCTCAAGCACTTTCAGATTATACAGATCTCCAATAGAATCAGGTAATTCCATGATCTTGGTCTGGGATAGTTTCAGCTCAGATAATGATTTCAATTTCCCAATCGATTCTGGGAGCTTCATCAACGAAGTACAGTCATCTAATGATAAGGTGACCAGATTCACAACGGACCCAAGGGAGTCTGGAAGACACTAAGCTCTCTACAACAAATTGCGGAAAGAATCTCTAGCTTCGTCATATAGCCTTCTGAAATAGGGATTTCTCTTATTGATGTCCTATCAACAAGAAGCTGTCTTAATTCTTCCATTTCACCCATCTCAGTCGGTAGCTCCTCCAGTTTTTCACACTCACGGACATCTATCGTTAGCAGAGTCTTGTTGAGGTTGCATATGGAGGGTGGATCCTCCTTAAACTTTCACACCATCTAAGACTTAAAATCTCAAGTTCCTCAAATGCAGAGAAATTTGGAGTAGTACTCAAGCCATTGCAATACTCGAGTTTTAAAACTTTGAGCTTCTTTACCAGCTGTAACCAAAGACAATATTGCCTAGATTAGATGCAGAAAAATTTAACTGGTCAATCTAGCATAAAAGTAAATGCCAATATTATTATACCTCTGTTTGACTCCAACCATCCCAATGCTCTGTAATATCACTGTATGACAAATCAAGAATCAATAACTTTGTAGGATGAAAGTTGGTTGGAAGAAAATCTGATAAGCATTCCTCCCATTGAAGCCATCTTAGATCCAAAAGAAGATTCTTGAAATCTCCCACTAAATTCACATTTTTCAACTGAAGAAATCTTAGCTTTGTCAAGTCCTTAAATTGCTCATTTGTGAAAGAACAATCTTCTTTTAACTTTTCACTGAAAAAGAGATTGAGGGCTTGAACTTTTCTAGTCCCCTGCCAAACAGAAGGTCTTATAAGGTTAATAAACCACACAGGCTCTCTCTCTTTCAGAAAACAAGAAGCTACACAAAAAACTGCAGAAAATCTGATGAGATAGAAGTACAACAATAATGAATTCTGTCTTTTAAAGATGGAGATAAATACCTGGTCCATGCTTTACTTGGAAAAATGAAAATAAAAACAAAATGACATCAATAATTTGGAGGAAAAGTAAAGAAGCAAATTACATTACCTGCTTCCTCTGTACTACTTCAAATGCCTCCTCTTTCATCCATAGTCTGCTGCGGTTTCCAAGCTCATCATAATCTTCTTGGCGAACAATTTCTCTTCCAAGATCACGTAGTTGATCATGAATGGTTAGTTGCTTTTCCTCTCCAATCTTTATTAAGGATCGGCAAATAAGCTTTTCTATTCCTTCTTCTGGATAAAACTTACATTCATCCCACATATAAAATGCAAAGTTTATCTTCTCGTGGATGGAAAGACATGCAATGTCAAGAAATATTTGTTTCTGCTCATGCTCTAAAGCATCATAGCTTATCTTCAACTTCTTTTGCACATCCTCATGAGGAATCCTCTGTAATTTCTCGAACACACTTTTCCAATAGTCTTTATGTTTTCCAAGGAGCATAGAACCGATAACTTCAATTGCTAAAGGAAGCCCCCCAGTGGTAGCAACAATATTCTTGGCAAGAATGTTAAATTCCCTTAGACGAGACTCATCTTGTCTCCGAAAGGCATGCTTGCAAAACAGCTGGAAAGAATTAGAAGAATCTAGTTCATTAAGTTCATAAGTCAATCTTTCCTCCCATGTCTTCAAAACATCTTTGTTACGAGAAGTAATGATAAGTATGCTCCCTGATTTAAACCAATTACGCTCTCTTGCCAATGCACTCAGTTGATCAGTATGATCAACATCATCAAATAGAATGAGAACCTTCTTTTGCTTAAGCCTGTCTTTGATTATATTTATTCCTTGGTCAACATGTGAAATTTCACCTGTCCATTGATGACCTAGAATGTTCGAGACTAATTGCTTTTGCAATTCCTCAGGACGACACTTTTGGTCCGTCAATTTTTCACGAATATTGATAGAAAGCTGCAGTGTTTAAATCTAGTAGAAAGATGATTGAAAACAATCTTGGCTAGAGTTGTTTTGCCAACTCCGCCCATTCCATGGAATTACTATAACTTTAGCATCACTGGATTCGTTGCCTTCTAACATTTCAAGAATTTCTCCTTAGGGTCCTGAATTCCTACCAAATAGTCTGTAACGGTTAGAGTGGCTTTCCTCAGTTCATTCAAAACCTTGGTTACAGCAATCTCCACTAGTTCACCTTCATGCCTACATATACAATGTGTCAAACAAATAAAAATTCAATATATGAAGAGCACTGGCCAAAATGAATTGTTCCAGTAAGATGTCGGGAACACTGCCTAAACTAATCATATTTTTTTTTCAATTGTATACTGTCGAATCTCATACTCGATCAAACTTTTATTTGTCAAAAGTTATAAAATTTATCAGACTAGAATCCGACTATTTCCCGTTATCTGCAAATGAACAACTAAACGATCAAGGACATAATTGCAATTACCCGTCTGCAATTTTGGATGATTCCCAGCCTTTTAAGTGAGTAACTTCTTCCAGAGCTTTCCTCCAATCTCGCACAACCTGGCTACTCGAGCCATACTTCTTTTCGTGCAAGCGAAATGCTTTCTCAAACGTACCAGTTTGGTGACGAACACTCGATGGATCAATTCTATAGAAGATTGGCAAGACGACTTGTCCTGTTGTTTTCTTGCACTCGAGAATCTGGACAAGCTCCTGGAGGCACCACTTACTCGCAGCATAATCGGAAGATATGATCGGGATGGAAACCTTTGAAGCCTTGATCCCTTCAACAAGGTCAGGACCGATCTTTTCACCGACACGAAGTGCCTCATTATCTCTAAACACCCAGACTCCTGCGTTGACCAGACTCTTGTAGAGATGATCGGTGAAGTCCTTACGTGTATCTTCCCCTCTGAAGCTCAAGAACACTTCGTAGGTTTCTCCTGGAGGAAGAGTGATGTTTGCATCCGTTGTTGAGGTCTGATTTGCTTCTTCATTAACAGTATCGTTTGAAGAATTCTTCTTTCTTTTGAGATATACATTCACAGAATATACGAAGATGGTAACTATTATAACTGCAAGAGCGATGAAAACATTATAATTATTAGACATTTGATTAAAGTTTATTTGCTTTTGGTTCCAGAGGTGGATTTCCATGATCTTTAAGGTTTGGATTACTAATGGAAGTGGAAGTAAAGCATCTCCTTGTCCGACGTCCCCCCTTTTTGTTTTTCACGGCTTGCTCCCATGTGACATTGCTTTTTATTTTTATTTTTTATTTTTTACCCTGTCATGTCTTAGAGGGAATAAAGAAAAGAATACAAAAAGACAATGAGCAGAAATTGCGCCGAGACTTCGGTGGAATAAAAAGGCAACCCAATTAAAAAAAGGATCGATATTACTAATAATTTTTTTAATACATAAGTAATGAATGATTTGCTTAAGATGGTGATTATTATAAAAATTATTTATTTTTTTATATATTAATATATGATTAGTAGTTATATAATATATATATATATATATATAGGTGGTGCATATTACCTATTAAATAATTTTTTCCTTTTCCTTGCTTTTGAAGTCTTATTGATAACAGGAGCCGCCCACTGTTAAAAGAAAAAGACATTAGTGTATTAATCCTCTCTCAATTTTTAGTGTGCTCTGAATATCAATAAAATCCTAATAGTTTTATAAAAATCATATTCTATTACTTTTATTTGTGTAAATAATCTTCACTATTGATCTATATATAAGTACCATTAAATTTCTTTTCATCGTTATCAGACATGTGCTAGCTCATGGTTATAATAGGATATGAAGCACCTAAACTTAAAAGGAAAGAAGGAGGTATCGCATTATTAATTTTTCTACTTATAGATTTATATAATTTGTATAAATAAATTATGGCAGCAAAAAGAAAAAATATCTAATAATTTAAAATTGCCAAAACTTTAAATAAGTTTCACCATTGCAGACAGAAGCTCTAGTAATTTTGATTTGACGAGGTCACCATGTGTATGCAATGCAAAGACAAAACCAAGATTATAAAGTTTGATTAGAATAAACACTAATGTTGCTGTACGATGAATCTAATTTGAATTCTCATTCATATATTTAATAATATATAATAGTTTACAAGAAAATAAAATAAAATGGAGATGACCTTATTCAAATCATTTTAATAATTATATTCTTCCGGATCTAATTAATGAGAGTTTGGTGAAAATATGAGGATGAAAATAATGAAATAAAGATTTATGTCTAGCAATTTTTACAATCCAGTCGCTCTTCCTGCTGGAATTCTGTTGTCATTCTCATTATCCTATTGAAAACTAAAAATTGTACCTATGGAATTCGATTTGCAATAATTAGACTAAGCAAGGCCATACCAACGAATTTAGATCAGATTAATGAACCATGAGGATTTATAGAATACACCTCTTCAAGTTTTTGTTCTCTTTTCTGAAAAATTTTTGCATTTGATCATTTAATTTTCTAAAATATTGATTTGCATAAACCTTTTATTAATATTTATTTTTCTTTTTCATGTTATATTACATTTAATATATGAGAATCAACATACAATGGAATCGAAATTCCGGAATTCATCCTCATTATCATGTTTCAATATACTTTTAAAAGTTCGAATTGCAATTTTCAAAAGTCAACATTTTCGATTCGAGGAAGAATTCAATCCCATCAGGTGCAACTATGATTTCATTCTAACCTTATTAATCATTATTACTAGTTAGGGAAATTACATTTTTAGTTGTTAATGTTTTATTATTTTTTCATTTGAGTCCTAAACATTTGCTTTTCTTTTTTTTTTTTTTTTTAATTTTAGTGCTGAACGATTGTAAAAGCTCACAAATGAATCCTTTCTTAACACCATTGACTTTTTTACTAGTTTTTAATATATGGCTCGTTTTGACTGGTATAAATTTTTTAATCTATAAAGATAATGATAAACTATTATAACAAAATAAATCAATAAAAATTTAAACTAGAAAAGACATAGAAAATATAATCAAATCTACTTCACTGACAAATCCTTTTAAAAACCATTTTTGACAACGTGACGTTTCCCATGTTTGACATAATGATACCATGTGCATATAAAAATAAAATTTGCAAATGTAGATCATCAGCAATTTATGGAGAAAGCCCCAGTGTGAAAGAGAAAAAGAACATGAGAAAAAGGGTGAGAGAGTTAATCATCAAATAAGGGATCTCTAGCAGCTTCCATTATTTTTCTCCAATCAGAAATATTGGATTGATTTTTTGAGGAAGTTTTCTGTGAAGTTAATGTCGTTGAGTTATTTATTTTAAATATTTACTGATTAATTTGGCTTATAACAATTTAAGTATTATTTTTTAAACTAATAATTCTGGACCGGTCACAATCAACCATGTATCAATTTCTAATTGAAAAGTCAACCGTGTTAATTAAAGCACTTGTCTATAAATCTTTGTAAACGTCGAGGACTTGGAGGAAAAAAAAAAAAAAAAGGTAAAGGTTTAAGACTCGAATAAAAAAAATTTTAAAGGATTAAATATGTATTTTTCTCTTACTATTGAATTTATGTGTTCTATTTATATTTTGATGAGAAAATGGAATTCACAATTGATCATTCAATCATGTTCAGTTATATTTAATTAGTAAAATAAGTGCTCAATTTAATTTGAATATATTTAAACTTGTTTTGCTTTGATTTTGTTTGTGTTTGCTGTTACAGTTTGATACAAAAATGTTTTAGACCTTGTTATCTTTATAATTTCTTAAAGTTTAAAACATGAAAGGTGTTGAGCTCTTTCTATGCTTTCGATAACATCTTGAATCACCTAAATCGGAGTTTAGATAAAAGAGATATGCCCAAAATATGAGATTGTACTAGTGCTAGCAAAACCGAGCATTGAAATTGAAAGAGTTGATGAAATTTGATTTGTCTGAATAGATAGATAAAGCAAAAGATAAGTAGAAAAAGATGTATAAAAACTCAAATTTTAATTTAACCTATTTACTAATCTAGTTATGTTATATTGTCTAGTCATACTTTATGGTTTACTTATTTTATTTATTTAAATTATTTAAATTAAATTTCTAAACTAAGTTCAAATTCAAGTCCAAACTTAATGCACGCCCTAAAAGGTATCCTATTCATGATAGTTTGTCACATACGATATTAAAGCTTAAGAATAATCTCACCTAATCATGCATAAGCTTCGACACTATATGCAAGGCATGCGTTCACAACAATAGGAGACATCGATGAAGCATGAAGTTCAAGAAGATAATAGTAAATAGCATAAAAGAAGCATTTAAACTTAAACTTACATAACTTAAAGACTTAAGTCTTACATCATCATAAGGGCATTTCCCTACTTAAGTCTCCAAAATATCACTATACTATCATAGTCTAATTTAAAGCAAAATAAACAAAGTGCCAAGATATTTTAAAGAAAATCTATTTTAAGATCTTCAAGTGGAATTCATCCAAAAGCTCTCCAAAAGCATAAGTCTCGCCTGAGGAAAGGGGGACCTTAGGTACAAAAACAAGTGCACGTACAAGAGAAAAAATCTATTAGGGTATAAGTAACACTTGCTTACTGAGTATATTCTCATGATGATATACTCGTACAAATAATTAAACAAGTTATTGTTAAATAAGCATAAAAAATGCAACATCCATATGAACAAACAAACACATAAGATTAACCAAAAATCATTTATTAAATGAATTTACACCCTCTATATCAGGGGTTGGGGAGGTTACAGGCCCATACGACCATCATAAAATTTTGTAGATTTTCAGGCTCCTACATACCATATATTTTTATAGATTTTCCAACTCCTACTTGTCACCACTACTAATCTCTTGTCCCGCACGAAAGAACATTAGTGAAAATGATGTGACTCATTTTATGTCATGCATGATCAATTTATTATTTCACTTACAATTGAGTTATTAACAAATTTAAGGGTGATCATTGAGATATATACAAACAATACAACATGGCATTGGAAGTATAGCTATTAATCAATAATTCAAGTTCTGATATTCTTATCTTTCTTTTCGACAAACATCAAGTATACAATCATATCCCATGATAATCCCTACATGCATATTCTATTTTTATCTTTTCCTATTTTTTAGTATTTCTATTCTACAAGCACATACATGAATATGTAAAATAAGGAGATATACTCACTCAGCCATATCTTGCGAGCTTCAATCGAAGTAATCCTTGGGGAATGATATGTTTATTCTTTATCACTTAAACAAAAGAAATACTCAGAATGAGTTTCATATAGGCTATACTTAAATTTCTAACTCTATTTATTTTATTCGTGGTATTTCTCGGCTGTGGAGGTTCTAACTTAAAACAGTAATAACTTGCTTATTTTAATTTGAAATTTCGCTTATGAGGAGTCATTTTCTACCTAATTCAAATACTTTATCCATTTCTAAGGTTATTTTTAACATTTATGATCATTTAAGTCTTGGAATCCCACGGACTACATCATGTCCAAAAGGTTGTAGATTTTGATCCTTTTTAATTTTTAAAATTCTACTTCATTCGGACTTTCTAAGTCAAGTATAAAATATTTCTACTTTTGGAAATCATATAGAAATAATAATAGTTCATAATACATGGCATGATCTTAGTGATGTTGCTTAAAATAGAATTTTCACTAAAACAATCTCCAATGGAAAATAGAAAAGTTGAGTTTTATGGGAAACAACTTTTGAGCTTGTAACAAAATCTCTTTTTTTGAAAATTTTGTAAACATAAAACTTAAAGAAAATCATGATTTAATATTTACTTTGAATCTTTGAATATCTCCTACTTAATCCAAAACTTCATTTAAAAAATTATTTTACAAAACATGGGTTTTACTTGTTTTGGAAGAAAATGCTCCAAGTTGTATTTCTTGGAAATTCCTTTAAGTCTTGGTATTTTTGAAAAATTTAGGCGAATGCCTTATTCTAAATCTTTATTCTTGATGAAAAGATTTCCCATGTATTGAAAATAAGATTTTTGGAAAATATTTTACATAACAAAAAATTATCAATATTTATATTCTTAGAAAAATCGTTTTGGCATAGCTACAATATCATTTATAATCATATATATCATGAGCTTAGGAATTTATAACATGAACACATAACTTTAAATTAAGATTATGGTAATATTTCAAAGAATACAAGGATATAAAATAAATTGGAAAAATCATAAAGTTAGTAAAACAAAAACATGGGAGTCTTAGCATGATATCAAGACTCCCTAGGACTTGAAATAATTCAGTCACCATATAACATAAATAAAAAAAAGCGCAATAAATTAAAATAAAGTGAGAGTTTTGACCAAGGCTTCCTAAGACTTAAAATATCAATTTCTTTCAAACTTGAATATGGACAAGTCCAAAACTAAAAATTGACTAGTCTTATAAAACCATAAAATAAATAAATTACTTGAAATAAAATAATGCATGAGATAAATAAAATTAGGTTGGTGAGCAGTGGACTCTAAAGAATATACATACTTATGTATATATGTAAAAATATAGAAAAATTAGAGTGGGAACATTATATAAACAACATAAAAATAATATGAATATGAACATGATAGTACACATTATATGTTGTCTAGTATATTTCCATTCCTAGCATGAAGCATCATTGGAATTTATTTTGAAAATTTCTAAGAAAAACATATACATATGCTACATAATATAATATATCATAAGTGTTTAGAATGTTTACGTAAGTTGTTGAATGAAAGAAAAATGAGAGGCAAGAGAGAGTAAGGGGTGGTAGCAATGAGGAGAGGGAGAGAAATAGTGAAGAAAGTTTGAGAGAGATTTAGTATAGTTTTGTTATGGTGAGTGAAAAGTATGAAAAAAGTGAAAGATGAATGTGGTACTTATGGAGAAAAGCAGAGGGAATTTTAAAAAGTAAAAATAAATGAAAAAAAAAGAGTAGATTGAGAGAGAGTAAGAGAAGGTGGTGGTGGTTGGGTGGGGCGGTATGTGTGTTAGGGGCAGTAGGCGCTGGCTCACTTAGGGAGGGAGGAGAGAGAGAGTGAGAGAGAATTTTAATAAATTTGATTAAGAAAAGAAAAAAAAAAGTTAAGTAATAAAGTATAGTAAAAGTTTTATGGGAAAAGAAAATTTAAGACATATATTATGTAAGATATAAGAGTAGGTGTAAGAAAAAGTGGAGTAGAGTGAATAGTAATTAATAATAATGAATAGTAGACAAGAAAAATACATTACTGATAGAGATAAAAATATACGTACAAAAGCTATATCTAACATTTTTATGATCCGATAAAATCATATCTGATATTTCATGAATATCTTAATATATTACTAGCATAAATTGTTTGTTGGAATATTTTGTCTTATTTTGCATGTCAGGGGTTAGATATGAAAATTGATCCCGTAAAAGTTCGAAACGATCAAAGTTTTGCCGAATTTGATTGTTTTAAGGTATATTCCATATATTCAATTCATAATTCGAGTTTATGCTATTTTTCTAATTTATTCAATATTTTAGGGTTTTAGAAGCTGTCTGATCGAATTTAGGGTTTCTAAAGTTTAAAATTGACTTAGTTTGGCTTTGGAGTTACAATTTTGATTCAGACTCAAAGACTTACTTATAAAACTTCCATAAAATTTAGGGGGTTACAATTAACTACCTATTATATATTATTCGATTATAGAAGTTTTAACTTAGCTAGGTGAAGATTTAGGGTGTTTCAAAATGTTTGTATGGTCAGAGAAGTATATGGCATATTATTATAAATTGAGATGAATTAGGTGTATTTCCATACCAAATTACGATTTTTGAACATTTGCTGAGAACATATAGTCAATTTACGATGTCATTATGTTACAAATTATCAAATATTCTAGCTCACTCAATTCTATCTCTTACGGTTAATGTGCTAGTTGACAACTTTTTATGTTTAATATTTGTTGTACTTTTTTTTTTTTCATGATAACTTTAATAATACATTTGGTGCATTTAAATGATCTAAAATGAAAAGGATTGGAATGGATGTAATAGAATGAAATGAACAAGGAAATCAATGAGAAATTTATTTCTCGATTTGAATATATACATGAAATGGAATGGAATAAATTGTCTATTTATAAAAGATATCCTTCGTAATAATTATGTACAATATATAAATGGCTTTATATTTTAGTATTGTTGTCATTTTCATATGTGTTTATTTCTGAACACATTAACAAGTGTTGCAAAGCTCATATCAATAGTCAAAAGATGATGCGGATGACAAACAACGACATACGCAGAACCGTAAGCCGTCGACCTTGGACATTACATCGCCGATATTGAAACTAGACTTTATTGCTGACGGTTTCATCTTTTGAGCTCTAAAACCGTCTTTGCCGAAATTGAAAATTAGTCTTTATTACTAATGGTTTCGAAACCACCTACATTAATTAAAGGATGCTAGTTTTTTATTTCCGACATTAATTATTGGTTATACTATTTATTTATATTTTGTATTATTATTTACCTTTTTTAGATCTTATCTTTTAGGATTCCTCATATAATAATATATATAGGCGTTTAAGCTTGTCTTTGTTAATAAAAATATTTGATATACTTTAAAACGCTAATTGAGGACTTTTTTTCATAAAGTTTATATTTTTATTGCAAATATTATTTATCTACGCTTTACGCGGCGTCAAAAGAAGAAACTCCTATAGTTTTCCACGAATCACTTTCGCTCACGTTTCCATAAAAAATATAATCACTCCCAACATAATGAAAATTTTTGCCTATACGTTCGTTAATGGAATGCCCAACACAAACGATTTATGTGAATTTCATTCTTGTTTCTATAATTTTATGTAAATATTTTTTAATTTATTTTTTTTAAATACTTGTTTTAACTTTATTAAAAAAATTTCTGGTTATTTTCATCAATAAAATAAAACCATCCATTGGTATTTGAGATAAATTTTTCGGAGGAATTGAGATTTTAACTATCCACTTTAATAATAAGAATAAACACGGAAAGTATTATATATGTTTTGCCTATTTATGTTGATCATACTAATTGTAATTTGTATAGAAATTACACTAACTGTAAAGGTTTCGTGGTCGAAGCTATTGGGTGATTGGTGTAAGGCCCGATAATCTATATCGAATGTATATAATTGGATAGAGTGGCACTATCACTATGATTATTAGGACTGAAACCCGCATTATCTATATGAGAACATGTATCTACTGGGGCGATAAGCGAAACTAATGTGATAAGCAAGGCTCGTTAGCTGAAAATTTATTACCTAAAATAAAATTTAAAAAAATCGTGAAAATATATAATGTATTTAAGGAAATTTTATGATTCCGTAATTAATTTTGTTAGGATGGGTCCATCTCTTTTCAGTGGCTCATACCATTGGATTATTAAAATAGTTAATATTTTACTTATTATATTTATTTTAACGCTAGTTGATCGCATGTACTTAACAAGTGAACATAGCAAATGAGATATTACCAACATTCAACAATTTTAATTTATTTTTTTAATTATATATTTTGGACATTCCATTTTAACCCACTTATAAAAAAATACATAAGAAATTTGAAATCTTATTTGGAAATAAATTGTGTATTTTATTTATACCTAAAGTTCCGGGGTAAACCATGTTTGTGGATTAGCTCAAATCTTTATTCATTAATTTGAAATCTCATTCGGAAAATAACATATAATCAAGTTTTGGCATGCGTTCAAGATCATCAACTTTCTTTAGGAAAACAAAAAAAACAATCATCATGCGTCTACTTCTGTCACGGAGTCCACATGTTTCCGTTGTATCAAAGCTAAATTAAATCAATTAGGATATATATGTTTGAAAATGGCCAATCATAGTTTGGACTAAATCAAACTTCCCCATTTCATATCGATACTCACACACTATAAATTGGGGTCAACATTCGTTTTCATCCATTCACTGCATTTCATTATCGAATCACTCAAAAAAGGCTTTCTATCTCTAGTTTCTCACAATCAAACAGGTTCTTCTTCTCTTCTTTCTCTTCTTAAAGTTGAGAGAATCGAAGAGAATCATCACTCTTACAAGATCACTTAGCCTATTAGGATCAAAACGTAGTGACGCATTTGAAGTTTTATTAAAATTTTGCTAATCCAATTTTAGATCTTTAACCAAGAACACGATTCTTTTTAAATTCATTTTTCCGTGTTTAAATTTCAAGTCAAGGAGACCTTGGAAATTGGTTAAGTAATATTACCTGTAACCTTAGCACGTTCAATATATGGGAATAAACCGAAATAAAATTAATTCTGAGTTTCATTCTCTTTCTCAATGTTCGAAAGCGTTTTTAGATGCCGAATTGCAATTTCAGTTTCTAAGAGGAATTTGATTCCGTCTTCCTAAAGATGGAGCCGCAAATAGAAAGGCAAAATTATGATACTATCAATGATTATTATTTTAATTTAATTTTTACCTATACATATTTATCATCAACATTTATTATGAAGGCTATTTTTGACAAATCTTATTACATAATTAGACAATTCCATTCTATGGATGTATCCAAACATAGGAATGGATTTGTCATTCCTTATTCAATCCATTCTATTTTATTCCTTCAATTTCAATATATTCCAGACAATTCCACTGTACCAAACGTGATAATTAAGATGAGTTAAACCGATTGACGAGTACATAACTAACTATGGAACGACTTAAAATATGGAAAAAAAAAATAATTCTTCTCCTAATCTCATATTATAGGAAATTAAAATAGTTAAATGAAAGCTTTATAAAATATTATTAATTTACTAAAGTTTTATAAACAAAAATTGTCAATCAAATAAAAAAAAATTATTTAGTACTCATTCAGCATGATTGTCAAAATCAAGAGTCAATTATATAATTCTACGAGTTTATGATTTTATATGTTTTTTCTTATCAAAATGATTGAAAAATATGAAGGTGTAGATTTTACGTAAATTTGTGAATTTAGACGTACAATTCTATACATTTACTATTTTATCAATTTTGCACGATTTTGAACAATTCTATACGATTCTATCAATTTTACACACTCAAGTGAGTAGTAAACTCACAATTTTACAAACATCTGTGAATGTAACATATCTAGTTGCTAAAAATCTTTTTGGTAAAATATTTTACATAAAACAAAAGTTACATTATAGTCTATGGCCTTTTAGTCTGGTAGTATCTAGTCCTAATCATCATCCTTGAGTTATTGAGTTTGATTCATTGTATTGTAATGGCCTTAGTGTTCGTATTATTGTAACCATAGGAAAAATGTTACATTATAATCAACCAAACCCACTTGGCCTAATTTACTATTTTTACCCAACTTGGTTGAGTGACAACTCAAAAACCATTTAAAACCACTTTCCTTTAAATCCTATCGATGATTTATTACAAAGATCCATGATTTAATATAAATCAAATTAAAGAAAGATAAATAAAGAATCATAATTCAAACTCAACTTATGTAACAATTTTCATATAAAGGACTTATCTTGGTGTGCAAAAAAGAAAAATCTAGCTATAAAAAGCTCATTGGATTATCTTTTTTTTTTCCACTGAAATATATATTCAAACTTTAGTTTAGTTATTGTATTTCACTAAATGCATAGTTTGAAAATCGTATAAAGAAAAACATTTGTAATGACTTGCCATGTGCATGCAATGTAACATGTAACGCCCTAAGATATAGGCATTACAACTCGCCACATGTCCTTCTCTTGTTAAGAATATGCTAAGGCTATTAGAACACTATACCACAAATCTTATCAATTTTAAATCACCAAAACTCACATTGGTTTACTTTAAAACATCTCATAAAAATAATCCTTAATGTTCATGAACTAATGAAAATCCGAAATGACATGTCATCATAAATAAAAATCTGACAAACTAGTCTCATAAAATTTTCAACATCTAATAATAATCAATCATAAAATCCATAAAGTCTTCCATATCTTTCCACTAGATCCGACGCTCTAGATCTATGAGTCCTCAGTAGGATAGTTAAGTCCACTATTGCCATCCTCATGATCTATATATAGATCATACCTGGATAGATCATAAACAACTTCCTCTTCACCTGTACCTGAAAAATTAAAGGAATGAGAAAAACGTGCAATACGCCATACCACAAACAAATATGTATGAACATACCAACATGCATCACATATATTCTTAAAACTAATGCAACAGGCACAAATTATTATCTTTTATTAGTGAAACAAACAGCACAGTTTGAACCATATGCATTTACTCCTAAACCCGGAATAACTCATAACACCGATTCACAACCTTTATAAAGTAGTTTATATACAATATATTGATGTTGTGTACTCCCCACACATTGTTGCGTTCCACCTTATGGACCGAAACAACTCCTAATCTACCGAAATCATTTCCAAGTGCAACTCCACTAGGGACAATGCCATACAAGGATCATCAGAGCGCCTCGTTAGTATCACACTCCGCGTGGTCTTTACTAACCAAAGTCATACACAACCAACACTCTTTTCAATTAATATGTCGGATAGGATTTAATCAAATTATTTTATAAACCTACACGCACAAGTAGCAGACAAGGAAAGGTCGTACCTGGTATTTCTTCCAACTCAAATCCACTAACAGACTTTTAAAAGAAGAATCTCACAGATATCCTTGATCAACAATATATCTCAATCAACTTCAACTTGCAATACACAATTAAACCCTAATCCTTAAATTTCATAATCTCGCTAAAAGAATCTATAACCCTAAATATAAATCTATGAAAAGTAATTAACACACCTGTCTCTTTTGTTCACAATTCAAAGAAACTGTTCAACACATTTTTCTCCAAAAGCTCTTAATCTCTCCACAACTTCCTTCAATACATATATGTAAAGTCTCCAATTAACAAATCAAAATGTAACAATAGGTGAATTTCTTTGAACAACAATATAGAATGAATTCTTACGTACCTAGAACTTGTAGATCTCAAATTAGAATAAGAACCCTAATCCACAATTCTCCTGAATTTCGATAAATAAATCGAAATCATAAACCTATAATCCTCAAATCGTAGTAATTATAAAATCCTAAGAAAGACATTACCTTTTCCTTTGAATTAGAGTCTCCCAATCTCCAATCACTCTAGGGTTTCACCACAAATCTTGGATCTCCTTCAATTCGTAAAACAACTCGCATTAGAAAGATCGAACTAAAAAGGATGATTAAAATAGACTAGAGAAAGACCCACTTACTTAGGGTTTTGTTGAGGAAAAGGTGTGACAAGGTCATGGGGTCTAGGGTCTATTTATAGAGAGGATTGGCTTTGGAAAAACGCAACCCTAGCTTAGAAAAAACGCAACTATAGGCCATCCAGTACGTAAGCAACCTACACGATACGTCGATGGCCTTCCTTAATACGCCCGCGGCCATCTTGCCGATGTAAGTCCAATTTCCTTTGCAAAACTTCAAAACTTCAACACCGAAGCTTAGGCCATCGCCCATTATATTTAGGCCGACGGCTTATAAGTCAAAGCTGGCAGCTTAGACACCGGCCTAAGTCAAATTCGTCCAATCATTCGCCCATGACTTCCTCGTGACCAAATTCATTTGTTTAAGGATAAAAATACCCTTTTTATATATTACTATATTACAATTCTACCCTTCATTATGAATTATTTATTTATACTTTACATAATGCCTCACCTTTTAGGTATGTATTAAATTGTCAGGAAGAACTACAACACAAGGGCAAGTAAAGATGGAACATTATGTCATCTCTAAGATAAGGATAAGGCTATGCAATTTTCGACCTTTATCTAGTCTCTCCTATTTATTCACATTACTAAGAAGTATCTATTTCAATCAAGTCAAATTATAAACTTATCACATTGAACAAAATTAATGCCTATGAATGTCATGAATTTAAATCCACATAAAAAGAAAGTTTCTTTTGTCATTTATAAGCCTATCTCCGCGTGCCCCCATGCCCCGCCCCCCCCCCCCCCCCCAAAAAAAAAAAATAATAAACTGACAAACACACTTGAAGGATGTCATATCCTAGATGTTTGACTACAAACTTCCTACAAATATTAACATACCACAAACACTATATATAGAGCATTACAAGGGTATAATATAGTATGTCTAAAAGATAGGTTTTATAAAACAATGAATAATTAGTTCTCTCAAAATTATAGTCCTAGCTAATAGCTTTAATCTTCAATACCCAAGGTTAGTAAAAGAATTTAATACTTTAGCTTACTGTCGAAATAAGTGGTTATAAGGAAATACCACATACTAATGAAACAATGCGAATGATTCGAAGGAGAAAGTATATCACACAATAATTGACATGGACATTTGACTTACACCATATGCTTAACATGTTTTCTTATCATTCGAGTGGCATAAAGCCCTCATCATAATAATCCTGCAATCACCAAACATTGTTGTTTTATATGCTCAATTTTACAATCGATATGTCTAAACTACCCCACTAATTATGATTTCATTAAACATTCCTAATAACACTAAAGCGTTGTATTTAGCAAATCTATATTATAAGCACGGAATCCCGCACACTTAGATATTTCTATCACTGATACGTAAATCTCAAATCAAATAAATAAAACTAGCACAAATTGGTGGAAGTTACCATATTCTACGTATCATTTCACTTATGTGTTCATATGTGAATAGAGTTTAGTTAACTAGTCGCAATTATCATGGGGTTCATAAGCCATATATGAACTACATATGCATGTATAGCCTTATCAGAAATATTGACATGCAACATCCTAGTTTGACAACATCTAGTCGTAGAGGGTTTTGAACTACTTGGAGCAATGGGTGAATTGTTCTCCATTTTCTTTATTCTCTCTTTCTTGGGTTGAAGGAAGTTACTTAGCTTCCCTTTATCTGTTTTCCTAGTGTGGGTAGGCGTTGGAAAACCTTTTTTTTTTTTTTTTTGGACATTGATTGTCTCTATTTTTTCCTCTCTTTTTTTTCCAATATTATTTAATAACTTGTTTTTCATATTCTCTCGCTGCTCAAACCTACCAATAATTATTATTCTCCTCTTGTGACTTCCTAAAAGTAGCCTAATAGCTGTTAATGAAATTTTCTGAAGTGCACCTTTTATTAAATGTCCACCTGGTTTCATATTAATATTTTGTTTAGCGTTTTAATTTACATTTGGTCGTACTATACATTGAAACTCGTAATTTAAATTTTCGACATATATATATAGTGAATCGATTCTTTTTTAATTACAGTTTTAACTAAAATAAACTATTATATTATGGTTGCAAATTCAGGGCCACTTTGTTTTCTGATCATGACTATATTGCTAGGTATTGCCTATATCTCCACCCTGATTCACGTCTTATTTTAATCGTTCAAAATCAGAATGTTACATGCAATGCAAGGAGAAATATAACACCAACATTTTGTAGTCAATCGGTATTAATATTAATCTTCTCTAATGCGATCAACCGAGTTTCAATCCTCTTGTATTTGTAATGTATATTAGTTGGTAAAATATAAAACAAAACGAAATAAAATAACAATAATGAAGTAGTTCTATTTATATTAGTAGTAATATTTTACCAGATCTAAATTATTAATACTTTTGATGAGAGTTTGGTGATATTATAGGAATGGAAATAATAGAATGAAAGTTTATGTCTGGCAATATTTTAAAATCTAGCTACTCTTTCCCATAAAACTTTTCCTCAGTTTAATTTATCCTTTTTTAATTCCTCTCGAAAAGGAATCAATATTATTACGGATCAGGCGTATGGACACGCACATTATTTGTTCTTGACCTTGGGATATCTCAGATCAGTAATAGTTTTCCTCATGCCATTGGAAATTAATCATTCCATCGGACAATACGGAACATTTATTAAGGTTGAATGTAAAGAGAATTGAAATAAATATAATTGAGAAAGTAAGACCTGATAAGTTGAAGCTAAATTAAGTATAATATTTAGTAACTATAAATTTGGTAAGATTCTTTAAAAAGAAAAGAAAGAAAAGAATGAAAAAAATAACAATAAAGTTTACTTTTTTTAGCACTATAATATATTGTATTGTATAAGTGAAAAATAAAAAGAACACATATACCACATTTAAAACATATAATTTTACAGGTAGATACTTCTATAACTACGTTGCATCAATAACATGTACTGACCCTACTAGTGCGTAAAAAGCATCTAGAGCTGTAATATAGTGTATTTTTACATATAATGAATATATTTGTATTATCAAATGATGTCCCTAATATTGTGATTATTTATTTTTAAATCCTACGGAGTTTGGATATGTATATACATATGTTTTATGAATGTGTTATGGAATAATATTTTAAACATTAATCACACTAATATCACATCACAAATATAATCCGTAAAAGAAATTCAAAAGAGGATAGATGGCTGGTACAAGCACGTACCTTAGGAAAAAAAATGGTATAAATACTAATTGTAAACCATGCCTAGATTTAGTTTTACCATATCTACATGAAGAAGTTTTCCATATTTATGTTTATGTGGCTAGAAAATAGCAAGTTGATCGAGTTATTCGACCTAATATTATTTTGAAACGTGAGAAACAAGATGATTTATATCTAAAAAGAAATAAGTGTTAGTCACGTTTAATAAACATTACAGTATAAAATAAATGCTGCTAAATATATTATGCTAACATGACATAATATATTTGGCAGTGTGACAAAATGTATTTAATAATATTTATTATATATGTAATGATGTTTATTAAACGTGGTTAAAACCTAATTTTCTTATAGTATAAATGCCAAAAACTTTTCTTCGCCACAGATTACTAAGGTGTGCTATTATATATAAATAGGACCTCAAGTCCATTTTGATGCAACATAAAACAGATTAAATCGATCCTAGCTAGTATGAAAAGAGGTGTTCATAATGTAAGAATCTTGGGTATAAATGCAACATGACTTACAAAACCTCCTCCTATTCTCTCTCTCTTTCCAAAAACATTACGTAGCTCATTTCACATTCCATAATATTGGGTAGATCCTTCTCAATTCAAAATTTTCTTCCTATGTTATTCATAATTACAATGAATACTTTTTTGTGTCGAATAGTTGGGTTACTTCAGATTTAGTATTGCAATTACAAATTTGAGGGTCTTGCCTGTTTTCTTCACGAAGTTCCCGATATACACATGTTCATATCCTTTGCAGGGAAGATGGATGGTGGCCGCTCTCACCCGCTATCTTTCTCAGGCCTATTAGAATCGTGCTACTCATGAAGAACACTCTTTTTACGATTGACATTTTGACTTATACAGCTTGTTTTCATAAGTAACCACATAATAATATCTAGAAACTTAACCTAGAGACCGCACTAATCGCCTAGAAAGAATTAGTAAAAGATAGGCTACACTCTACAGTAGGATATCATGAGGTTGTTGCATTTCATATTATTTTCTTCCATCTTATGCAAAAATCACCGTCGAATTATTAACTTTATGTAGCTTTATTTATACAACAAAAAGACCCTTCTAAGTTGGAGATTGTTTCTTCTTTTCTGTTTGTCGTCTTAAATGTATTGTAACTCAACGATTGATTTTTACAAAGCTTTACAGTATGAACAGTTGTAATCAAAATTATGAAGTATATGGCATATTATTATGAATTCAGATGAATCAGGTGTACTTTTTATACTAAATTTTATGATTTTTTGAACATTTTTCTGAATTTAGTATAGTCAATTTACGATGTCATTATGTTACAAATTATCAAATACAACAACTCATTTCATATTGCTACATTAATCATTGATATCTCTTATAGCTAATCTGTTAGATGACAATTTTTATGTTTAACATTTGTGGTGATTTTATATTTTCTTTCTGAAAAACGTTAACAAATGTTGCAAAGCTCATATCGACTGTCAAAAGAAGAATCTTCTATACTCTTCCATGTCCTATGACAATCTTGTAGAAAAACGTTAACAAGTGTTGGAAAGCTTGTAGAAATGCTTTAACATCCTATGAAAATCTATTTAACACTATTGAAGATCTATGTAACAAAGATTGGATCATTAAGATACAACACTCTTATAGAGAAGGAAACAGAAGTACAGATCTCCTAGCCAACCTTACTCTGAACCAACATATTGGTTTTCATGTGGTTGATAGACCTCCAACTTCTGTTTATGACATTTGTATGAAAGATATGAGAGGAATATCTTTCCTTCATAACGATGTAATGTAATGGACATATTGCCGCCTTCATAATCTGTTTAAGTGGAAATGCCATAACACTCCATGTCGCAGTTTTTGTGATGCAACTGAAATGACAGAGCACTTCTTGTTTCACTGCATATTATTAATTAAGTTTCATTCTACTTAAAAATTTTTATAAAAAGAAACTAATGCATTCTAGAAACATATAAGTCTTCCATTAAAAGATTTTAAAAAATCTTGCTGTAAATAAACCTTTTGGATTATCTTTTTCCTACAATATATGTGTATAAGTATTTATACTTTTATTTATTTATTTATTTATTTTACCAAATGCGTGGTGAAATGGTATAAAATATACTAATATCGACTTGATGTCACAATGTACACGGCCAACATATTTTTGTAGTCAAATGATGTAAATATTAGTATTCTAATGCATTGAAGAAGCTTCCATATCCTCTCATGTTTGTCATCTACAGTATCTGAATATATATATATATATATATAATATAACAAAAACCATATTCTATTTATTTTAGTAATGATATTTTACAAGATCTAACTTATTAATATTTTTAATTAGATTTTTGGCATATTGTCGGGTTGAAAATAACAAAATAAAAATTTATGTCTGGCAATATTTTTTAAGATCTAAAGTACTCCTCCACGCTAGAATTAAATTCTCATCGTCAATATTTCATTGAGAACAAAAGTTGTACTATGTGGAATTCAATCTGAAAAATTAAATCAAACAATGTCATATCAATGACTTTTAATCGGATTAGTAAATCAAGGCGATTTACAGAGAGAGCGTCTTTAAGTTTTCAAGGAAAAATTCTGCATTTGATCATTTCATTGCTTATGTAATATTATAAGATTTGTTGGCAACATGTATTGGGGTACTTTTATAATTTTTTTGTCACGAGAGCATATTGAAGCAAAGATCTGACATCGCAATCCTAGCTGATGTGAATGAACTCTCATAAGCAAGAATGAAACAATGCGAAGACAAATAACAGAATGTGTTGGTGCAAAAATCATTCACTATCGATGTTCTGTTATGATCTGTATATATAGTTACATGAGTTTGTTACCATGTAACTGTATAAGAATAAATACTACTCTTACTTCTACATCCCCCTCAAGTTGGACCTGATAATAAGTCCAACTTGATCAAAGTACTGTTAAGCTGTAGTTTAGAAATTGATTTAGTACACAAACCAGCTAATTGAGATTTAGAGGAAACATGTAAAATCTGAAGAAATCCTTTGGCAACTTGATCATGGGTAAAGTGAATATCGATATCAATATGTTTAGTCCTTTCATGCAAGCAAGGATTTTCGGTTATGAGTTGAGCAGATCTACTATCACAAAGCAAAGACACAGGAAAAACAACCTCCATAGACAAATCTCGTAGAAGATATGATAGCCAAAGGAGTTCTTTGGCAGTAGAAGCCATGCTTCGATATTCAACTTCAGTAGATGATGTAGAGGTCGTTGGCTTGCTTCTTAGTCTTTCAAGAGACAAGAGAAGACCCAATGAACATACAATACCCTGTCAAGGACTTCCTATCATCAACATTAGTACCCCTAATCCACATCAAAATATCCGTGCCATTGTAATGAAGATTTAGAGGAATAAAACAACCCTTTATCAAAAGTTCCTTTAAGATATTTAAGCAAATGAATAGCGGCTTGATAATGTGTTGTGCGTGGTTGTCCAACATATTGGCTGAGTTGTTGAATGCTAAAAAAGATATCTAGGCAAGTCATGGTCAAATAAAGAGGCGACCAACAAGACACCTGTACTAACCAAGATCAAGAACTGTACCACACCAATATTCTAACTTGATGCTTGAAGGAAAAGGAACTTTGATAGGTTTTGAAGCTGTTGAAGCTACATCTTCAAGGATGTTAAGAAGAAATTTTCACTGGTTAAGCAAAAAATCATTTTCTGTACGACAAATCTCTATTTCAAGGAAGAATCTTATTGCTTCTAGATCCTTAACGGTGTAAGCTTAATCAATAGCATGCTTAATTGTCACGCCCCATAGGGTACCCTAAAAGTAACAGTCCGCCACATGTCATATAAGACCCACGAATTACTACCTTAGTCCTTCGGGAGTTTATATAGATGTAAGGCGTCCCTTTACGACAATAGAATACTTGAACCGATGGAGTTAAAGAGTTTAAATTGACATTCAATAGCATAGAATATAAATCAAAACACATATATAGATAGTTACAAATCTAAGGGGCATTCCCCCGCAAAAGAATATTGTTAAGAGGCTATTACAATCATCCAGAGTCTTTTGGTTTCCTACGGAAGTCTAAACGGAATTGAATATAACTTCTAAAGGAAATGCCTAGCACCTGTACCTGAGCTGTCGGGTGCCTCTGTCTAAGCCAGATGAATGAGTGCTGCGACAAATAAAAACTGTAGGGACATAAGCTACACTAGCTTAATGAGTGAGAACTTCCAAGATTACATTCATAACACATCATACAAGCAAGTGATTAATTAAACAAATGATATGCATCAACCATATGGAATCAATAAACATATGACTAGCCGAAAATCATATGTGAATTGACTTTCGCCCTCCATCCTGGGTTAGCAGATTAACGAATACTACGGTACTACTAAAATATGCTGTTTTGAATCACAGTCACCAACTTATAATTTCGTTTGTGGATCACAATTAACCAACTCATTATTTCGTTTATGGATCACGATTAACCAACTTTTACTTCGTTTCAGATCACGGGCAACCAACCAATGCTAATGCTCTATCCTCATTTGTGATATGAATGAGTCCATATTAATTATCGATTCCGAATAGTCAATTATACCAGTTCCTTAGTGATCAATCAATAATTGCAGACAATCAATCCTAATTCATCTATACAAACATTAGTTAATCACCCGGCCTCGTTATTCTTAATTTCAATTTCTCATATCATCAGCAAACATACATAATTCCCATTTATCCTCACCATTCATATCCATTTTATCTTTGCCAAAAATCTAATGCAACTATCATTACAATCACATACAATAAATGGAATCAAAAAATACTCACGGCCATTGGAACACCGATCCTCTAGTAATGGTAGTCCGGTGGTAGGGAATTGTCGATCTCAGGGTCGCTAAAAAGGAAGAAATACCCTAATGAGTATTTCATCACTTAACTAAACCAAACTATTAAATAAAACTAGTAATTTTGTATTTCTCGTCATTTGCGGAAGTCTCGATTTAAAACGACCATAACTTGGTCATTATTACTCGGAATTTCGCAAATTATATATCGATTTCTATCTACTTAGAAAGATCTAACTAATTGTAATATTATTTCCAAGTTTTGAAAACTTTTGGTCTCGAAAAATTCTGATCAGTAGCGAAATCCAATTCCGAGAAATAGTTTTGTAATTGTTTGTAATGTTTCTACTATATAAATCAACTATACATGCAATATTGATGATTTCCTGTCATGAATGGCATGTTATGAGCTTGATGTACGCATGCTCTTGACAATATTTACTAAAAGAAAATTTTAGAATTTCTTCATTTTGTAAGACTCCATGAATACTTACTCTTAAGAAAACTAGTTTCATGACTTTGAAAATTCTCTTTTGTTTTGGAATTATTTCTCAGGAAAATCTAGTTACCCTTGTTAAAATTGAGTCTTTATTATATCTATTCCTAAATCCGAATTTTTGTAAAATTAGTTTTTGAGTGATTTCTTTGAAAAAAACTTGTTTAATACTTTAAAATTTCAAGCTCCATTATTCTATCCCCTAAGGACTTCATTTCCTAAATAAGACTTTCATTTTTATTTGAAAAATAGGTGTTTTCATGCCATTACTCCTAAATTACGAATTTCTTAAAGTGACAAGCAACTTAAAATTTCCTATTTTATTTCTACTCCTTGTTTTACATATTTTTCTTAGCAAATCCCATCTCAACTCATAAAAATCATCACTTGATGATATTTATTACCTATACTCTTCATTTTTCATATAAAACACAAGTTTTGGAGTTGATAAAAGGGTTTTTAATGCATGGTCTTGAAACTATCCGAATTTTCATTTAACATTTCAAACAAAAATTTTCCTTTTTAAGTTTCTTGTCTCATCTACCTAAAGATCTACAAACTATCATATTTATATATAAAACAAAGGTCTTTATGATTCATTAATGCACTAAAACACCAAATATCGACAAGATCATGAACGTCAAGTATAATATGAGTATTTAAATATTAGATCTACTACTTAGATGCATGAAATGGAGTTTGAAACGTAGAAATAGATTTTTGTGCAAGATCTTTGTTTTATTCTACTACTACATGCATGAACATGAAGATCATTCAACAAAAACACATTTAAACCAAGATCTACCTTATGATGGTTTGATATTCATGTAGTAGTATTTTCTTGTCCCTAACAAGAGCTCGTGGGGACTTAAATGTGAAAATACTCATGAATGGTCTTGCCATTACAAGGTTTAATGGTAGAAGGTTTAAGATTCATCACTTAAAGCTTGGAATAGTGGAAAATGAAGAAGAAAAGTGAACTTGTGTGAGTGTGTGTGTGCGCTATGTTGGTCACGGCAAAGAGAGAAAAATGGAGAGGGTTTTGTGTAATTTTTGAAAAAGTGAAATGAATGAAAGAGAGAAGGCATAAAAAGATAATATATAGTAAGGTAAATTAGGGTTTGTGGACTAAAATAAATTAAATAAAATTTTGCAAATGAGAGAAAAAAGAAGGGGGGGGGGGGGGTTTGTGCATGGTTCAAGGGGTGAGAGAGAGAGAGAGAGTTAATTTGTTTTGTTTTATTATTTTGTGTAATAATAAATCTTAAATATAATAATTCTTAAGAGACAAATTCTTGGAAAAGAAAATGTAATTGAGTGTTTTGTAAAGATGTATGTCACACCTCGAATGGTACCCTAAACGTAGCAATCCGCCGTACACAATATTAAAGCCTAGAATGATTGCCTCAGTCAAGCAAAGGCTTCCATACTATGTACAAGGCGTCTAACACATGAAGGAACACACGGAGTGATACGTTTTATATTTATACAACTTGAGTAACAATATAAAGGAAATACAATTCACTATACTTCAATACATCACTATACAATTTCAATTCATCAAAAGATTTCATTACATAAAATTATTACAAAGCAATTCACAAAACCTAGCTAATATCTTCAAGCATTCTTATTTCCTGTCGAATCCCGAAGTCATATGCGGCTCCAACCATCTCGGTCCCCACTTAGCATTCTTGAGATAACCTATTCATTCAAACATCTATTGGGATATAAGCTACACTAGCTTAGTAAGAATTTCCTTAATTCCATACCATAACAAGCAAGTTATAAATCATTCATATGCTATGCATTAACAAACACATGAGCAAACAATTATGTATGGGTATCCGGAACCCATACACAGAACAGATTTATGCCCTTCGTATCTTGGTTAAGGATGGTATTGAAAGTCTACACGACCGCTGCTAGTCCCCGAGCCCCCCAGCTCATAGCACTAGACTTGGCTAGGCTCAAACATGGAATGCATCCCCGGTGCGCCTTAGTTCCCTATAAATGAGCTCTGATACCGGGTCTCATTATCCAAATGAGTCATTAGACCATACCGATCGACCTATGTAGGAGTAGCACGCTACCAAATGCAACATGTTTGCGATGCATGACCCATTTAATTTTTGCGTAGGTCAAATTATTCATACATTCTTTAGAGTGACCAACCAATATCATACACATAAATAGAAATAATATGAACAGTGCAGTTATCCAATCGAATCATGGTTTCGATATGCTTTAATATTCTTTAGCATACATACATCACAGTTTCATCATCTATCCCATCCTCATTCATATCGGTTCTTATCTTGTTCCTATAATTCTAATGCAACTAGCTACAAGCACAAACAAGGTAACAAAATAAGAGGAAAATTCACTCGGCCATTGGATCACCGGTCTCTTAGTAAAAGTAATCCGATGGTAGGAATCGTCGATTTCTTGGTCACCTAAAAAGGAAGAAATACCCTAATAAGTATTTCATCACTTAACTAATCCAAAATATCTTGTATAAACTATCAAATTCATAATTCTCATCCTAAGCGGGAATTCCAACTTAAAACGGTCATAACTTGGTCGTTTTAACTCGAATTTAGCAAATTATATATCGATTTCTATCTACTTCAAAGATCTATCTAATTCTAATATCATATTTAAGTTTTGAAAAATTTGAAGCTTTGAAAAGATTGGATCAGATCAGAATAGTAGTGAAAACTGATTTAAAAAATTGATTTAGTAAAAGTTCATGAAGTTTCTACTATCCAAAGCAAGTATTCATGTGATATGAACAAGTTACTATCATAAATGATATTCCATGAGATATATATATACATGTTCTTGATGATATTTAATAAAAGATATTTTTAGAAAACTTTTTTCTGTAAGACTTTATGAAAAATCATTTTAGAAAGGAGTCTTGTATTCTTGACAATCCCTACTTGTTTTTAGAAAAATTCCTTGAAAAATTTATTTATTCTTGTTAAAATTAAGCTTTCATTATCTATATTCCTTAAGGCCTTTGTTTTTCAATAAAATTCCCATTTTACACTTTGTAAACATGTTTTTAAATATGGTTTATCCCAAAATCCGAATTTTGTAAAAATTATTTTTGTGGTGATTTCTTTAAGTAAAAACCATTTGATACTTAGAAAATTAAGGCTCAACCATATCTATCCACTAAGGACTTCATTTCTTTAATAAAAATTCTATTTTGAGTTTGGAAAGTAAGTGTTTTCATGTCATTACTCCATTATTACGAATTTCTTAAAATGACAAACAACTCAATTTTTTCTACTTTATCTCTACTCCTTGTTCTACATGTTTTTCTTAGCAAATCCCATCTTAACTTATAAAAATTATTACTTAATGATATCTATTACCTATACTCTTTATTTTTCATATAAAACACAAGTTTTGGAGTTGATAAAAAGGTTTTTAAGGCATGGTCTTGAAACCATCCGGATTTCACAAAGTTAGAATAAAACTCAAATTTTATACTCTTCCTATTTTGAGAATCTCTATTAGTAGATCTACCATTTACTTATCAAAAACATCTCCTATTGATACATATTCCATAAGCCTTTCATTTTTTAAACAAATCCTTCATTTTGGTGTTAAAAAATGGGTTTTCAAAATTGGTCTTGTTGATATTCGAATTTACAAAATTTGTTTTTGGATATATCTTTTTATAAAATCCATCTAAACTTATGAAAAATCATCCTTTACATATCCTATCTTAAGAGCCTCTCATATCTTGAATAAAAACTTCATTTTTAAGTTAAAAACATGTTTTTAAATTATGCCTTGGCCTAAATCCAAAAATAGAGTTTTGTTATGAAAAATAATCTTTGAAAATCATCTTTGAACCATATAAAATGAAGTCTTAATGATATATATACATTAATCCTTCATTATCTCAAGTAAAAATTTCATTTTACACTTGAAAAGTGGTTTTTAAAAATGGGTCTTGTCTAGATACGAATTTCACTATTTTTGTTTAAGTTCAAAACCAAGATCTATACTTTTTGAGCATAAATATAAAAGAAATCCATAGTAGTAAGTATAAACTCATAGATCTAAACATAAACATGATCAAAGTTACATAAAAGCTAGATCTACAAAATATAACTACTTCTAACAAAATAATAATATTACAAGAGAGTAATCATGGATAAATGAGTGTTTCATTTTAGCATCATCATCCTTAGCTTTTAAGCTTATGAAAGTCATTTGATGCATGAAACTCTCACTATACTTTACCTATATCCTATGGAAGCTTTGGACAAGAGTTTTATCAAAGATCTTGAAGAAACATGTGTGGAAGCTCAAATAAAAAATAGGGCAGCAAGGTTTTCATGTAAGAACAAGAGAAAAGAAGAAAGAAAAAGAGGAAAAATAGAGAGAAAAGTGTAAGGAATGGTAAAGAGATGAAGGTGTAAATGAGAGAGAAAGAGAGAAGGAGTTAAATGCACATTAAATGAGATAAAAATAAATAAATGGGCAGCAATAGAAGTCCCATAGCAGGCGTGAAAATGCAAGAAGAGAGAGAGAGGGAATTAAGTTAGCTTTGACTTGAAAATGCAACGTGTAGTTAATGTGTAAGTGTTGCTCTTAAAGAAGGGTTGGAATAGGTTTATTTAATCAAATTGGGAGCATTTCAAGGGGCAAAAGGTAGCAAAAAGAAGTCAAAATCTGCCATGAAGTGATACATAAAGTGTAGAAAGAGTAAAGTGAAAAAAAGTGATGTATGAAAAGTATACAAAAGGTATGGGTTTGTAAGAGTACTTTCTTAATAAATAAAATAAAAATAAGAAAAATATAAAAATGTATTCCAAATATTTGTAGCAGATTTTTCAAAATTAAAATAATATAAATAATTAATTTATTTTAGTGAATTATCAAATAAGTTGCCGGCATGATCAAAATACTCAATATGAGCTATAATTGATATTTTTATAACCCGAAAAATTCTTAAAATTATTTTGATGAAAATACAATATTTTTCAATATTAAATTAATTTATTTTATTTTTAGTATCGGGTCTTAAACAGAAACTGATCCGTAAAAACCCGAAACTAACTAAATTTTGGAAAACGAATTTTTATGATATATAAAATACTTATCAAAAAAATATTGTGGTTTACGAGAATAATAAAATTTTGTAATGAAATAGAAGTGAATAGTATAAAAGATAGTTAATCACCGGTAGAAAAAAAAATACTAATATAATTGCAAAATAGATATTTCTAGTTATCGAAAAATTATAAAATGATATTTTATAATTCTTATGAAAATACGAGTCTAATGGTATTAATAGTATATTTTTTTTCTCGAGTCCTGGACACGCTTTTTAAAGTTGTATCCGAACTGGTTAATAAATAAAAATTTACCAATTGACATTTTTAAGCGATCTTATATTACTACGAGCTACTCTACACACTTAAACTACACCTCGGCCTCTAGGGTTAAGAGAGAGAGATTGCCGAACTTAAATTATGTATTCCACTTAGGATTCCGGGTGATTTTCGGTTTAGATCTTTCCAATTTGGAAACTGATATTTTATGTTTATATATCATATTTAGTTTGAGAAAATTATTTTAAATTTTATTTTTGTAAGTATTTAATATCTCTCAACGTTTTCAAATTCTTGAATTGAGTCTTATTTCCAAGGTTTATTGTTATTTACTTTTTAATAATTTGTTTTTGGGTTCTATATTACTTGATTTTACAATTCAGAGTTGAGTATGAATCTTGTCGTACGTAGTGGTTTTGAATTTGATGACTATTGAGTTCTTATTTTATTTTTAAGGAATCTCATTTTCTCAAGATTAAGAAATTTTGTATTCGTTCGTGATTTAGGACTAGTCGAAGTTCGGTTTTAATTTGGAGTCATTTTTAAGGTTTATTTTCGAAGTTCATTTTAGAATTATTTACTGAAATTTTTAGGCTTACAATGTAAGAGTAGGGTATGGCTTGTGAGTGTAGTAGTTGTACTTGTGTCACCCCAAGAGGTACCCTAAACGTAACAGTCCACACACTCAATATTAAAGCTTAAGTATGACAACCTTAGTCATTCCCCTAAGCTTTGACATTAAGTATGAGGCGTGCTCTCAAAATTTAAGGACCATACATAGAATTATGAAGCTTAAAGAGATATAATAACAAATTAAGAAAAGAGATTCATAATATTCATCTATTTATAATAATGCTCTTATAAAACTTAGGGGTATTCTCCAGCCTCAAATCTATTACAAATTATTTCTACACCTTATCCAACACTAAACTTTAACTAGAAATTCCTTAACCAAAGAGAAAATACCTACTGCAGAGTCCTCGTGGTCTCAACCACAAATAAGGGAGCTGCAAAAGATATCTATAGGGGTATAAGCTAATAGGCTTAGTGAGAACTATTTCCATAAATGACTTCTTGAAATAAAATTCCAAACAAGTTATTTAAGCAAACAAATGAGATGCAACATACACGTGAGCAAAAGAGGCATATAGTTTTCCGGGAACTATATGTTGAATAGATTTACCCCATTCGGGGTTTGGTGATACTTAACCTTAAAATAAGTAGTTTTGATTAAAAAGATTTGTGCTTTCGATCAATATCGCCAAGTACTTTAAGTCTACTTGAATTAAGCCTTGCTTCCGGACTATCCACCAAGCATTTTCTCCATGTCGCCAAGCAATCGCTTTCAGTTGCTCTGCCAAGCGTTGCTTTCGACCTGAATACCATCCTTCTCACCTAAGGATAATAGCCCAATGCAATGTGACTCACTTCGTGGTATGCATGAACCAATTTATTTATGACTTTGTAGCATCATTATTATCAAGTTAAGGTGATCAAAGAATTTCAAACAAATCAAGTGTTATACTAAAACAAACATTAAATCAATTCCGGCCTCGATATTCTTAGGATCCTTTCAACTAATTACTTACATACATATCCATTTGTCTTTCCTTAATTCTAATGCGACTAGTTTACAAGCACAATCAAGTAAAGCAATTTAAGGAAATAAACTCACGATGCCATAACGACGATTTCTCTAGCGATGAGTCGCTCACACAATCTCCTAATCGAAATAGTCTTCGGGATATAGGTATCCTTCTCGAAATCACTTAGCCAAAGAAAATACCCAAGATGAGTATTTCTTGATGATTTTCTTGAATTTTGACAAAACAATGTCATGAGAACGTTAAAGTTCGTATAAAGGAGAATTCCAATTTAAAATGGTCATAACTTGGTCATTTTAACTCAGATTTTCGCATATAATATATCGATTCCTACCTACTCGAAAAGATCTACCCATTTCCAAAACTATTTTCATCAAACTAGATCATATAGGCCTCAAAAAGTGGTGATAAATTCACCACGAATTTTCCAACAAAAAACAATTTTGGTTCAAACATTAAATCATTAAAAATTTGTTTGATAAATACTTAGTTATCTATATAGTTGAAGAAGTTTACTTTCATAGCTACTTTAACTCATATTTATATGCTCAAGTGTTGTCTATGTATGTTTCTTAAGTAAAACAATGTCAATTAGAAGTTTAAAAAACTATAGCTTACAAGGAATTTTATTTTGTAAATCTTTTTGAAATGAATACTTTTATTCTTTTGTTTTCAAAGAATTACTTTATTTTTTACTTATTATTTTCCTAGATGACTTTTGAAAAATAATTTTTTCCTTATTTACTAAATTCTTGTATTAGTCCTATTTATGTTCTATACAATCTTTCTTGGACTATTTATTTGAAAAAATCTAAACTTAAAAATTCTCACTTCTTGCTCTTAAGGTTTTTGTTATGTTGTTTTTGTAGAAACATTTTGTATTAAAAATCATTTTCCTTTTGAAAAACAAAATGATATAGAAATGATTTTAAAAGCTTTTTTAAAACAACATAGTTTTAAACTTGTAGTGAGTTTTTTTTTTAAATTTGGAAAGGAATAACTTTTACTTTTGGTAAACCATAGATTTACATTTCACATAAACCTATTCCTAAGTGATAAAATCTCTTTTTCTCAAATATTTTTAAAGCTTGAAAAAATTTTGGACAACAATCTTTATGGCATGATTTATAAAATAATAACAAGCAAAATAACATGAATAATAAATAAAGTCAAGTATTGGGAGTCTTAACTTCTTCAAGGCTCTCGGGACTAAGAAGTAGATTAGTCCCAAAAGAAAAATAAAAAGAAGAAAGAAAGAAAATTTGTTTTGACTTAATGAGGATAAGTCTAAGACTAAAGACTAGTCTTAAAACAATGAGAAATAAATAAATTGCAATTGAAGAAATAAATAAATTACTTTGCATAAAAATAAATAAATTGTAAGTGAGCTTATATGCTCTAAAGATATATATATATATACATAATAATACTTAGATATAATAATAATAATATGAACAAAAATAACAACATAAACATAAATAGATTTCCATTAACAAGAACAATACATGAATATAGTGTAGCTTCCATAACATTTAGTTTTTGAAAACTCACACCATGGTCATGTAAAGTTACATGACATGAGGAGAAAAAAAATAATAAGAAAGTTTACCTAAAGAAGGTTTTGGTAGTGTTATGTGGTTATGGGTTTTGTTGTAGGTAGAAAGTGGTTTTATGATTATTTTGAGAGAGTTTTGGGAGGATATTTAAAGAGAGTTTTAAGAGGAGAATTTGAGAGAGTTTTTGTAGAGAATTTGTGAGTAGTAATTGTGTGAAATAAGTGAAAGAGGAGGGGTATTTATAGGAAAATGTGGAACGATTTTTATGTGATTAAAATAAAAGAAAAATAAAACAAATTGAGAGGGATGCATGAAGGGGAGGGGGGCGCAACGGCCATGAAGTAGAGGGGGAGAGAGAGTGTTTTGTTTTGTATTTTGTTGATTAAATAAAATAATAAGTAAGATAGATGTAAAATAAAGTTATGGGAAAGGTAAAAAGTAAAGGTTATAAGTTATGGTATTGTAAGAGTAGGTGTAAGGAAAAGTAGAGATAAAATAACAGTGTAGAATAATAATGAATAGTATAATGTAAAGTAGATATGACTAATAAAGTACTGGTAGTAAGAAAATACGCGTATAATTGCGAAATTTGTTATTTTTACTTATCGAAAAATTTTAAAACTTATATTTTTAAAAACCTTAGACTTTTACGAGTCTATTAGTATATTCGGAATATTTTAACTCTTCCGAGCCCCTGACACGTTTTTCAAGAACTGTATCCGATCGGGTTCGAAATGAGTCGCGCTTTACTAATCTGATCTTTTTAAGCTTCCCTAGGTAATTACGAACTATTCTACATACTAAACTTTTACTTACTTTCTCAGGGTTGCTTATTCGGATTGCCAGACTTTAAACTATTACATCTAATTAGGTTTTGTTGACTTTTAGGTTTCCGGTCGACTTCCAGATTATGGTTTAAGCTAAACCGATCTCAAAAATTTGAGGGTTTACAACTTGTGAATAGTAGTGAATAGTAAACAAGACAATTACTTTACAAGTAGTAAAGAAAATACGAGAAAAAAGCTATATCAATAGTTTTTCATAAATCGAAAATTTATAAAAATTATATTTTTGAAATCCTTATTAAATTTCGTTCTAAAGAGTATTCTGGAATATTTTTCGAATTTCGAGTCCTGAGGCCTGCTTTTCTCTAATGGATCTCGGGAAGGCTCATAATGGAAAATTTCTCGAAATCAGATCTTTTTATGATTTGAAATATACTTTAGAACAATATTCCACATTAAATTATTTTACAAAAGTTCTTTTAGTTTGAAAATTGAAGGAAAACCGGATCCAGGATTCTTAGGTTTCTCTCTCAAGCTTACTCTAATTCGGTTTAGGGTTTTGGTTTCTGGTTCTCGGAGTCTTCTTGGTTACTAGGAAAACCGGGGTTTACATTAATATCTTGAATAACAAATAATATAGTCCCTGCTATCAAGACATCATCAACATAGACAACTAAATAGTGAACTCTATACCAAATCTCACGGTAAACAATGTGTGAACATGTGAGAATTGACTAAACCCAAGAGAAGTAATAAAATGAGTAAATTCTCGATTCCATTATCAAGAAGCCTGTTTTAAGCCATACAAAGATCACACTAGTTTACATACGTGTCCTGGAGGTATATCTCGATATCCATCAGGAGGATCTATGTAGATTGTTAGAATTTGTGGCCCATTATGTAAGTTTATTTAAGAAGAGTCGTGACTTTTAATCTAAATGACATGACTTTTCGTGATGGGATATCTTGATAGGAGACATCCATTAGTCCTCTCTATGCCTTTTATATATATAAGTGAAAATTAAAGGAAAAGATAGACTTCTCACATTTTTTTTCACATTTACTCCATCATAAAGTAAAAGGTCAAGAGAGAGAAATTATATTCTCTTAGAGAAATAAGGTTGGATTGAAGAGATAAGGTGTCTATTAAAGAATTAAAGAATCTTATTCATCGGAATTCAATACGATATTATTGCCATGGAGAAAGGTATGCATCGTTTCTTCATTGTGAAAATCATGAAGTTCGAAGATCCTAAAATTGATGTTGATGAAAGATCATATCATGTAAATTAATTATCTTACATGTGGTATCAAAGTATGGTTTAAGAACACTTGATTTCCAACTATAATTGAATTTCGTTTGCAATAAAGGATTTGCCATGATATACTTAATCAATTGTGAAATTTATTTGGGGCATGAGATGTAAAATGTTATTAATGTTTGCAGAAGTAGTATAGTAATGAAAGGAAGCATTAATTCCTATGCATGAATGGTGAAAAGGCGGATCCTATATTAAATTTGATAAAACGGCATAATTAATCGTTGGGAAAGATGAAACAAGAATGGTAAAAAATCATGAATTTATATTTGAACTACGTCAAACAGTGCCATTTACCATTTCAATAAAAGAAAAATTTTCTAGTCTGCTCACTTTGGGAGAGGTCGAACAGATTAAGCTTGATGTTTATGAGAATGACAGTAGTAAACAACATTAACACTACTCTTCCCCAAACTGATAATGTTAAGGAATTCATTAAATTTGTGGAAGAGCATTATCAAACTGCTGATAAGTCCTTTGCTAGTACATTGATAGGTACTTTGACCAATATGAAGTTTGATGGTATCGTACTATGCATAAGCATATTCTTGAAATGACGAATTACTGTGGATGAGTTCTTTTTGGTACAGTTCATTTTGAACTCTTTGCCTCCTTAATAGTATAGGCATTTTCAAATGAATTATAACACTATAAAGGATAAGTAGAATATCAATAAATTGACCAGTATGTTAATTCAAGAGGAAACAAGATTAAAGAACCAAAAGACTCATTTTATTCATTTTACAAGTCATCAAGAAGTTGCATCAAGTTCAAAGAAAAGGTCTAGAAAAGGCAAGAATAAAGGTTTACACAACATGAATAATCTTCTAAAGATTCACAAATCCACAAAAAGCAAATCAAGTGCCATTTCTGTAGAAAGGTTGGACACTTGAAGAAAGATTGCTTGAAACGTAAGGCTTGGTTAAAAAAGAAAGGTAAGCCTTGTGCTTTTGTTGTTTTGAATCAAACCTTACACAAGTTCCTCTAATACTTGGTAGATTGATTCTAGCTCGACAACTCATATTTCCAAATATGATGCAGGGATTCCTTATGATCCAAACCATAAAGCCAAATGAAAATCTCTTGTTCATGGGAAATGGAAACAATGCTTCAGTTGAAGAAAACGGACTTATCGCTTGATTTTGGAGACTGGGAATCACTTAGATTTGTTCTAAACCCTTTATGTTCCCACATTTTCTTGCAATTTAGTTTCTTTGTCAAAACTTCATGTATTAGGTTTTTCTTTTAAGTTTAGATTTGAATATTTTAGTTTGTATAAAGACAATAAATTGTATGGTTCAAGAATTTTATGTGATGGTCTTTACAAGCTTAAACTTGATGAACATTTTGTTGAGACCTTAATGACCTTGCATCATATTGTTGGAACTAAATGTGGTTTGGTTAATGATAACTCTGCTTACTTGTGGCATAAATACTTAGGTCACATATCCAAAGAAAGATTACAAGGATTAGTAAAGAATGAAATTCTTCATACTTTAGATTTTACTAACCTTGGAATGTGTGTTGATTGTATTAAAGGAAAACAAACTCAACACATTAAGAAAGGAGCCATAAGAAGCACACAACTTCTTGAAATTATACATATAAATATATATGGACCCTTTAATGCTCCATCTTTTGGTGGAGAAAAGTATTTTCACCTGTATTGATGATTTTTCACAGTATACTTATGCCTATCTTTTGCATGAAAAATCTTGGTTTGTGAATGCCCTTGAGGTGTACTGATCGTTGTCAACCGTAGCTTTAATAATTTAAATACATGTTCTTTGTTCCAACTATGATGCAATAGGCAAGTGTACCTATCGTAAACGTAGTGTAGTGTTGAGCACATGGTCGTTCCACAAAAAGCCACTAATTACTAGTACTAACTTTGTCCTTATTATCTAACCTTCGACTTAGAATGATTGGAATCATAGACTTTTAACTAATTAACTACTAAAATTATGTTAAACTAATCTAGACTCACTTTTCAACAAGAATCAAGGATTAAATCAATTATCAAAACAACCTAGATCTCATTCTATACCTCTCTTATCATGTGAATCATTAGACTAAAAATCAAGTTTATTGAGTTCTTAAGCTGCAAAGCTCCAGAGTGCAAACTAATAACTTTCTCAAATTTAATAGCTTATATAATCCTAGATCTATCAATTAGGATCTCTCCTCAACTAATAGCAACCTAAAAATCGCATTAAACACATGAACTCATCCACTATTCAACCAAAGTAGAGATTTTTGTTATTCTACCTCTAGAATCACAAGCAAATCTCATCCATTGCATAGATCTGATCATAAAAGCAATTTCTTAATTAACCTAAATGATATCAAACATAAATTCATACTCCAGATATATGAACCTAAGATAATAATGAAGAACAAACAATGAAACATAAGAACATCAATATATCTTCATTAAGAACAAATCCTCATCACATGACAAAATGGTTTAAATGAGATCTAGATCTGTGGTTTACTCTCTCATGATATTAGAAATGAAAATACAAGTAATAAGAGAGAAATCGGGGTTCACGATTACAACCCTAAAAGATTGGATTTTGAATGCTTTAGTAATTTGAATCTCCTTGGCTTGTTTGTAAAGAAAAATATAAAGTGAGCTAAAAAGAAAACCCTAGCAGACTTCCTTTTCTTATCATAAATGTGTGTGTGTGTGTGTGTGTGTGTGTGTGTGTGTACAGGACATAGAGGAGAAAGAAAAGTCAGACAAGTGGACGTCTGGCCCATATGCCCTATGCCAAGGGGCGTGGTCACTTCTGTGTCCTATTCTTCACTTTGGCACGCCTCCTATTATGGGGCATGGTGGCTTGCTCTATGGTTTGTAGTTCATATGCCCTTCACTATACCCCATGTTAAGGGGCGTGGTGGCTTCTACTTCCTTTTCCTTCTTGTTTTCCTTGTTACTTTAGCTTGTTTTCATCACCATTAAGTTTTTAGAACCTGAAAGCAACATATTGATCAATTAAGTAATAGTTCTAGGCAATTTTCAATCAAATGACAATTAAAAGAATCCACAAATCATCCTAGAATTAAGGGTGTTATGACAATTATCATGTACATTAATGAGGTTGAGAGATAATTAGATAGAAAAGTGAAAATTATAAGATCCGATAGGGGTGGTGAATACTATGGGAAGTATGACAGAATGGTGTTGTAGAGAGGCGGAATCATACATTATTGGACATGGTTAGGAGTATGTTAAGTCATTCATCATTACCTATATCTATGTGGGTTTATGCATTAAAAACTACAGTATATTTGTTAAACAAGGTTCCTAGTAAAGCAGTTGCAAAGACCTTTTTTGAATTGTGGACTGGTAATAAACCTAGTTTACGACACCTACATGTATGGGGTTGTCTTGCAGAAGTAAGGATTTATAATCCACAAGAAAAGAAATTAGACTTCCGAACGATTAATGGATTCTTTATAGGATATCCTAAAAGTCCAAAGGATTTAGGTTTTACTTTTCTAATCATAATATAAGAATTGTTGAAACTGGAAATGCCAAGTTTATTGAAAATGGTGAAATTAGTGGGAGTAAAAAACGACATGATGTGTATATTAAAGAAGTTAGGGTAGAAGTTCTTATACTTTTACCTTCTAAGCCAATTGATCCTAATATTGTAGAAATTCACCAAAGTGAAGAACAACAAGTAACGGATCAAACACATCATAAAGTTATAAACGATACCCCTATAGTGGAGGAACCACATGAAACGACATTAAGAAGATCTATTATTCCTAATGATTATGTGGTTTATCTACAAGAGTCAGAACTTGACATAGGAATTGACAATGATCTAGTTTCATTCTCACATGCCATTAAATGTATTGATTCTATTAAGTGGGTAAATGCCATGAAAGATGAGTTGAAATCTATGGATCAAAACCAAGTTTGGGAACTCGTTGAATTGCTAAAAGGATGTAAAATAGTTGGTTATAAATGGGTCTTTAAGACAAATCAAGACTCAAAAGGATGGCATTGATTATAAAGCCAGACTTGTTGCCAAAGGCTTCACTCAAAAGGATGGCATTAATTATAAAGAGACCTTTTCACCGGTCTTAAAGAAAGACTCACTTATGATCAGTTTAGCTTTGGTTGCTCATTATGATCTAGAGTTACACCAAATGGATGTTAAGACCGCCTTTCTTAATGGAAGCTTAGAAGAAGAAGTTTATGTGGACCAACCTGAAGGCTTCTCAATTAAAGAAAGGAGCATATGGTATGTAAACTTAAGAAATCAATATATGGACTTAAACAAGCTTCTCGCCAATGGTATCTTAAGTTCAATGATACCATAACTTCTTTTAGTTTTCAAGAAAACACTGTTGATCGATGTTTATACATGAAGGTTAGTGGGAGCATGTTTGTTTTTTTAGTACTATATGTTGATGATATCCTGATTGCCGCTAATGATTTTGGTTTATTATGAGAAACCAAAATTTTTCTTTTAAAGAGTTTTGAAATGAAAGATATGGGAGAAGCAACATATGTGATAAGAATTGAAATATTCTATGATAGATCACAAGGATTGTTAGGCTTATCCCAAAAGGCTTCTATTAATAAAGTTCTAGAAAGATTTAAGATGGACAAATGTTTGGTAGGTATAGTTCCGATTTAGAACGGAGATAAATTTGGTAGTATACAATGTCCAAAGAATGATTTGGAACGAAAACAAATGGCGAAAATTCCTTATGCATCTGTAGTTATGAGTTTGATCTATCTTCAAACTTGTACTAGATTCGACATCAGTTTTAGTGTTGCGATGTTGGGCAGATATCAAAGTAATCCAGGATTGGATCACTAGAAGGCTGTCAAGAAAGTTTTGAGATTCTTGCAAGGAGCAAAGGACCATATGCTCACTTATAGAAGGTCCAATCAGTTAGAGGTGGTTGGTTATTCAGATTCAAATTATGTTGGATATGATGATACAAGAAAATCCACATTTAGTTAACTATTCCTATTAGTTGAAGGTGTAATCTCATGGAAAATTGCGAAGTAGTCTATCATTGCTGCATTGACTATGGAAGCAGAATTTGTGGTTTGCTTTGAGGCCATAATTCATGGCTTATGGCTGCGGAATTTTATTTCAGGGCTTTAAGTTGTCGACACTATTAGTAGGCCGCTGAAAATTTACTATGACAACTCTGTAGCAGTCTTCTTCTTAAAGAACGACAAGTATTCAAAGGGTACAAAACACATGGAGATCAAATACTTGGCCATTAAAGAAGAAGTTTAGAAACAAAGAGTGTCAATCGAACATATTAATACAAAACCGATGGTTGCAAATCCATTAACAAAAGGATTAACGCCCAATATTTTTAGAGAGCATGTTGAAAGAATGGGCATTATAAGACGTCCTGATTAAGATTATTATATGTGTTTATATGACACTCTCAAGCTCAATTATAGTGCTTCTTATATTCCTTGTTTCCTATATTGTATACATTATTGAAGTAGAATTATGTTAACAGGAATTGTCTTTTATAAAGACATCAAGTAAGACTTTATTTATCTCTTCATTAAGTTATGTTTAAATTATGAATTAATTATGTAGTACATGGAATGGACTATGTCGAGATGATGATGTACAACCGCCATGACTCTAATTAATTTTTAATTTAATTAATGTAATATAACGATGCAATCAACATAATGAAGACTTAAAATAATGTTATCGTGCACATTATGTTTATTCTAAGTTATTAAGAAACATATATGGGCCAGGTGGGAGAATGTTAGAATTTGTGGCCCCTTATGTAAGTTTCTTTAAGAAGAGTCGTGACTTTAATCTAAATGACATGATTTTTCGTGATGGGATATTTTGATGGGAGACATTCATTAACTGTTCATGAAGAAGTATAGTCATCTTTCTGCTTTATATATATATATATATAACACACATATGTGAAAATTAAAGGAAAAGATAGGCTTCTCAAATCTTTTTTTCACATTTACTCCATCAAAAAGTAAAAGGTCAAGAGAGAGAAATGATATTCTCTTGGAGAAATGAGGTTGGATTGGAGGGATAAGGTGTCTATTAAAGAATTAAAAAATCTTATTCATCATAATTCAATACGATATTATTGCCATGGAGAAAGGTACGCATTATTTCTTCATTGTGAAAATCATGAAGTTCAAAGATCCTGAAATTAAAGTTGATGAAAGAATCATATCATGTAAATTATAAAATAATCTTACATAGATTTCATCATTCAAATTGCCATGTAAAAAAGCATTGTTCACATCTAATTAGTGAACATACCGGTTTTGAACAATCGCTGTTGCAAGAACCAAACGAATAGTGCATAACTTGGCAACTGGAGAGAAAGTATGAGAGTAATCAACTCCATGTTCTTGAGCATACCCTTTAGCCACTAGCCTTCCTTCATACATTTCTATAGTACCATCAAGTTTATATTTTATTTTGTAAACCTACTTTGAACCAACGATTCTCTTTCCTTGAGGTCTAAGTGCAATATCCTAAGTATGATTTGATTCTAAGGCTAGTATTTCATTATTCATCGCGTTAACCCAATTAGAATCATCTTTTACTTCATGATAATGTCTAGGTTCTTAAACAATTAACACATCGACTAAGGAACTCGCATAATCAGAAGGTAAAGCATGTAAATGATAGGTATCAAAAAGTGGATATAAAGGTAAATGAAGTGACGTAGAAGCTAATGCATTTACTGATGAATTGAGATGAGCAGCATGTACATAATGTAAACCCCGGTTTTTCTAGTAACCAAATAGACTATGGAAACCAAAACCCTAAATCGAATTAGCTTAAGCTTGAGAGAGAAACCTAAGAACCCTGGATTTGGCTTTCCTTCGATTTTAAATTAAAGAAATCTTGTAAAATAAATTAATATGGATTATTGTTTTAAAGTATATTTCAAACCATAAAAAGATAGATTTCGAAAAATTTCTATTATGGGTCTTCCCGATATCCATTATGGAAAAGTGAGCCCTAGAACTCAAAATTCGAAAAATATTCCGGAATACTCTTTAGAACCAAATTTTAACAAGGATTTCAAAAATATAATTTTTATAATTTTTTGGTTTATAAAAATTACAGATATAGCATTTTTCTCGTATTTTCTTTACACCGGTAAAGTAATTATCTTGTTTACTATTCATTACTATTTACAAGTACAACCTACTACACTCACAAGCCACTCCCTACTCTTATATCTTTACAAACACTCAATTACATTTTCTTTTTCAAGAAAAATTTGTCTCTTAAGAATTATTACAATGTAAGACTTATTATTACAAAAATTGTAAAACAAAACAAATTAAACATACTCTCTCTCCCTCCCATTCCCAAACCGCGCACCCCACACACACCCCCCCCACCCCCCCCCCCCCCCCCCCCCCCCCCCCCCTTATTGCCCTCAATTGTTTTATTTTTCTTATTTATTATAATTAAAACAAACCCTAATCCAAACTACTATATATACTCTTCTATAATTCTCTCTCTTCATTCATTTCATTTGTTTCAAAAATTACACAAACCCTCTCCACTTTCCCTCTCCTTGCCTAACCCACTTCACACACACTCTCACACAAATTCAATTTCTTCTTCATTTCCCACTCATTTCAAGCTTTAAGTGATGGATCTTTAACTTTTTTGTTAGTGATTGTGCCCTAAGCCAATTACTGGATATTGTCATTTGATATTTATATATATAAATAAATAGAGGCATTTCTTTTGTATTGTTTGCATATTTATTTTATAATAGAAATCCATGAATAATTTATTATTCTAAATGTTCCTAGATGCTCATTATTATGGGAATAATAATGAATTAAATATAGTATGAGTTTTTATTTAGTAAGCATTGAATGTCTATTTGTATAGTGATATAAATCAAACTCATATGCACATATTAGATGATTGTGTGTTGAACTGACCCACTATGAGATCACTACATGGAATATTGTCATAAGTGATTTTCATAATAATTATGTCAGCGTATCCTTAGACCTAAAATCACCATAGATTCCAACATGAGAAATGTTATGTTTCAACTTAATCAAATGTTATCTTTAACCGGATAATTATAAAGGTTAAGTTTGGGCATAATATATATCATGTAGAGGAAGTTGAGTGATTAAGATGGGATTTGTCCCTCTCGTTATGAGAGAGATATCTTTGGGCCTCTCGATAAGAGAGACTGAGAAATGCATGGCCATGCTCAAATGAATTGATAGTGTGATCAATTTCATTTTCAGATCACTTGGAAATCGAGAAATGATAAGATTGAACAATATAAGAATGACATTTTCCATGTCTTATGTTCAATCTAGATATCATGTGACAAAAGGATAATGACATAAATTATAGATCAGATAAAAATCGGATTACTGATATTTACCTAATTTGGGTAGACATAATGTCTTGCTAGAGACCAATGATGTCTTGTAGGTCTAAAAGGTGTTTAGGACCTACTGCCAACATTAGGTGTACCTACAAAGTCACACACAAAAGAACGAATAAAATATATTATGGGTTTATATTTAAACCTATAAGAATTATTATATTTATTATTCTTAAATAGTTTAAGAATAATAAATGATTATGACATATAATTAATATTTAATGAAATAATGTATTTTATTAAATATTAAATAAATATCTCATCATATTTATCTTCTAGGGTTTCCTATATGTCTATATATATAGATTTATAGACAATCTTTTAGGTCAGACTCTTTGACGTCACATTAGATGACAGAGAAATTCTGCAAACCTAAAAGAGAGAAAAGAAGAAAAATAATTCTGACACGAATTGGATTCATGTTCTTGAGTGCTAGCACACAATCGTTCACGTGTGGATATCATAGAGGGGATTGCGAGATTGCGATTCCTACAAATCCGATCTACTGATCGTTTTGAAAGCATCAATATAAGGTATATTCAAGAAACCTTTTTTTTTTTTTTTTGTTCAGATCTAATCAAGAAACATGGATACCGATATAGGGTTTTCGTTTTTTCCGTTGTGTTTTTACAAAATTTTCGAAATTTCTGTATCAATAAAACCCTACATTTTCTACACTAAACCTTATAATGGCAACACCATTCATGAGTGTTTTCATATTTAAGTCCCCATGAGCTCTTGCTAGGGACAGAAAAATACTACTACATGAATATCAAGCCATTACAAGAGTAGATCTTGTATCTAAATGTGTTTTCATATAATGATCTTCATGCTCATGCATATAATAGTAGAGTGAAGTAGAGATCTTGCATAAAAATCCACTTTCATGTTTTCAAACTCCATCTCATGTATCGAAAGTAGTAGATCTAGCATTTAAATGCTCATATCATACTTGACATTCATGATCTCATGGATATTATGTGTTTTAGTGCATTAATGATCATAAAGGCCTTTGTCTTGTGTATATAAATATTGTAGTTAGTAGATCTTTAAGTGAATGAGACAAGAAACTTAAAAAGGAAAAAATTTTGTTTGAAATGTTCAAATGAAAATTCGAATGACTTCAAGACCATGCATTAAAAACCCTTTTATTAACTCCAAAACTTGTGTTTTATATGAAAAATGAAGAATATAGGTAATAGATATCATCAAGTGATAATTTTTAAAAGTTGAGATAGGATTTGCTAAGAAAAAAATGTAAAACAAGGAATAAAAATAAAATAGGAAATATTGAGTTGCTTGTCACTTTAAGAAATTCGTAATTTAGGATTAATGGTATGAAAACACCTATTTTTCAAACTCAAAATGAAATTTTTATTTAGGAAATGAAGTCTTTAGGGGATAGGAATAATGGAGCTTGGAATTTTAAAGTATTAAACAAGTTTTTCCCAAAGAAATCACTTGAAAATTAATTTTACAAAAATTCGGATTTAGGAATAGACCTTATTTGAAAACATGTTTACAAAATATAAAATGGGGATTTTTATGAAGAAATGAAGGCCTTAAGGAATAGATATAATAAAGACTCAATTTTAATAAGGATAATGAGATTTTCTTAAGAAATATTTCGAAAACAAAGGAAATGATCAAAGTTAGGAAACTAGTTTTCTTAAAAGTAAGTATTCATGGAGTCTTACAAAATAAAGAGTTTCTAAAAATTTTCTTTTAGTAAATATCATCAAGATCATGCATACATCAAGCTCATAACATGTCATTCATGATAAGAAATCATCAATATTGCATGTATGGTTGATTTATATAGTAAAAACATTTCAAACATTTACAAAACTACTTTTCGAAATTGGATTTCGCTACTAATCAGAATATTTCATGACCCAAAAATTTTCAAAACTTGGAAATAATATTAGAATTAGATAGATCTTTCGAAGTAGATAGAAATCGATATATAATTTGCAGTTTTAAGTTGGGACTTCCGCGAATGATGCGAATTATGAAATTGCTAGTTTTATTTAATAGTTTGGATTAGTTAAGTGATGAAATACTTATTATGGTATTTCTTCCTTTTTAGGCGACCTCGAGATCGATGATTCCCTACCATTGGATTACTATTACTAGAGGACCGGTGTTTCCAATGGCCAAGTGAGTATTTCTTTCGATTCCATTTATTGTATGTGATTGTAATGATAGTTGCATTAGATTTTTGGCAAAGATAAAATGGATATGTATGGTGGGGATAAATGGGAATTATGTATGTTTGCTGATGATATGAGAAATTGAAATTAAGAATATCGAAGCCGGGTGATTAACTATTACTTGTATAGATAAATTAGGATTGATTATCTACAACTATTGATTGATCACTTAAGGAATTGGTATAATTGACTATTCGAAATTGAAAATAAATATGGACTCATTCATATCATAAATAGGGATGGAGCATTAGCATTGGTTGGTTGCCCATGATTCGAAATGGGTAAAAGTTGGTTAATCATGATTCATAAACGAAATAATGAGTTGATTAATCGTGATCCACAAATGAATTTATAAGTTGGTTGACTGTGATCCAAAACTGCATATTTTAGTAGTATTGTAGTATTCGTTAATCTGCTAACCTGGGATGGAGGGCGAAAGTCCATTCACATATGATTTCCGGCTAGTCATATGTTTGTTGACTCCATATGTTTGATGCATATCACTTGTCTGATTAATTACTTGCTCGTATGATATGTTATGAATGAAATCTTGGAATTTCTCACTCACTAAGCTAGTGTAGCTTACGTCCTTACAGTTTTTATTTGTTGCAGCACTCATTCATATGGCTTAGACAAAGGTAACTTACAGCTCAGGTACAACAGCTAGGCGTTTCCTTTACAAGTTTTATTCAATTTTGTTTAGACTTCCGTAGGAAATCAAAAGACTCTGGATGACTGTAATAGACCTCTTAACAATATTTTTTTGCGAGAGAATGCCCTTTAGATTTTTGTAACTATTTATTTATATGTGTTTTGATTTATATTCTAATGCTATTGAATGTCAATTTAAACTCTTTAGCTCCATCGGTTCAAGTATTCTATTGTCGTAAAGGGACGCCTTACATCTATATGAGACTCCCGAAGGACTAAGGTAGTAATTCGTGGGTCTTGTATGGCATGTGGCGGATTGTTATTTTAAGGTACCCTATGGGGTGTGACACATAATCCTTAAGCTACACTAGTGGATGTCTAATACGACTTAACACACGAATACAAAGAGGATTAGCTTGAGAAAGAAGAGAAGATGATGCATTGTCTGAACCAATGGAAGTTGAAGACTCTAAAGTAGTATGTATATCAAAACAAGAAGGAACAATATCAAAATCTGATGTGGAAGGAATAAAAGGAAATAAAGATGACTTGGAATGAGATATGTTATGTAAGGAATGCTTGAAAGGAAAAACATGTTCAACAAACTACATCTTTACTCACAAAGACCTTATTTATGGAAAGATCAAAGAGCTTGTAACCTTTTTGATTTTTTGGATATCCTAAGAGCACACATTTTCGGCCTTTTGCATCCAGCTTGTTTATGGTTTTGTCTAAAATTGGAGCAAACAAAGACATCCAATTGTTCTAAGTTTTGAATATGAAGGAATTCGTCCAAACAACCACTAATATGGTGATTCCTAACCAAACATTTCAACAGGCATTTGATTGATCAATGTTGTTGCTATTAAGACACATTCCTCCTAAATTTTTTTTGGTAAATTTAAATGTAATCTAAGTGCTCGAGTTGTCTCCAACAAATGTCTATGCTTCCTTTCAACAACACCACTATTGTGATGTGTGAGCAATATATCTTTGATGAGCTATGCCTTTATTAGAGAAAAGTTGTTGACACTCATTTAAAATAAACTCTCTACGATTATCACTATGAATATACTTTGGTGTAACATGAAAATGAGTCTGCACATTAGAAAGGAATTGCTCATGATAGCTAGTCACCTAACCTTTTGTGTTGCATAAGATAAGTCCAAGTACATTCTGTCATCCACCAAAGTAAGAAATTATCTTGCACCCAAAAGTGATGGAGAACCATAAGGTCCGCAAACATCTGCATGTATAAGGTCAAAATTGTGAGTAGAAATTGTATTACTTACAAGAAATGGCTTTCGATGAGATTTCGCATATGGCATGTATCACAAACAAAGAACTCTTTAGAAGGTACATTACATAAAGGAATGTGTTTGAGCTTATTGAAAGAGGGATGACATAATCGTTCATGTAACACTCTAAAAGACAAAGATGAGTGCTACTAGAATTATTACAAAGAGGAATAGATTCGAAAAGTGCATTTGAATTTATTACATAAAAAAAATGGATTGAAGTACATAGAGACCATCTTTTACATCAGCAATTGCAACAACCTCTTTACTTTTAAGATCATGAAAAGAACAAGAAGAAGGGGTAAAACATGCAATTGGATTTGAAGTGGATAAGAGTACAGAAATTGATATGAGGTTATGTTTGAAATCTGGTATCAAAAGTTCATTATAAAGAACAATGTGCTTGTTTAAATGAACAATACCAGTTTCTTTCACAAGCTTTAGACTACCATCTAGTAATCTTACATGAATATGTTGTTTTAAGGTTTGTTTATTATGCAGAAGATGATTAAAAGGGTCATGTGATTCAAAGCTCCTATATCGACTATACAACCACCTAAAACACTATCATTAAAAATAGAAGATCCAATAAAGGAATTTGAGATAAGAAATTGACATGAATATTCCTCTATGCTGTTGCAATCCACAATAGTTGCACAATTAACAACAGATGATCCAGCTCCCTGCTAATCTATACTTCCTTTAAGCATCTTAACAACTTCTTGACAACCACGATTAATTAAATCCTTATCATCACCATTACTTCCATGAAAATTGGATGTTATAGGAAAAGCAACATGAAGGGGTGTATCTTGAATAGTATATCCAACAAATTTCGTATTCTTCTTGTCTTTAATTTCCTTATACCACTCAAGGAATCCTATTAATTCAAAATAACTTTTAACTATATGACAACTCTTTTTACAATAGGAGCAAAACATTCTTCCACTTAGTCTACCTTTCTTATAATCCCTCCTGTTAGTAAGTCTATTATATGCTTTAGCTAAGCAAGACGATGCTTCATTATTCATTGAAGTTTTCCTAAAATTTATTTTTGCTTCTCAATTTGATAAACTACGTAATATGCTTTACCTATTGTTGGCAACGGATCCAAAGATAGTATATAACTCCTAACATTTTCGTAAGAATCATTACATCCAATGAGGAATTGAATCAATTTATTTCTATTATTCAATTCAATAAACCTTCCAACTACATGGCATGTAAATGAATTCAAAGCATTGCATATACATTCGAAAAGTGCAAAAAAAATTGCTCTATTCATCCTAAAGTTTTTTTAGTCAACTAAAATATGTTGTAACATCATTATTCCCTTGCCTAGATTAACTATTCCAAATTGTAACCGATAAAGCAAAGGATCATTTGACCATAACACTCAATGATTTCATCCCAAAGTTCCTTCAAAGACGCAGCAAACATAAATCTTTCTATTAATTCATTCAATATCGTATTTAAGATCCAACATTGAATAATATTATTACATCAACTCCACTTCTCTTATTAAGCTTTATCATTTCTTGGTTTCTTGCGTGTTCCAGCTATGAATCCTAGTTTTGATTTAGCTGCTAAGGCTAATCTAATCGATCGACTTCATGCCATGTAATTCATTCCAATAAATTTCAAACTAGTAAGTTCTGTTCTAAGATTATCTGAAGAAGATAAGTACAGTGGATCTACATGCGATTGATCATAATTAAGGTTCATCATATGTATTTTGTACCCAAGAACTCAATTAAGAAATGAATGAAGCGAGATTATCGTATCGATTGTGAAGCTTTGATACCATGTCACGATAGCAAATAGAAGCAAAGATCTGATATCATAATCTTAGTTGATGTGAATGAACTTTGCATAAGCAAGAATGAAACAGTGCGGAGAACAATAACAAAATGTAGTGGTGAAAAAATCATTCACTATTGATGTTCTATCATGATATGATATATAAAGTTACATGACTTTTTTACCAGCTTATACTACATGAAAGACACATGTAAAAATAAGAATAAATACTGCTATTACTTCTACATTTTTCCCTTCCTTTCTTTCCGTGTATTAATATAAGGAAAAGAGTTGAATTGTCATGAATCAAAATTTAATATGCTGTCAATTTAGATGGATATATTTGCAAGTACTATATGCAATTTTAACTACTTAAAAAAGCATAAAAAATTTGCCTTTTGTACAAACCCATAAAACTTTTCCTCTACTTAATTTATTTTTCTCTTCATCTCGAAAAAAATTATTCATTATATGATGTAGGGGTGTTCATGGTTTGGTTAACTAATCTATGACCCTATTTTTTTAACTTAACCGTAATGATTGGTTTTTTAATAACCCAATCATTAACCGGTCCAATATAATTGGTTAACCATATTAATGGTTAATCCCTTTTTTTATTCTTGGTTTTTAACCGTTTAATGTAATGGTTTCAACAAATTAAATTATAGTTTCAACAAATCCTATTTTTAAGCTTTTATTGTAAAGTTTTTCTTTAAATTATTATATAAATTACAAGAGCTAAAAAAAAGGAAAATCAAATTAAGGAAAAAGAGGAAAAACAAGTCTTTGGATATATCACCATCAACAAAATCAAGCCAAAACAATTACCACATTAACTCCCATAAAACATAGGACATAATATAGTATTTTAATCAAAACTCAAGAAACATTAATATATGTAAATTATATGTATATATATTTTAAGAAATAATTATATTTAATGTAAAATATATACAAGATATTTATAAATATGAAATAATTAATTGTTAACCATCGGTTTTTTGTGGTTACAGACCTAAAGCAAATCCAAAAACTAGAAAAAACAAAAACCATAAACCCAAACCAACGGACCGGTTATCATATTTTTCAAACTATATTTCATATTTTAATTCGAATTTTTTGATTTCATTAGTTTTTTTGCACACCCTAATATGATGCATTTCTGTTTGTCGATATTTTAACCCTACTAAATTGGTCCTTCGTCCTTAAAGTTACAACTTCTTTGTTAACATATGATTTTTTGTGGAAAAGAGTCACTTTTTTTCTTTATTATTTAACATTATAGTAATTGTTTATTAATATATTATGGAAGAAAATGGTAAATAATCTTGGGTTTTGTGCTGCCAAGGCAACTCATATTACAAATTTATATAAGATTCAAAAAGGGGGGAAGAAAACTTATATTTAACTTTATATTTACTTTTTGTATATCAAATATATAATTAATTCTAATAATATTTATCTTTTTTCTTTCTTTTTCTCCTGCCTTTATCAGATGTGTCTAAGGAGACCAAAAATATATGATTAAGAAAGTAATATAGTTAAAAAAGATATAATACAAGTTGAAATAAATATGATTAATAAGAAAGTAAAACTTACCAGAGTATGATAATTAGTAATTATAAATTTGTAAAAATTCCTTGAAAAAAGAAAGAGGAAAAAGATTAAAAGAAAAAACAAAGTTCATTAGTTGTTATTGCGCTGTAGTCTTATGTTGTGTAAGTGAAAATTAAAAATCCACATATATTATTACACTTGAAACATATATTAGTATAGGAAAATATATACTTTTATAATTACATCACATCTACGACATATATTGATATATGTGTATGCAATAATTATGTAAATACTACCCACTTATACATAATAACATCTACAACTGCAATATATTATATATTTACAATAATGAATGTTTCCATACTATCAAAAGATGTACTCATGTGATTATTTATTTTCAAAATTTGTATAGCCTTTATAAAATAATATGTTTTATATGAGTTTTATTGAATAATATTTAAAACATTAATCACACTAGTATCACATCACAAAATAACCCTTGAAAGAATACCAGAAAAATAGGATACTCTGTTGGTATAAATAACTTAGGGAAACCTATTATCTACAAAAAAGAAGCTTTCCTCTCTTTGTTAGGTTTATGTGGCTAGAAAAAGGTAAGTTGATCGAGTTACAGGGCATATTGTTTTAAAACGTGAGCAACACCGATAATGTTATCCGAGTAATTCTATCGAGATCTCTGGTGAACCCTTCAACTTTCCACTTCTGCTGCTGATAACTAATAAACTTTTGTTTAACACTTCAAATACATGACCTAGCCCTTTTTTTTTATTTCCTTATAAATATTAAACATCACGTAAACTTGATTCACAACTACTTTCACAAAAATTTCGCTTTAATGTTTCTCACGAAAGCGCAATTAGAGATGAGAGGCAGCATGCTATTGGTGGCTCTTGTATATGGTATGTTCTCTTTCTATACAATGACGGGTTACTCCACTGAACCACTGCAAGAACAACGATGTAGTCTTTGACAGGGATCCGGAATATGCCTATAATGGGAGAAATCCAGTGGGCTTTATGAAGAATTGCACAAATGGGCTTTTGACACCATCTATAACCCAAAACCTTAAGGCAATAGGTTAATGGGTCTTTTCTCTTATAAACTCTTCACACAAGTCCAATATTTCTCATGTCGGATTCTCACACTTGCACTCCAACAATCTCTTCTTCAATTGTGAGTCTCCACAATGGGTTAGGCCAAACTCCTTCTCAATAAGAGCTTATCAAACTAACTCCACTAAACCTTCTTTGTGAGTGGTCCTACCTACTCACCATGGGTTTCACAGACAAGTCATACCACAAAGCTCTTCTTTTCACATGTAGGCCAACCATGGGAGATTCCCAGCCGAACCATCGGCTCTGATACCAATTAACAGGGATCCGAAGTATTCTACAATAATGGAGAGAAATCCAATGGGCTTTGTGAATGATTGCTTAAATAGGCTTTTGACACCATCTATAACCAAAAACCTTAAGGCAATAGGTTAATGGGTCCTTTTATAAACTCTTGACACAAATCTCATATTTCCCATGTCAGATTCTCACACTTGCACCCCAACAGTCTTTATGCCGAGTGGTATCATTGCCTTTTGGAGTTAGGAAAGGAGATCTTGTTTGGAATAAAAAGGATGCTGGAGGCGTGCTAGTGATGTGGACGGGATAGCAAACAAGTACTTAGATGGCTTGGAGTTGTCGAAGAAGCAACAAAGGAAGACCAAACTGTAGGAGACGGATCGGCTTGCCGATTTAATTTATTTTAACGTTTCTGTTTCATTTATTTTAACGTTTGTGTTTCATTTATTTTACCATTTATGTTTCATTTATTTTAGGGGACTTAAAGGTCATATTCAAGCCATATAAATGGCATTGTAACCCTTTGTACAGATTATGATTAACTTTTGATATTTGAAATTCCTTATTGAGAAATTATCTCATAAAGTTTGCATTGTTATTGCAAATTTGATCTTTGACGCTTTACGTTGCGTCAGCTAAGCACTGTAAGCCAGACGTGCCCTCCAAGATCCAACAAGCTTTCTAGCAAGATAAGATAGATAGCAAGAATAATAGAAGGAAAGGAAGGAAAACCCCAGCAATCAGCGAGAGAGAGCAAAGGTTTTGAGGAGATTAATTAAAATGATATGCTAATGATAATCAAACATAGATAATAGTATCTCAAAGAGATATGTGCAGCCGTTTATATTTGAATAGTTAGAATAAAGTAACGAATAAATAAGATAATTTTAAAAATGGCCGAGATATAGGTGTAATGGAGGTTAAAAATCAGACACGGTAACCGATGTTTGAAATGGTCAAAAAGCTTGTTTCCATATAAGATAAAACAAAAAAAATATTATTATTATTCAAATTTTATGAAAATAATGAATACATGGAAATAAAAATATTCCATGAATCAGACCAAGACTTATGATTACAAGCACAGGATTGGCCTAGGCTTTGTGTGTGTGAGCACATACCCTTCCATCAAGTCTTTACAAGCCCATATGGAAAAAGAAGTTAATAAACAAGGATAAGGAGCATGGTCTAAGGAATGCAGAACTTCCTTTTGAAATACCCTACAACATAAAACAATCCCCCACATATTTCAAAAGGATAAAAGTAAGATAAAAAGAAAAGTTGGTTTCTCAAATGAGTATTATGCCTCGAATCTAGTGTCTTTAAGACTATGAACCATACTAGAATAATGAGATATAACTTACAAAATAAATGGTGAAGCTTAATGCTTTTATTTTTTAGAATTTTTAATGTAAGCTAAAATGCTCATTAATCACATCATATCTACAATTTTCTAATTATATAGGTCATTCCATCAAGTGTATACTGTAGAATACACTACCTTTAAAGGATATGGAATTTGATTAAAAGTTTTGCCTAACCTCTCTTTCTTTACAGTTTATCACTACACATACCATAGAAGGGACAATATTTCACAGTGCTTCACGAATCAAGCAATGATTTGTTATTATCCATATGAACCTATTTCATGGGATCTCCAATCACATAGGTTAGGTTACCATCATTGTTGATACCTCAACATGGCTTTAGTCCCATACTCTCCAATGTTCCATTGATTAATTTCTCCCCAAAAGTTTAGTAGAAGAATCGGCTAAATTCACTTCTGACTTTATATAATCTATTGAGATAATTCCATCTTTTAGCATCTGTTTCACTACATTATGTCTTAATCGAATATGTCTATTCTTTCCATTGAAGGTTTTATTCTTAGCAATAAATATTGTCGCTTGACAATCACAATACATAGATACAAAAGGTATAGGTTTTAAACCTAATGGAATATTTGCCAAGAAGTTTCTCAACCACCCAGCCTCATTACCAGTCAATTCTAAAGCAATAAACTCTGACTCCATAGTAGACTTTGCTATGATAGTCTATTTGGCTGATTTCCATGAAATTGCACCACCTCCAAGGGTAAATGTATAAACTCTAGTGATTTCGTCTTATCTAAAACAAAGATCCAATTGGCATCACTATATCCTTCTAATACAATGAGAAATCCACAATATAGAATACCATAGTTCATGGTACCTCTCGGATATTTCATTAGTCTAACCAATGCAATCCAATATAATAACTGGGATTGTGCATTACCTGCTCAATCTACATACAGTATATGCTATGTCAAGTCTTGGAAAATTCATTAAATGCATCAAACTTCCAATTATCTATGCATACTTAGACTGAGCAATGGTATCATCTCTATTTTTCTTTAATTGAGTATTACCATTATAAGAGGTACTCACAGGATTGACATCAAAGCGTCCAAACTTCTTAAGAAGTTTCTCAACATAATGTTCTTGCGATAGCATGATACTATCATTCTTCCTTATGATTTTAACACCCAAAATAACACTTGCTTCACCATATCTTTCATATCAAATTTATAAGCAAGAAAAGACTTAGTTTTATGTACTACATCAAGACTAGGACCAAATATAAGCATATCATCTATATATAGGCATATGATAACGCAATCATTATCAAAAAGTTTTGTATAAACACATTTATCAACTTCAACAATAGAGAAACCATCTTTTAATAAAACTTGATCAAATTTTTCATGCCATTGTTTAGGAGCTTGTTTTAAACAATACAATGTTTAAAAAGTTTACAAACTTTCTTTTCTTGTCCTAGAACAACACAACCTTTAGGTTGTATCATATAAATTTCTTCTTCTAAATCCCCATTTAGAAAGACTGTTTTACATCCATTTGATGAATGAAAAGTTTATAAATTGAAGCCAAGGCAATTAAAACTCGAATAGAAGAGATTCTAGTTACAGGGACAAAAGTATTAAAATATTCAACATTTTTCTTTTAACTAAAACCTTTTACAACTAATCTAGCTTTGTACTCATCAATTGAACGATCAAGATTTAATTTCCTTTAAAATCCATTTACAACCAATAAGTTTAGCTCTAGGACGTAAATCTGCACCAATTCCCACATTTTATTTTGTAAAATTGAATCAATTTCAACTTGAATATTTTCTTTCCAAAAAGGTGCATCATATAAGGAAATTGCATTTGAGAAAGCTAATGGATCATTTTCAACAAGATAATTTTCTAAAAGAACATTCTTTCCTTTTTCTTTTATGTCTTCTTTAATATTCATTTCCAAAAATGTTTTTAGAATATGGTGTATTTGGAATAATTTTAGATTTTAAAAGGAAAACGAGTTCAAAAAACTCTACACTTTTTGTTTCAACAATTGTATTACAATCCAACACATCACTTTTTAATATAAGAAATTTATATGCAACACTATGTTCAGCATAACTAAAAACATGCAATCTGAAGTTTTAGAACCTAATTTTCTTTTTTAGGATCAGGAAGCATAACTTTAGCAAGAGACCCCCATACTTTCAAATATTTTAAATTTGCAGAATAACCTTACCAAAGTTCATAAGGTGTTTTTCCTATTTTCTTATAAGGTATCCTATTTTACAAGTGACATGCAGTTAATATGGCTTCACCCTACAGATTTTTAGGTGCATTAGAACTTACAAGCATATAATTCATTATTTCTTTTAATGTCCTATTTTTCCTTTTTAGCTACCCCATTAGATTCTAGAGAAGAAGGTGGAGTTATTTCATGAATTGTTCCTTCTTTTTCACAATATTCATTAAGTAAGACATACTCACCAGCTCTATCTTATCTAATTCATCTAATTTTCTTATTTAATTGATTCTCTACCTCAGCTTTGTATATTAGAAACATGTCAAAAACTTCATCTTTATTTCTATGGAACTAAACCTTAGGTATATCTAGAAAAATCATCTATAACGGTTACACAATATGTTTTACCTCCTCTAGTCATAGTTTGCTTCAAATCACCGCAATAATAATATCATCTACTTGAACCATATTTGCTTTTGGTTTAGCGCGATCATCATTTCTTCCCATTCTCTTTCTACACTGAGGTACATGATGGCCAGGTTTGCTATAAGGATCGACACGGCTGGATATAAGAATCCTAGTGTGAACAGTCCTCCAGCCACATGTAATACTACAATATTACATATAGGGTTTTCTTTAAAGATATGATTTGTATAAATGTTTGTCTAAATACACCATCATTTATCAAAACTTTTGAGTAGAATAAGTATAAAACTTACTAAAAAAATACTTGGTTGTCTATTAATACATAAGAAAAACTTTATACATAATTATTACATACTAAAGCTTATGATCAAGCCTTTACAAAATGCGAAGCATTACAAAAATCTTTAATAAAAGATATATATACAGAAAACACATTTCTATATCTATTACAAGAAGATCATCATCATAGTCAACGTTCCTAATCCTCCAATTCATCTAGAAAATCTTCAAAATCAAATCTATAACCCAATTAAGAATAAAACTCATCCTTATCAACACTCGAAATAGAAGAATCATGAGCCAGGCCCAGTACGCAAGTAACACAGGTAAATACATAATGATAAGCATATCTAGACTGAATGCAATGCAACAATCAACAATTTTATTATCTTTAAGTAAGTAAGTCAATCCACACGGGAGTGTTCAAACTCCAATATATATTGGGAATCCAGGGGGTCTTGATTAACAACAGACGCTCAGGGGGTTGATATAGGTAGCCTAAATACCTATATCTCTTATATGATATAAACTGAAAACAAATAGTAGCTTTCTCTAGGGATCACAGCTACAACTCATCTCTACTTAACTTAATCCGTAATATCACTTAGTTCAATTGGTCCCATAAACGTGAACTAAATCATATTACTTCCTCCTTAGAATAAATAAATATTATGCCAATACCGTTAGCTCCATCAACTACCCACTGGCCACTTATAAAAATCATTGCACCATGACAGAAGTGACCTAAGCGTCTAAACTACCATGTTAACTTCATTAATAGGGTTGCGACTCCTTGGACCGGATTCAACGGCACAATCACAAACAATTCAGATAGCTTTAAGTCTTCTTTCATTAAAGTTAATTTATGATATGCTATCCTAGCATCCAACAATCAAGTTACTATATACCTTATGTATCTATTAAGAAAGTAGAAGACACATTCAACCGACATGAATAATATGTAAGAAAAGAACTCAATATAAAATTTGAATATATTCCACATTAAAACATAGTTTAACATTTATACACATATAAATATAGCACATTTCTATCCATCCACGTTTTGAAAAAAAACTAATGGTTAGTGTAGCTTAGCAAGAATCATGGGGTACATTGTTAAAAAAAAATCATGTTAAGATTCATTATACAATAGGTCGAATGTTGATAAAAAGCTTCATAACTTATGCCAATGGCACATCAAGAGCTCAACTTTAGGCCTCGATAGAAGCAGTGTTCAATATACATCGTTTATTTTTTGCCTCAATGAGTCTTAATAACCATCACGGGGTACGGTGACGGCTCAACTTTGGGCCTCGATGGATACCAAGCTTCAAGACTTAAGGCTCGACATTATTTAGTTTTTGTCGAGAGCATGTCGAGGTTTAAATTTTGGCCTCAATAGGTATTTTATATTAACTTTTTACCCCTTAACACTTACTTTAGACTTACCTCTAATCCACCTTGAGGATAAAAACTAATCCTCGATAGAATATATATATAATGTACATATTATATTTTATACCTTTACAAACTTTTACAAAACCATAATTAACTTCAATATTTAATATTGAAACAACTTATACAATTACAAACTTCTTCAAAAACCGTAATTAACGTCAAAACATATTCAGAAAACTACCCATCATAATAACTTCTAACATCTTATTATTTTTAATACGAAACTTATTATCTACAACCTATCTCTAGTTCATAATGAAACTCATATCAGAACACAATAAGAAACATAGTAAATACAAATGGTCTTGTTTTTCTTCTATTTCTATTTGAGTAGTATATCTTTGAAGACGCGATGAAAAACACAACCAAAACATCATCTACGTTTCTCTTGTTTTTCTCTCTTTTTTCTTTAATTAGAACACACACGCATACTAATATATATATATATATATACACATACACACACACACTCACAATATTAAACTTATAACATTATACTTCATTTGCCAGACAATACTTACTCATACACTTTAAGAATCTATTTAACCTTATAAATCTACTTAAATCATCAATGTATCACTTGATCTTATTAAAATAGGGTTTTTATAAACGTGAAAAAAAGTAAACAAAAAATAATCATATTGGCATGTAAAACTTAACTCAAACAAGCTTAACTTGGAAATGGAAACTGGTTGGAAATTTTGACGAGGAAATTTAAAGTAAAAATGAGTAAAATTTGTAGTAAATTTATAGTAAAATTACTATCTTCTTCTTCTCTAGAAAACAAATTTTCTTTAGGGTCTATTTTGAATATTTTCTTTATCAGATAAATTTTGTAATTATCCACTATCTACTTTATTGACTTTTGAGGCTACTAAAAATATTTGATTTTATCTTAGGCTTGGGCTTAATTTAAAAAAAAATATATGTTATAAGTCTAATTTATCTTATGAAAGCATAAGTTTTAAATTCACATACTACAAACAATACAATATTAACAAAAAATCACATTCTATATGAAATTCAACATAATTAATAATTCATGCTGACTCTTCACATCCTATTAATTTAATTATTTAATATTAAACTCATATTTCAAGCAAACAAACCATGCACATATAAAAAAAAAATTCAACATAATGTTTAAAATATTTCATTGCCACACACGAAGCAATTGCCTCTCTTCTTAAAAGTGTGATTACTGACTTTGGGCTTGTAATCAAGTTTCTTTCATACCTCTTGTATGACTTGTGTGGTTTGTGATTCACCAAATTTGCCTTACTTGCAATCTCCTTTTCTTTGGCAGCTTGGGATTCCTTTTGGTTGGTGTCCTCAATTATGATGTAGGTGATCAGCAAGAGAAAGTTGCATGTGCTTGTGTTTAAGTTGTTGTTTGTAGTTGCTCCATGATTGAGGTAGTTTTTCTATCAGTAAGCCAGCTATGAACTCCTCCTGCAGATTGATGTTTTAAGATTTAGGTCTTTTATCAGCTTGTGATACTCATTGATCTGCACTTTAATATCCTTGTCCTCGACCATCTCTCACTTATAGTATTTTCCAATAACGAACTTTTGTTTCCCTGCATCTTCAGCCGTGTATTTGGTAACCATGGAGTCTCAAATCGCCTTTGCTTCCTTATAAGAACAGTAGACATCAAACAGCTCATTAGATAAGGTACTTATGATAGTGTGGCGACATACCTTGTTCTCATGAACCCAAAGGTCCATTTGTTTAGACGTAGAATCTGCTAGCTAGCATCCATAAGAGCCTATGCAATACCGTGCATGTCCAAAACCTAGAAGATGCGTTCTTGTCAACTCTTAAAATTGTCTTCATCAAAGATTTCCATCTTCAATATATCTAGAAATGGCTTAGCAAACGAAATAGTCGGCGACATTAGGATAGAACCATTTCGAGCAATTTCAAAAACAGCAGCGGCGGCAACGTTGACCACCAAAGGCATAAGATTAGACGGCATATTAATTATCCTTAAGAATGTTAGGAATAAAAAGGATGCTTAAGGCATTCTAGGTACTGTCCTTAAGGATAATTTGTCAAATACAGACGTATCCCCCAAGAGTCAATAAGCTTTTTAGCAAAGGTAGGTAAAGCAGTAAGAATAATAGAAGAAAAGGAAAAAAAACCCAGGTGCAACCGGTTATATTTGAATAGTTAAAATAAAGTAATGGATAGATAAGATAATTTTAAAAATGGTCGAGATATAGGTGTAGTGGAGGTTAAACAAAAAAATTATTAAAATAATAAATACATGAAAATAAAAATATTCCATGAATCGAACTAAGACTTATGACTACACGCGTAAGGTGGAGGGGAGCAAATCTAGGAAATTACACTAGCTTGGCCTAGGCTTTGTGTGTGCAAGCCCATAGCCCTCCATCAACTCTTTACAAGCTCATATGGCAAAGGAAGTTAATAAACATGATAAAAAAACATGGTCTGAAGAATATTGGAGTTACTCCTTTTAAAATACCCTCCAACATACAACATCTCTAAAATTCATGATCGTTGCGACCAAAATTCAAAGCAAGTGACTCCAAAATCTTTAATTAGTTGCATTTTCTAGTCCTCAACCCACATGTAATTTTTGTCACCGTCACCATCTGTACATTACTAGCTAGTATGAAAGGTGGATGTCTTCAGACTTGAGGATTAATTAGGCTTTGTAACCAGAGTACTTAACTATGCACATTCTTATTTTATGGCATTGTAATTGGGATGTATTTGCAATTAAATTATGTAAATCATTTATTCCTATGATGCGTTTATATGTACTTCAAATATTATTAATTAATAGAAAATGAAAAGAAAGAGAGAGAAAAAAGAAAAATGTACCATTTTTAGTTAGTTTTTAGAATGGATTTCTCTTTACTGTCTTTCCTTCTACTTCCTCTTCTTCTTTTTTTTTTTCTCTCACTTAAACTTTGCTTGCAGCTTACGGGTTACATGATTGATTCTACCATCCGGCTCTAGCAAGGAAGTGAATATTAGATTAATTGAATTAGTGGGCTAAATCTTGCATTCATAAAACCTAATAAAAAAAAGAAGTACAAAAAATAATATTACATTTAAAAGAAAAAGAATATATATATGTATATATATATATATATATATATCTCACATATTCTTAACCTTTGCTTGGATGTCAAAGTTTTTTCTCCTTATCAAATGCATAACAAGAGGAGTTATCAATTCATGGATCTTAGATATATAAAAGAATATGTTTATATGTGTTATGAAATAATATTTTAAACGTCAATCACACAAGTAACACATCACAACTATAACCCTAAAATGAGGGGGGAAAAAAGTCTAAATACCAAATGTAAACCATGTCTTAAACTTGGTTTCACTATATTTACATAGGACAATTTTTCCATTTTTTTTTATCATGTTTATGTGGCTAGAAAGGAGCAAGTCGTACTATTTTGAAATGTGAATAACACGAATGATATTGTCAAAGTCATTTGATTAATGATTAAAACTTTTCGTGGTCACATATTCCCAACTTGTGTTATTCTGTATAAATATGACCTTAGTGACCACTTTGATTCAACATGAACAGATTAATTCTATCCTATATAATATGAAAATAAATATTCATGGTGTATTAGTATATGTTTATACATGACTAAGGTTGTATTTTGATCATTATTGTTAGGAATATGATACTAGTTGTTGCATGTATTTGGCATACTGTAAAGGTAAGGAAATAAATAATGTAAATTTGGAAAAAAAAAAATCCCACTAATCAAAATTTTTAGATGTCACTTTTATAATGTTGCAGTTGGAGCCATCTATTTAAAGTTATTCTAAATTATTAGTAAATCGTGCTTACAAGAAAGATTAACAATTTAAGATTATATTTTGAAGACATGATTTTAATTATAGTATTTTTGAGATTATTTTCAAAAATTTATCATTTTTTATATTTTATATCAAAAATTCAATTTTCTTATTTCCCTTTTCCCAAAATATTTTTTGAAATTTCTGTAAGTTAATACTATTATGATTCAACCAGAAATTCTTTATATATATAATATAATGTGTCTCTTGACAAGTAGGTCCCAAGTTGGAATATCATTGACAATTTAAAATAAAAAGTGAAAGTGAAAGAATCTAGATAAAGAGTTTTACTTTCTTTTCTTACTCTTATAAAAGTTTAAATTGAATCCTTTTAAGTTATACAAATTAATGATTCAATATTAGATAATACCCTTGTTGGTCCCAATAACTTAATCAAGAGGGGTTTGATTGATTAGGTATCCAAAAATTGAAATTTTCGAAATAAAATAAACTTAAATTTCCCTCTTGAAATTTTGATAAAGCAAAATATTTTAATGGCTTGAGCAACAAAACAAATTTTGCAATAAAATAAGAAGACAGTAAAGAGAGAAAAGCTGGTTCAACAATATATAGTGGTTCCATCTTGTGCATCAGTCTATTTTCCAGCTCCACGCTAGGGATCTGGTTATGTTTCACTATATTAAAACAAATCGAGAGTTTACAAATCAAGCCTCTTCAAGGCAAAGTCTAACTACTAAGTCTCTCTAGCTTCAACACTCAACTAATCACTCAACTATAGTGAATTACAACTCTCAACAGAATCTCCAAAAAGGAATAGAAAGAAAATGAGGAGAAAATGATAATCCTCTAAAATTAAGATTGATGCAACTCTAAAAGATCTGCAATTTTTTATTTTCGAGAGCAGCAATAATGTAAAGCTCGAGAATGCTTATGTGCGTTTTTCTTATAATGTGAACTTTTTTATCCCTTGTAATTCTATGAAGTCTTTTTCACTTGCTATTTGTTCTCCAACATCTAGATAACAAGAAAGTAGGGATTTGAATTCGAAATTCAAATTTGATATTCTGGATAAGCATCCAAGATCTTCTCTTGATATTATCTTGTTCTTTGAAATATCTTTCCCTTTAGATTATCTTAATGTTGTTGAGATCTTCTTATTGATATATGTTGTGATTTTAAATTCAAAATTTTAGATAAACTTGATAATAAATCCTTGCAAATCATGTCATCTTCATTTGAATATTTCTTGGATAATGTTTGTTGTGATATCCCTTAATTTGTGAAGACTTATCTTCTTATAACAACATTATCTTTATCTTGAACAATATCGATACTTGTAACAACTTATCCTTATTTTCCTTAACTGTATCTCCAAGAAAAAATATTGAAAAGATCCAAAAATTTGTCGGAAATATATTTCACGTACCAGCAACTGTCACACCCCAATAGGGTACCCTAGTCGTAATACTATCATGTAACCAACTAAGGCCTCCAGGAGGTTACAGAAGTATTTTACAATTAGCATGCCCGTGTAACGCCCTAAAATAAGGCATTACAACCCGCCACGTATCCCCTCTTATAAAGGTCACGCAAATGCTTTATTATCCACAATAATACAATTATTACCTGTAAATACTCATAGGATATCTCATAGGATACGAAACCTGTTAAAACTAAAAACTCCTACTTCATAAAACATAAACTCCTTGTTCAAGCATAAAATCCAAGTTGACTTCACAGTCAACAAATTCAACAGAAACTATATACTGTTTACATTAAAAATTTTTCATGTAAAACCAATAAAAACACCCAACTATAATTCTAAATGATCAAAACATGTCTTTTCTTAGAAATTTGATATATAAAGCCTAACTCTCGGCTGGGTAGTCAGGTCCACTATCGCCATCTCCGCTATCAAAGAATAAGTCATATCAGGAAAGATCATGCATTATATGTTCTTCTCCTGTACCTGAAATTTAAAAGAATGAGCGCAATGCTCAGTACGATAACTCCAATCCAAAAATAAATGCATATGCACATACATTAGACAGGTAATTCATGCAACTTAAACTAATGCAAACAGTCATATTATTATCTTTCTTAAGCCAACAAAACAACACAGTCCAGTATTAGGTATACTCTAATCCTGAACTCGGAGTTACTCAGACCCCCTTTGAAAATCATACAACTCTTTGAAAATAATAATCATATAAATATATGAATGAGTGGGTACTCTCCAAACACCCCAAATTCAAAACACCTAATTCTACTAAAATCATATCAAGGTACGAGTCCACTAGGGACAACCTCACACTAAGATCATCAAGGTACCTCACCAGTATCATTGTCTGCCAGGTCTTTACTGGTCAAAGCCAAGCACAACCAAAACATACAATTATTAAACCGAATAATGATTAGGTTTAATAAGAAATTATGTTCCTACAACCATTCAATCAACACTAAACTTACAAACAAAAACAGCAAGCAAGGATTGGTCGTACTTTCTTAGTTTCAGGAATTCCAATACGAATCTCCTAAAAATCCTTTATCGATAACACTCAACCACAACCAAATATCCCGAATCTCTACAACACTTCAATCAATAATGACAATACAAAACAACCCAAATCTCCAAATTCTTATCAACAACATACATATATAGAACATATAAGAACACGATATAAACAAACCTTAATGTACTACAACTCCCGAAATCCTAACCTGATAAAGAATCACCAAGTTGCACCGTCTAACCCGATCAATCTCCCACAACAATCTATAGAATTCGATAATCCTTCAAAACCCTAATATTATATGACAATAAGAACACATAATGATCATCTAATCACACATTATTCAACTCTATCAAAGAAAAGACAAAACTTACTGATTTGGATCACCAAAATCCAACTCACATCCACAAATTCGGATCTCAACCAAATTCAGGATTTCCTTTATGCAAACAAATCACAAAATCCTTAGAATTTGCATGAAATTCGTATAAATCTGATATGGGAACATTATACTTACTTGTTTTAATCACAACACTCAGTTCTTATCCAATCGAGACAAATTAAATCCAAGATCTAAATCTTTCCCACGTTTTTTCTTTAAGAACACAACAAAACTCTAAGCAAACTCATATAAATTCGTATTTAATCCATGAGAGAAGGTTAAAATCACTTACTTTGGATCAAAAACACCATCCGGATGATTCTCCAAGCCTAGATCTCCAAGAACACTCAAAAACTCTCTTATACGAAGGAGAAAAATGAATAAAGTTTTTGTCAAAAACCGTTTTTCGCATCTCGTATTTATAGAATTTTGATCATACGCCGGCGGCATACGTTTAAATCTTGCCGACGTACGCCCTACGCTGGCAAAATTTACACGAGCGTTGGCAACATTCATCGGGGCTTTGAATTCCCAGAACTTCGATTCAACTACATACGTCGACAAATCCATGCCCTACACTAACCGCTTCCCAGCCGGTTAAGAGAAACCCTAGTGTACACCGGCGGCATTCCACCCAGCATTAAGCAAAACGCTACTATTCTCTTCCTACGCCGTCTCTATGCCGGTGGCGTAGATTATCCAAGAAGCGGCATACAATCTATCAAAAATTGTAGAAATTCAACTTCAACATTTGTTCTACAACCAAACTTAAATCTTTACAATTTACTTGTTTTGACCTTAAACTTATCCTATATCATCTCATGATTCATAATTCATTATATTTTCATCTTTAATTTAAATATTACACCCCGTATGAAGTGAGCATGTAAAACAGGATTGAAAGTTTATTAGAGTTAGAAAGATATTGTATATATATAAGTCATAAGGCAAGATAACAAAATTATAAAGACTAGGTCATCATTTAGATACTACATCCATGGTCTTCAGGACTTCACCTGAATATTTTCATATAGAACTTACAAGAAAATAAAGAAAACATAACTTAAAATATTACAAAACACAAACTAGGTCTCTATTACATATCAAGGTCTTCCTTGCCAAAAATGAATACATAGGATCCTTTTCTACCTTAACCCCCACACTAGCCTTAGTCTCGGTCATCCTACTTAAAATCCTATAAAGCAACAATCTAAAGAGAGTAAGCATTGAAAGCTCAGTGAGTATAAAAATCTTAACATAGTTGGTTGATCTCAGATCATGGTTAATAGAAGCATATACAATGCATCACCAAACATATACCAAACATGGTTTGGATAATTAAAATCCAAACCTATGGGATTTACGCCCTCCCAATGGGTTGAAAGATTAATTAAGTAATTTATGCTCATGAAAATTCCAAAACTAAAGAAGGAGAACTATTTCAAATCATTTACTATTGATAAATAGTTATAACATATACTCTCTGCTAGTGATTGTGCCCTAGGCCAATTACTGGATATTGTCATACAAAAATATTTCTATTATATTGTTTGCATGTTTACTTTATAATAGAATCCATGAATTATTTAATTATTCTAAATGTACCTAGATGCTCATTATTGTGGGAACAATAATGAATTAAATCTAGTATGAGGTTTGATTGATAATCATGGGATGTTTATTTGTATAAGATACAAATCAAACTCATAGGTACATGTTGGAACTGTGTATTAGACTGATCCACTTTGAGATCACTACATGGATTAGTATCATAAGTGATTCAAAATAAAGTGTCATCTTATCCTCAGATCTGAAATCACCATGGATTCCAACATGAGGAATGTTATGTTTCAACTCAATCAAATGTTGTCTTTAACCGATATTTATAAAGGTTGAGATTGGGCATAATGTAAATCATGTAGAGGAAGTTGAGTGATTAAGATGGGATTTGTCCCTCTCGTTGTGAGGAGATATCTATGGGCCCTTCAATGAATGAGACTAAGAAATGCATGGCCGTGCTCAAATGAATTGATAGTTTGATCAATTTCATTTGTTTTTATCAATTCACTTAGAAATCGATAAATGATAAGATTGAATGATATAAGATGACACTATCCATGCCTTATGTTCAATCTAGATATCATGATAAAAGGATAATGACATAAGTTACGGATTAGATAAAAATCGAATCACCAATCTTCACTTAATTTAGATAAACATAATGTCTTACTAGAGGCTGCTTATGTTTTGTTGATTAAAATTATTTTAGGTCAACTGCCAATATTAAGTGAACTACAGGGTCATACACAAAAGAACAAGTCAAAAGAATCATGGACTAAATTTAATGTCTTGAAGGAGTAATAATTTTTTATTATTAAGAATAATAATAAATTAAAGGATCATGGACTAAATTTAATGTCTTCTAGGAATAATAATTTTTTTTTATTAAGAATAATAATAAATTATTACATTGTTATGTGCAAGAATTATATTTTAAGAAATATTATCTCTAATTAGATTAAGGGACACTAATGTCATTACTCATGTGAGAATGACATTAGTATAGAAGGCACATAAAGAAATCTCTTTAGGGTTAATGACTTATCTGTCGACATTAGACCGGTAGAGAAAATCTACAAACCCTAAAGAGTGAAACATGAATAGTCGTGTGTGAAAATCCCAATATCATCTAGAAATGTTCTAGATCACGCTAGTATGTGAAGGATCTTTTTGAAGAGTGCTCGTTCGTGTGGATACCATAGAGGGTATTGTGATTTTGTGGTACCTACAGATCCATCTGCAAATTGATTTCAAGTTTCAAGCTTTTAGAGGTACGAAATCAAACTATTTGTTTTGTTTTAGTCTAATCAATACACATGGATACTGAGTTAGGGTTTTCCTTTTGAATTCCGCTATAAAGATTTGATCTTTATAATTTTAAAACCCTATGAAACCCAACACTCTCCACTTCATTTAGAACTTAGAAATTCCACTGAGTATTAATACTCTATAGCCAACTCCAATATAGGCGACTTCCTTCGAAGCCTGCTTAGTTCCTGTAAAGCTAACAACCCTATGGTAACCTTGACCAAATCCACTGACTCAACAAGCATTACCACATAATCAAAATGTTAACACGTGACATGAAAATACCATGCTAATACAATTATGATGTTATGCAATGCATGTTGGTTTGAATTTAAGGTCCAATATGCTTTAGTCTATGTTATATGGTGATCATCTCAATTTTAAACACTCATTAATCCAAACTATACAACTATTATCAACCAATAAAGTTATCACTTTGAATATAAAATGTTTGTTACTCATTCATAAACATACATCAAGCAAAGCTCCAAATTCCCCATGCATTTGATGATTTCATTACATTTAAAATGTTCATATTCTATATTAAAGCACAATCAAAGTGAAAAGATCAGATTATCACCGTGTATGATAGCTAATCATCGTAATAATCAGCTGAAAAGTCCAAGTCTTGGTCAAAAGATTCTATAAAATAACAAACAAAATTTACTCAACAGGTTTCTATGTAGACTTCTATTAACACTTAAAGTATTTTAAACTTATGTTATTGTAATCCTGGTTCATCAATTTTTAAGAAATTATAAAGTATTAAGCTCAATTATCTTCACTTAATTAGTAAAACAGGTATTTAACTTGATTTAAGTATGATATTGTCTGAAACAATCAAATTTTAAGCCTTAATACTTTTGGAGTCTCTCAAAACTTAAAACATAAAAGTTGTTAGCTCTTTTTAAGCTTTATAGCCTCTTGAATCACCCCAATTCGAGTTCGAACAAAAAAGTTACAATCAATTTACGAAACATGAACCTATCTGCATGACCTTCTCTACGGTTGTACTCGAGGCCATGCTGGCCCATAAAAACTTCCAGAATCAAAATTTTCCCCTGCAATACTCAACACGAGCTTCTGCATGCCCATACAAACCCAAAAAAAAATGCCCATAAGCGAAATTCCAGCCCCAATACCTTCTGTACAGGCTCATGCATGCCCGTGCACATCCTCCCCTGCACCTAAGTTTCCAACTTTGAAAATTTCACTTTCTAAACACATGTTTTGATATATAACTTCATAAAACACACTCTATCACTCACAACATGTATCATATACCCTTCCAACAACTTCATGTGACCTTTATACCAAAAACCCAAACTCCCCATCAACTACATACAACATCAACCGCATTTACCCAACAAAAGAGCAATAACTCCTTAAGACTAAACTTAAATTATCGATATCATTCTCTCAATTTCATTTATCTAACATCAAACTCACCATCAACCTTTCAACCATCAAAACCCATCATAAACATAAGCTTCAACTACCCAAATTCAACAAAATTAACAAGAAATGAAAAACTTTAACTTACCTTAAGCTAAGCTTGATATATAGATGGAAGCTACTTGAGCTCTTGAAGAATTTTTCAAAGAGAAAAGAAGAAGAAAAATGATGTGTGTGTGTGTGCTGTTTACCTCTTGTGTAAGAAGAGAAGGAGAGATTTTTGCATATATTTGATTAATTTTGTTTTTTGTAAATAGATAAGGGTTGTTGACTTTTAGGCATTTGCAAGAGGGATGTAGTGTGCGTGTGTGCATGATAACTTTAGTGGAATTGAGGCCAAAAAATGCAACAAAATCAACTTAATTTTTTTTTTAAAATTAAAACATCAATATACTTTGTAATGGAAATCAATACAAAGTTTAAATAAATTTGGCTTATAAATTATATTTAAAAGGAAATTTTCTCATAAAAAACTATATAGGAAAGCTTTATAATTTAGATATTGAATTTTTTAAACCTAATTTTCTAAAGAAGTTTAGAAGTAAAATAATTGATATACCACTTGAAATGAGTTACTTAAATTATTAGATCTTTAAAAACTCATCTAATGAAAAATTTGAAATTACTTAAACTAATAGACAACTTTAAAATGAATTGAATGAAATTTTGAGTTTTTTTCTCATTTATTTAATTTCATACATATCAACACTTAAATCTAATAATCAAAGCATTCAACCAAAATTATCTACTAACACTTCTTTGATTTTTAATTATATTTCTCAACCTCTAAATTTGGAAAAACTTGGGGGTTGACAGCAACAAAAAGATTTGTAGAAACAATTTGATTTTAAATAAATCTGAAGAAAAACTTGATGTGATACAATCCCCATGATATTAAATCCATGTTTAGTGAAACACATCAAGTACATTACCCAAATATACTTAACAAATGGAGCTGGGTCTTGAAAATTATAAAAATCCAATTTTTAAAAACACTTTATGCAAAACTAAGAAAATTTCATGTAATACTTAAAGGTTCTGAAAAAGTTTCTGAAAACATACCGTATATTAATTCTTAAAGGTTTTGAAACAGCTTCTATTTAACTTATGTTTCTCTCGCTGAAGGTTCTAAAATAACTTCTGGTACTTATACTTCGACCTTTACTCGAAACTTCTAAAAAAGCTTTTAACCTTTCAATCTCTATTATTTTTTACTTTCAAAGGTTTTGAACTAAGTTTTATCATGTCATGTCATTACTTATAGAAAATTCTCTTTAACAAGGTTCTAAAACATCTTCTTCCTTATTATAAAATCCAATTTACAACTTTTTATTTTATTAAAAACATGTACTTCATGGACAAATATATTAGATACTTTAGTTCTCTTTTGTTATCCTCAAAATAATATTAGAGAATTTGACACCCCTTTTCAATATATATACACACACACACAAATAATTCCACACTAATTTACGTATTTGAAAAAAGTAAATATTTTGAATGAACTATATAAATATTTTATTTTCGTCTATACTCATATAAATTATTTTCTTTTTTTATCCAACAGTGTTTTCCCCCCCTCTCTTTTCGCCGTTTTCTTTATACAACAGTATAATGATAAATTGTTAAAATCATAGGTACTAAAAACCCAATCAGTTTTATATCCAAAGCTTTCTCTAAAACACTGTCGTTCCTCTCCCCCTCCCTGCCTTCAATTGCATCATCCGCAGCTCTCTTTCTCCTCTCTAATGGCGACCGCCTCCGTCGAGCAGCCGCGGAAGCTCCCGCGTCCCGGACGCGGCGGATTCCAAGCCCACGGCCTTACCGAAGAAGAAGCCCGAGTCCGAGCCATAGCCGAAATCGTGAACTCGATGGTAGACCTTTCACGTAAGGGTGAAACCGTCGATCTTAATGCGCTGAAATCCGCCGCGTGCCGGAAGTACGGCCTCTCCCGCGCTCCTAAGCTCGTGGAGATGATTGCTGCGGTTCCGGAATCGGAGCGCGACGCTCTCCTTCCCAAGCTCAAAGCGAAGCCGGTGCGGACCGCTTCTGGAATCGCCGTGGTGGCGGTTATGTCGAAACCGCACCGATGTCCGCATATAGCGACGACGGGGAATATATGTGTGTATTGTCCAGGTGGACCGGATTCGGATTTCGAGTACAGTACGCAGTCGTATACTGGTTATGAGCCTACAAGTATGCGTGCAATTAGGGCTAGGTACTGTTTAATTTTAATTTTGTTTCTTTTAAACTATATATATGTGTGTGATATGTATATATGTGTGATTGTATGCTGTTGAGGTGATTCATATTGGAAATTTAGTTGTTAAGGGATTTGAAGTATTTATATTGTCGAATTGTGTCTTCTTGAAGTTGTTATTGGTGAATGAAGAGAGTGCGTTTAGTAAAATTAGTCGTAAATACACGATTGTTTACGAGTTTGTTAACTGCGGGTGTGAATCATATCCTAAGTTGAATGGATCTGGGAAATTCGAAATCTTTTGGCAATGCGGCATAGATCAAATTAAGTCGGATTCATTAAACTGAAAATCGGTGAAAAAATTAGCACAGAACTTCTGTTGTAGTAAATTAGTTTAATTCGTTGGAAAGTTCTGGATTAAGCCATGATAGCCTTTATTGCTTGCTGGATATGTAATTCCTTGTTGTATTCATGTTGAAGTAATTTATATCTTTCTGAATATCGTATTTAATTAGCAGATTGTCAAATGTTGTATTTCTATATCGATATGCAGGTATAATCCATATGTACAAGCTAGAAGCAGGATAGATCAGCTTAAGCGACTGGGACATAGTGTTGATAAGGTTTGCTTCGCAGCTCTTTTTTACTTCAACGTTGACTCTGTAGTTAAAGAGAGCAAACTGCTCTGTATTTAGTTTGTTTGATTTCTTATGTTGTGTTTCAATATGTTCAGGTTGAGTTCATTTTGATGGGAGGAACTTTTATGTCTTTACCAGCAGATTATCGTGATTACTTTATCAGAAATCTTCATGATGCATTATCAGGGCACACCTCTGCTAATGTGGAAGAAGCAGTTGCATATTCAGAGCATAGTGCAGTCAAATGCATTGGCATGACCATTGAAACGTGAGTGGCTGCCACTATTTGAAACACCTCCCCATTATTTTACTATTTTGCCTTGGATACTCTAGACATGGTTGATTTACTGTGATATGTCATGTACTTACTTTATAGTTGGTAATTCTCAAGCTTATTAGAATATCCATTGAAATATGATGACTATTAGGAGTTATCGAAGGTCCCATGCTTCACTTCTCTGCCAGAGGTTTTGGAATAAGAAGCTAAACATAAATGATTCTGTGCATCTGTTGATTAATTAGGGTTTCATTTGTAATTTCAAGATAATTCTTCACTTATCAGCTTCCTGTAGACATGCATTTTGTACCTATTCCACCATATTTTTGGTTATATGTGGGCCTGATGTGATGAAGGTTTAATTTGGTACTTTCCTATTTTTGCTGGCCTCATGTTCTTTTTGTCCAGAAATTACATGTCAATGATAATTGATATTGGATAAGATTGATTGTTACCTCCATGTCATTTAGCTGCTTGTGCTCACTTGAGGGTTGTAAATTTGTAATGATGCAGCATTCATTGTTTAAGTAAGTTGCTGATCATGCGCTTCCCGTTGCCCATCTGCGTTATGATTATTCTAAAATGCATAGTAATTATTCTAGTATTGACTAAGGAAATAAAATATACATCCTTTTGAATAGTGATTGCTTGGTAAATACTGAAGTGAACATCCTAGTAGTATACTAATTTCAAAGTTAGTAAACAATTTTGGTAATTCCATATTTTTGCGCATCCATTTGTTTTAGCCCTGGAATCTACTTGTTTCTTCTCAGAGTAGGAATATCTATGTAATTTTGCAATTACCAAAAGTTCATTTACTTTTGCAAGTAGTTTGATTTTTTTTTTTTTTTTTTTTGGACTCAAATAGGAGGCCAGATTATTGTCTAGGACCACATCTAAGGCAAATGCTTTCCTATGGATGTACGCGACTTGAAATTGGAGTGCAGAGCACATATGAGGATGTTGCACGTGACACCAACAGAGGACACACTGTTGCTGCCGTTGCAGATTGCTTTTGCCTGGCAAAGGATGCTGGTTTTAAGGTAAGCAAAGAATGATACTGGTCTTGATTCTGTTTGGAGTTAGACATGGTGAATAGAGAGGGAGATAAGACTGTTGCCACATCCTATGCTTTCTAACATTTGGTGTGCAAAATTTTACCTTGGTAACTTTGGTGATTTCTTTATCAACCGACTGCAGGTTGTTGCTCATATGATGCCAGATCTCCCAAATGTTGGGGTAGAGAGGGACTTGGAGAGCTTCCGTGAGTTCTTTGAGAGCCCTTCATTTAGAGCTGATGGGCTTAAGATATATCCTACCCTCGTGATTCGCGGTACTGGGCTTTATGAGCTGTGGAAAACTGGCAGGTATGGTGCAGTTTCCTCCAACAACTATGGCGTTCATTTTTATTGAGATAATTTTGCAGAGAGAAGTCAGATGACTTGTGCATATTCTCATGGAAAGTTTGTCTTTTGCTCTTAAAGTTATCTCGAGCCCTTGAAAGAAGAAATTTTTTTGCATGACCACCTGAGAAGGCATTGCTGGACAACTTACTAAAATTGATTGTGGTCATTTGCACTTCAGGTATAGGAATTACCCACCTGAGCAACTTGTGGATATTGTTGCAAGGATCCTTGCAATGGTCCCACCTTGGACACGTGTTTACAGAGTCCAGCGAGACATTCCTATGCCTTTGGTTACTTCTGGTGTTGAGAAAGGAAATCTTCGAGAGTTAGCTCTAGCTAGGATGGATGATCTAGGCTTAAAATGCCGTGATGTTAGAACTCGGGAAGCCGGAATTCAGGTACTTGGACTTTCTCATATTTTTTTAGGAATGAATTTGTTTTATGCATAACATCTAACCATTGGAAATGTCTTGTTGCCAGGACATTCACCACAAAATCAAGCCAGAAGAAGTTGAGCTTGTCCGTCGAGATTACACTGCAAATGAAGGATGGGAAACTTTCCTTTCATATGAAGATACAAGACAGGTCTCTCCCTCTCTTTCATGCCAAACATTCAAAAGGAAAAGAGAAAAACCATGAATGAAATTCTCTCTCTCACACACGCACACGCACAGCACACGCACACGCACATATGAAGCATAGCTGTATGATTTTCTTCAATGTCAATGCTTAGTCTTGATTAATGGTTGGTGCCTCTTCTGCTAGCAATTGAGAAAAAAGATTACTTTTTGTGGGCAAGGTCGATTCCAGGCTCATTGATGTCAAAGTGGTATTATGTATGCCAAACAACTGAAAAATTTCTCCTATGTTTCACTGTTATCATTCAGTCATGTTGCATTTTGAGATTGGTTGTGATTTATTGTTTTCTGTTATCTTGAAGTGGCTTGTTCCCTCTCAGATTGTAAATTTTCTTTTTTAACCAGGACATCCTTGTTGGGCTGTTGAGATTGAGAAAATGTGGCCGCAATACTACGTGCCCAGAGCTAATGGGAAGGTGTTCTATTGTTCGGGAGCTTCATGTTTATGGAACTGCTGTTCCAGTACATGGACGTGAAGCTGACAAATTGCAACACCAGGTAATTGCTTATCTTTGAATTTCTTCTTCCTAGAAAGCTTCCCAGTGGCTTCCAGTGATAATTTCACCCTTTATGCAGCAAACGAAAATCCATAGGGGACAATGTCACATTTACCCCTGAACTTTGGTCATTCTTAGTTTCTTACAATTATAAACATAATCCCTCAACTTGTTTAATTATACATCCAGTTGAAACTTTACTTGCTAACATTGCTACCGCTCGTGCCTTTGGCCATGGCTGTCATCACAGTCATGCTTTTAAACCAATCACAATGTGTAAAGTAAAATGATTAAAACAACAAAAATAAATTTCTTCTTTATCTTCAACCTCCAAACCTTCTTATGCTCGAACCTGTGCCATTGAAAATTTGAAACGCAGCAAAATTTATATTGAAATACCAATGACAAGGGAGAGTAATTTCATCACTATACATAATGGATGGTAATCGAGATGGATTCAATGAACTTATTTCACTCAATTTTGATGTTGTAGACAAGTCATGCTGATCACAGTCTGACAAGCTTAATTTGTGTGCTTGAATTGTTAAAGATCCATTAAATTGACAATTGTCGATTTGATTAAACAGTTTACTCTATAAGTATGGTTTTGTTGATGCTCATTTTATTGTTTGATGACTAGTCTCTTTATAGTGAATATTCATCATAACTCATGAATTCGTTAAGGATCTCTATCTTCCAATTAATTATAGATATGTATCTTAAGTAAACTATTAGATTGAGGAATGAGATGAATTTGCTAGAGTAGTGCTGCACTCATGTAGAAAATTTGAAAAATAAACTCAGTTATGTGGTTAATGAATGATTAAGTTCATGAAATTGGTGTCCCTGAAAACAAGTTTTGCTGCATTTCTGATTTTTAATGGTAGTGGGTGTGGTCATAGACAGGGTTTAGAGGTTGATGATTAAGATGAGTTAATTTTTTATGTTTTAAATAGCTAACTTTACATGTAATAATATCTGACATGGATTGTTTTGAGGGTTTTTATTGTTAATCTGACATGTCTGTTCGTGATTGTTATTGTTTTAAAAATGTGACTAGGATGACAGTCATTAATGGAATATTAAGAGATTTTAACATGATCAAGTAAAGTTTCAATTAGGGTTGTGATTCAACAAGTTAAGCGTTTAAGTATATCATTGAAAAAAAAAAGGCTAAAATTCATGCAGTGAAAGTGGCATCTTCCGAAAATCTAGTATTCGTTAGAAGTTGTTATCGTGTATATACCCCATCTGTGCACTGTAAACCTGATCATTGATTTTGCAGGGCTATGGCACACTTCTGATGGAGGAGGCTGAACGTATTGCTCGTAGAGAGCATAGGTCGAAAAAAATAGCTGTTATATCTGGTGTGGGAACCAGGCACTACTATCGAAAATTGGGCTATGAGCTTGAAGGTCCTTACATGGTCAAGCATCTGGATTGATATTTTTCGATTCATCAATTTTGTAAGATATAGATTATTAGGAATGCAAATGCCATCTTCTTAAGAGTAATTGTCTGCTAAATTGAGCGTAGTTCCTATATCTATGTTATGTAATTTGTGATGTTTTTAGCGAGTGGCGCCTTTTTCCCATCTGTAATTATCTTTAAGTGAGGTGGCATGGGCATGGAGTCCTTTTCCTCTTTTCCATTGCGAGTCTAACCCATGTTCTTGCCACTTGCATAGTATACTGCTTAGTAAAAAATGTAAATAGAAAAGGAGGATAAAAAACTGCACGACAATTTTTTGACGTAGAAAAGTCTTTCATTTAATTCAAATATTAAAAAAATCATTTATCAATGCGTCTATGTGTATATCTCTCAATGTCGTTAGATCCGACCGGCGCGGTCCTTTCAGCCCGATTCAACTCCGATTAAAAGGGCAGGCTGGTCTGTGCATTTAGTCTGGATTTGGGTTGGCTCAGATTGAACCGGTCGGCCCAAGTGGCCAGACCAGGTTGAACTAGACGATTTGGACCGGTTGACCTGGCCCCCAAAAAAAATAAAGAAAAAATAAAAAATAACGAACTAACTAACTAAAAATTCAAATATATATTTATAATATATTATAAATTTATAAAATATAAATGCTTATTTTATAGTCTCTTTAATATATATATGTATCTTGTACGGATTTAATAACTATTTAATGAATACAAGAAAAACTTATTAGAAATTTAAACATATTTATTTTATATTATAAATTTATAAAATATAATCATTGTATTATGTCTTTTTTTTTCTTTTTTAAAGGTATATGCATTTTCACTAGCTCAAAAAAAAAAAAAAGGTATATAGCTTTTATATAGATTGAGATGTAGATTTAATTAAGTGATCTTATATACATTTATTTTTCATATTTAAAATGTGTCTTATATTTTTAATTTTATTGATTTCAGTTGAACATGATTTGACATTTGACCTTTAGTATATTCGGATCAAATCCACCAGTTTGATCTTCTCTCTCTCTCTTATTTCTATGATTACTATGTTTAGTTACTTAGAAAGCTACAATAAAGCTATAACATGAAATCGAATAAACAATATAAATGAAGGTGGACAAGCCTAAAGCAACCAACTAAACTTTACAATTATTTTATGATATTCCATTATAAAATATTTGGGGTCCAGACTTCACATAAATAGCGTGTAATGTGTATCTTTACCAAATATTACTTGACCACAAATTTTTTGTTTTGCTAATTGGAGAAGGTGGAGAGTCAGTCATATAACTTACATGTGCGCGTAAATTAAAGGTTATTAGAATCCAATTTTGTTTTATCTTATCCTTCAAGTCAAATGAACTATGTCTCACTCGAATCATATGGTTCGGTTTAGGAAATATTTTTTACTCTAAAGAACCAATTCAGTTTGTTTTAATTTACCATTTGAACCATAAGAAATTACAAAAATTTCTTTCTTTTTTCTTTTAATATCAAATAATTGAAGGACAATTTTAACCATTTTAACTGTATTGTTAAAACCCTAATTTAAAGCCATAAGGAGAAAAAAATATATATTTGACATGAACTCTTGTTTTTATTGGGTTAAATATATGTTTAAGATTCCTATACAAAATAATTTTCACTATTCTAGTTCAATGAAATTAATTACCAATATATAATTGTTAAATTGCATTTAAAAAAGAGGATAAGGAAACTTATACATAATTCAAGAGTTATTCATAATATGATACTTTGTTACCGTCACGATATCACGACTATCAAATGTGATATATATATATGTATATCGCTTTTTAAAATTGTGATATTCTTGTATGTATATTACAATTTAAAGAGGCGATATACAATCATACATTGCTTCTTTAACACATGATATACATATGGACCCTATATCCTATTTCGTATACATGATTTCAATATTGAAATTTGGTAATTTTCATTTTGATTTTAAATAAGTAATTAACTTCAAATGGTGTCCTAAACAAGAAATTAAAAATGGTTAATGATCAAGCCTAAGAAGGAGAAAATACACATTAAATTCTACATTTTATAAAAATAAGACCCTATATTATTTCAAATCTTTTAGCAAATGAATAAACATTTTTTATATATGTGCATTTAGAAAGAACAACTTATTGAGGTTGTAAATTGAAATTTAGTTATTTTATCTATATATTTTAAGAAAAAATTAATTTTGAATATATTATATTCATGCTTCATTTTTAGGAGAATATAAATATTTATGTAATTTTTAAATGGTTTGTTTCGTTCAAATCATCTATCAAAACAAATTTAAATTATCAATATAGTTCAACTTGCAAACTTTTTCAAACCATATTATGATTTTAAAAAAGGATAAAAAAAGAAAAAATTTTGGTTGAGTTTTCTTTGGCTTGGCTTAATCCATCCTATTAAAGCTATAGTAAATTTTCGTCCGATTGGTATTCAAAATTTGAACAAAACCATAATTTACAACTTCCTTTTTGTTTCTATTTGGGTTTGATTTAGTTTGCAACTTAATTGATCCTCTATGGAACCTAATTGTAAATGTTATTTATTATATATAGTGTATAAATGTTATTTACATAACAAATTCGATAATGACCCTCAAACACTCGATAGAAAACAGCTATGAGCTTTACTTTCTGCGTCTTGTAAAAGTTTCTAGAAATTCTTCATTGCTTGCTGTGATTATTAATGTGATAATAAAACAAAAACGAAAAAAGAGGGAAAAAACAAACCCTTTTATATGATATATGTCATTACTATGTTTTGTTAATTATAAGATATTTTTTTTACTATATTTATTTATTCATTTATGTATATGGTAAAGTTTTTACTTTACTATTCACAGGAATGTATATCATCAGCACAAACTTAACTAATAAAATTATAAACTTATAAAATCATATACTTATACGTGTGTGTACATATATACATACACACTAGGTTGATCTTTTATCTTTTTATGCTTCGTTTAGTTATTTAGAATGTCAGATGTGATTTCTTATCAATAAATTCTCACATGCAAATTGGATAATTAATACTAATGAAGCTGAACATGTGTAAAGAAATAAATTAAACTTTACAATTATTTTATGATATTCAATTTATAAAATATTTTCAGCTCCAGATATCCACATATAGTGTGTAATGATATGTATCTTTCCCAAATATTATTTAACTACAAAGTTTTTCTTTTAGTTAATTGGAGACGGTGGAGAGTTAGTCATATAGCATACATAAGTTAATATATACGTGTAAATTAAAGCTAGTAACAATTGAAATACGTTCGGCTTATCCTTTAAATCAAATGAACCATAGATCAACTCTAATTATATTGCTCGGTTTGAGAATTTACAATGATAAACCGATTCAGTTAATTTTAATTTATCATTTGAACCATAAGCAAGTCTTGACACGGGCACGGTTCGTTCTTAATCAAAAACTAGACCATAACCGCCATTGATAGTTTCAAAACTGGAACCAAACTAGTTGGCAGGTTCTAGAACTAATTAAGGAACCTTCGGTTTTCTAGCTCCTATACGGTTTCAATGGGTTCCATTGAAAAAAATTAAAATAATAATAAATATTTAAACTATTTTATATGAATAGTAAAATTTATTACCAATTTTGCAATATTTAATGTGTTATTATCAACAATATAAATAAACATAACTTAAAATCATATATAACTAATTTATATAAACTTCTCCTAAAAGTAAAATTCATTTCTTAATAATGTGAGGCTATTTTTTGTATTATAATTTTTTTTTACCCTCTAAAGTGCTTTATCATCTCATATTACTAACTATAATTAATATTGGATGTTTTTATATATAAATAAATACACATTCTAAATATATATATTTTTTTAAATTCGGTTAAATAATTTAACGCTTTTAGACCCAGTAATTATTTTGTGTTTAAAATGTATTTTATTAAATTCATTATTTATTTTTACTTTAAAAAAAAAAAGGTGGATCCGCGATTCCAAAACTAGAACTAGGAACCACCAATTCGATTCCAGACCGTGGCTATGTCTAAGTTCAAGATTGTTTGTTCTTTTAATGATATAAGATATTTGAAGGAAAATATTAACAATTTTAAATGTATTGTTGAAAACCTAGTTTAGACCCATAAGGAGAAAAAAGCATTTGACACAAGCTATTGGTTTTGTTTATATATGTGATTATAGATCAAGTTTGATAAAGAAAAAATACACATTAAATTCAACATATCATGAAATAAGTTATGATATTATTTCAAAATTTCAACAAATAAATGAATTTAGAGGCCAAAAAAATAAATAAGTAAATAAATTTTTATAATTGCATTTAGAAAGGAAAACTTATTGATATTGTAAGATTTAAATTCAATTATTATATCTACATATTTTAAGGAAATAAATACTTTGAATAAAATAATTGTTTCATTCTTTATTATAAGAACAATATAAATAATATGTAATTTTTAAATGGTTTGTTTGTTGAATTCATCCCTCCAAATAAATCTCAAATTATTGATATAGTAAGATTTCGAAACTTTTTGAAACCAAATTGTGATTAAAAAAAAATTAAAGAGGCAAAAATAAAAATAATTTTTCAGTTCAGTTTTGTTTGATTTAGCTCAATTCATTTTTTAAAAGCAATTCTTTTTTTTTTTATTGGACTTCAAAATTTGAACCAAACCATAATTTACAACTTCTAATTTGATTCTATTTGTGATTAATTTAGTTTATGGTTGTTCTGATCCTCTATCGACCCCATGCTGTAAATATTATTTATTATAAACATAGCTTGATAGTGTGTACATGTTGTTGTTGTTTTTTTTTTTTTTTTTTTTTTGAACTTAGTGTACACGTTGTTTACATAACTGAATTGATAAAGACACACAAAAACGCGATGGTAAGTTTTCTTTTCTGAGAGATTTTAGAATTTTTTTTTAATTCTTTGCTGTTATTATTAATGTAATTTCAAAATTTTTAAAAAAAATGGAAAGGGCGTCCTTCTTAAGTGGTTTTTTTTTTTTTTTTTGGTTTACATTCCTAAGTGTCTTCAAGACACTGGTAGGCGAAACCCCTTATATGATATCTGTTGTCATTATGTTTTGTTTATTATACGTTTTTTCTTTTATTATATTTATTTATTCGTTTAATTACACAACAACAATTTTTAACTAAACCGACGACGTATATCCGACAAAGTTTAAATTGTCGAATTTGCTCTGCCGAGGAACGGGTACTTTCTCGTATTAGAGGAAAACTGACGAGATTTCCTCGGTTAGGTTACCAAGATATACGCAATCTCTATTGTGGCGGACCTCACCATAATTTTGCCTCAATTTAAAACTGTACGAGAATTCCGCATCTCGTTTTTATTTGTGGAGTTGTGCCCGTTATGTCATTGTAAAGACCCGATATGCTCAACTCTCAAATTAAGCACATCAAGTCCCCAACCACGTATAACTCTTACGAATTATACGTAAGGTTGTCTTAAAAGAAGGTGTTTATGTTGAACATTGCTAAACCAATTTTAGATTGTGAAATCATTTAATTAGATTTTCAGATAACTGGATTTAGCAGCGGAAAATCAAATTTTATTAAACAACTTATAAACTTCTACTCCCTACAGAGCAAACCAGTTTTCTAAGAAACTAACTTTATAAAAACACTTTATGATCTACTCTTAGGGGTAGATAACCATTTACAATCAATTGGGCATTAACAAGCCCTTAAAAGAAAATACAATGTATAAAAATATCCAGTCCTCTTACAAAACAAAACAAAACAAAACAAAACAAAAGAAGAAACAAGATACAAGAAATGTCTCGATCCTATCACATTTCACTCATCTCCAAAATCTTCAGAATCGCCCAAAACCCGGGACAAACATCACCAATAGCGACAACATCATCACATCAATCATCATCACCATCACATCAAACTCATCATCATCAACTTCATCAACATCGTCTTTATCAACAACAAAACCTGTAAAAAGAATAACAACAACAAGAATGAGCCGAAGCCCAGTACACAGCAACACAATCACACACTGAGTGACACACGAGCTTAACTAAATGCAAATGCAACAATCACAAGTTATTATCTTTCTTTAGGGTAAACAAATCAACACGGGAGTATTCAAACTCCGGACAACAAGGATAGTGGGGGATCCTGAGTAATAACCTTGACGCTCAGGGGGTTGATATAAGCAGTTTGGATACTTATATCTCCTAGATAATTTTACAGAAAACACAATCTGAGCAGGGTGCCGCTCCCCGAACAGAATACCAATTCCATCCCAGGCTCACCCAATCTGTGAGGGGGCGCCCCTAGGCACTCATGCCACCCTGGGCAGGGATTGGATTTAACGACGTAAAACACAAATCAACACTCACAATTAAGTTTTTCTTAATATATATAGTTTTCATAAATGCCTATCCTAACACAGAGACAAGCTAGTTACTGCGTACCTTGAATATGAAATCCAAACATAGCTTCGGAAGGAAATTTCATAAGATAATCCAAAAGATAAAATCAGATATCCACCACTGTTAAGAAAAGAGCTCGTATAAGAAACTAAACTAAACTAATCATCCACTTTATATCAAACTTTTATTAATCCTATTCGATCAGACACTAATGTGGAACCCCACTATAGCTGCAATAAATCGCCCCGTCAAAATATGGACAGTTCTCCTTTGTCTGTCAAAGAATTTCTTTTCTCTTTATTTATAGTGTTTTATTACAAAAGCATTAACAAAGAATTCATAAAACCAAAAACATTCATTTTCCAAGTAAACACACATCTGAAACAACATATTCACCATATTATTCAAAGATCACCCTAATACATTCATTTAACCCAGTTATTTGTTACTAACCCATTTTAGCTTAACCTTATCCGGATTGATTAAAAGTTAGTCATTTAAGTGATTTACCAAGTCAAATTGATTAACCTTAGCCATATAATTCAAAAGCCAAGCCAAGTGGATTAAGCTTAAGAAATCTAGTTCATTTTAGTTTAATTGAGTTCATTAGGTCAAACTCATTAGAATTAATCATTTAATCTAATTACTAAGCCAAAGTAATTAAACTAACTCAATCTAATTTATTTTAACTTATTCAAGTCTATTTAATCAAGTTGAACTTAAGTCTGTTAACTAAGTTCATTTTATAACTAGCTTCTAGATTTAATCTAATTATTTGTTAAATCTATAAATCTACTTAACCCATGGTTAATTACATGAATTAATTCACTCAACACATCAAATATCACTTATCTATCTCATTTTATCTCAAAAAGATCCATTTCCTAAGCAAAAACACATTTAACAAATAAAAACAAGTTTTTGACTTTGTTTTGAAAAGTGTTGCAGCTGGAAAGAATCAAAATTTAAGCATTGATAAGTTTCGAATTTGTAAAAACTCAAAACATGAAAATTGTAGATCTCTTTTTAATCTTTCCAACGCAACTTGAATCACCTCAATCGGAGGTCAAATGAAAAAGTTATGGCTAAAATACAAAGAGCTGCGAAATAGGGGAAGTCTGCACGACCGGGTACACGGCCGTGTACCGAGGCCGTGTTGGGTAAAAAAAATGACCCGAGAGCAACTTTTAAGAATTTCAAGGCCTACACAGCCATGTACACGGGCTGTGTACACTGGAACAAAAAAATGACGAAATCCCCTGTTTTCAAAATGCATTTTACACTTCTTAAAATTCTTTAAACTCATTCCAAAGTTACTCTAAAGCTTGTTCCATGATCATCTCATCATTCAAACAACACCAAACATCTCCAAAACTTCCTCAACTCCAAATCACTATTCATCATCTTCTTCCTCCAACCAAACCCCAACTTCCATCAACCATTAAACCAACAAATACATAAATAAACAGCACTCTCAACCCAATTCAACATCAATTCATCAATTACAAATGTAAATAACAAGTAAAAGCAAAGAGAAATAGAAATAGAAATAGAAAACTTATCTTTTTGACTAAATCATGCAACTTCTTGTACTTCTAGCTTGTTTTCCTTCATCTCGTTCATCTCCTAGCTTTGATTCATCCTCTAGTTGGCTTTGATCTTGAGATCAAGTCTTGAATTTGGAAAAAGAAAGAAAGAAAGAAAGAAAGAAAGAAAGAAGAAGAAGAAGAAGAGGGATACGTAGGAAAATAAATGGGAAAGAAAGGGCAGCCAAAAAGGATAAAGAAAAGGAAAGTATATAGTTTAAAATTTAGATATTTTAGAATAGGGTATGGGTTTAGAACTATCAGATCAATATCTATAGTTCCAGAAGTATTTAAGAGATAATTTTAGAACCAATAGATTAGAAATTAAGGACTTAAAATAAGAACTTAATTTAGGAATCTATTTTGGATGAAAGATATTTAATTTGAGTTCGGGTTTAAGAATTGATATTTTATTCAAGTAAATGAACTCAAATTTTACTGAGATTTAGGAATTAGTATTTTTGGTCTAAATTGAATGTTTAGGAATCCTCTAAACATTTTTAGAACATGTTTAGGGATTTGAGGAATTTCAAATCTCAAACCAACTTAATTATTAGCTAATTAAATTAAGCCAACTTGTCTAATTATATCCTATAATTCATTTCATTTATTTAATCTATCTAAACTCAATTTCTAATCTTGGTGAAGATTTGGGGTATTTCAGTCATTTATCCAAACTTTCATTTACTAATATTTTAAATATTATAAAGTATCTGAAAAAGAGAAAAAAAAACATAATATTTTAAATAAAACAAACATTTTTTTCATCTCTATCCTATGGCAATATTTCCCCCCCCCTTTTACCCTCTCTCTCCAGTAGTGCAGACCATAACTAGCTAAGTCTTTTTTTTCATCTTCATCCGTATAAAAATTTACCATCAGTATTCTCTCCATCTCGACTACTAGTTTCGGATTTCAGGTAATTGCTATTTTCTTTTCTTTTCATTTTAGTTAATTGGGCATGATCAATTTAGGGTTCAATATTTTGATTTTTGATTTTTGCTTGATGTTCAATATATATATATATATATATATATCGTGAAGCCATGGGTAATGATGCTATCAAAAACTTATTTATGATTTTTTTTCTTATTTGATATGATGTTTCCATTTTATTTTCTTTTTCCGTTACTTATTCTTACGTCCATACGGTACAATTTAATCTGCATGTATTGTAAATTTGAAAGATGTAAAGAATTTATATTCTTGGAAGGGCATGTGACAATAGACATGAAAGTTTAGCAACGGAGCTTTAATTTCAAATGTATTGATTTACTCGTGACTGGTAAAAAGCAAAAGATACCCTTTTTCTAAGATTTCTTGCTCGGTCGGATATTAATGAGTCAAATAAGGAAATTTTCTAAGATGAAAGAGGAAAAAGGATACAAAAAACTGAAAGAATCTGTAAAAGAAAGCTTTCATTTGTAAGTTCCCTTTTTACCTAGAGAAATGTTCTTTATACAAACACAGGTTGGTCCAAATTTATATCTTTTGATCTTGGTTGTTGTTGTTATACTTATGTTATTTCCTATTCATTTAACATATTTGTCATACCAAAATTTGTTTTTCTAGCTTTTCGTAAGAGATTATATCAAAATTTCATGCCATTGTCATATATGGTATCGTTTTCTAGGTTATTTTGATAAGTTTATTTTGATAGTTTTATTTTATTATCGGTTTATATGTATTAAGAGAAGGCATACCAAGTTATGGATATTATTGAGTGATTATTTTGATAAGGGACACCATGAATTAGCATATGAATTTTGGGCATTTTCCAATTTGTTTTATTAAAAATGTTATGTTTCTTTAGGCCATTATCTAGTGGTTAGTCATTCGTGTGAATTGATAGAGACATTGATGAAGTTATGCACATGAAGTGATTATTTTACCAAGGGACATTATGAATTTTAGGGAGGGAAAAAAATACATCGTTGGTTATATACATAATCAATTCCATAAGGCATATATCAAGAAAAAAGGTATGGAAAAACTAAAATCTCTCATATTTCTCAACGGTATTATTTTTTTATTTTTATTTTTCACTTTCCTTACTATATTGATATGATTTCATTTCTGCAACCCAATAGAGAAAAAAGATGGTTTAGTTTCAGTTTCTTAAGTTGGTTTAGTGTATTAATTATATTTAGAGGAAGTGAATGACAGATTGAGAAAGAAAGAGTCAATTTCTTTTTTGCTCTAAAAGGTTATCTGTAACATAGTATGTAATTTTGCAGTACATTTATTTATGGATGTGCATCTAACCCATTTTACAGTGCATTTATTGTTTGTAAATCAAAAAGAAAGAAGCATGTAAAGTGAATAAGGCTTAAATTTTTTTTTTTTTAAGATGTCTCATAATGGTTGAAAAATTAGATATATGATGTTTTTCATATTAAAACAGATGCATTGCTTATTGATATTTTGATAAATAGGGAAAGATAGTCTAATGTCTTAAAATTGGTTATATGAGCTAAACATATGGGTTATGTTCTTTTTTTTTTTTTTTGTTGATTCTTCATGAGTCTCATTTTATTTAACCCATTCTACTTATACAAATTTGATGAACATGCAATTTGAAAATGCCAAGTTGCAAAGAGCTGTCAATGCATATATGCTATAAGTTGCTCCAAAAAGTGAGTTACAAAAAAAAAAAAAAAAAAAAAGGGAATATTAACTCTTTGTTGTAATTTTTGTGTTGTGGATATAGAATCAGAAATTAGGCTGGGCACATTTGTTTGAATTTGAGAAGAAAGTCTTTTGCATTTTCATAAGGTAAGTTTAAGCGGCAACTTGTAATTATTTGAACTCTTAACAGAACAAAATATTCCTATATTCATTTGCACTTTCTTATGTTCTCTTGTCTGGTAATTTTTTGTTTGCACTAGTTGAGTACATACTTGAAGAATGGCATAAATCTTTAATGATGTTAAAGAAGATCAATTATCTTTTCTATTGTCCTTTAATGTTGTTCTTCATGAGGTTTTGTTAGAATCTCAATATTTCGTTTTAAAAGTTATTTAATTCCTTCTAAATAATAGGAGAGCCTTAAGGAACACAAAATGCTATCTTTTTGAAATTTAAATATTTATTTTTAACATATTTATGGCTTATTGAAACTACAATATGTATAAACTAGACCTATATGTTATGTTTGGAGGTTTCTTAAATAAGGTTATGATCATTTTATTAGTTTACATTGTGTAAGTGGGATAATGGCATTTGAATTAATGAATGATGTAATGTTTATGCTATATATTGGTTGTCACTGTAGAGAAAAGGAAAAAAAGACAAAAGCAAGACTTTTGAAGTTTTTTAGATTCATTATTTGTATTTTTCCCCTTTTCTTCAAGCAATGCATCATCAACTTGATCACCACTTAATCACTAATCTTACAATTTATATCACTTCCTTTCTAGGTTCTTCTTTCTCTTCCATTGTTATATAATTACTCTTTTTTAGTAGAAAATGAAAATAAAAAAATAGTAACTATTGAACTAAATATTTGTTATGTTACTAATTAAAGTAGGATAATGGTGTCTGAATCAATGGTTATGCATTGTTTATGTTTTATATGGGCTATAGTTTTAGTAAAAAAAAACTTTTGTAGGATTTTTCATGATTCCCAATTTAATTATGAATCAATCACTTATTATTCAAATTGAATTACCTTCGTTTTGACGTTCTTTCTTTTCACTTGTAGCAAAAGTAGTGATCACTAAGATCATATTTCATTTTGCTGTGGTAATTTTTTATTAACAGCAAATTATCCATATGCATGATTGGTTTAGTTAAGGTGTAAGCTGCTGCTGCCTTTTTGCTATGTACTTTTTGGTAACTTCTTAATATGCTTCTTTTTGCTACACAACAGTTCTTACTTCTCCAGCTTTATTGTCTAGAATGTGATTTTTGTCAAATTTCAAAAGTTTAATGTGATTTTTTTAGCCAATTAAATATGTGAACATAGTGTAAAAAGTTGTCCCATTATGTAAAATTTAAATGATAATCAACTTTTAATGTTGCATTGTGATTTGCATGCATGCTAGCCAGAAATTAGTAAATGCTTACAATTCTCAATTTTTTTGTAGTTTGTGGAACGCATATGGTCAATTTGATTATAATAGAAGATTATAAAGGATAAATTCTGAGTGATCAAAGGAATATTACTATTCATAAGATGTTTGATAGAAGTTGGATTCGAACATCTAATCGTCGTTCACAAGAGTATGTAAATGGGGTCCAAAGTTTTCTTAGGGTAGTAGTAAAACATAAGCGAATTACGGATGGTTTGATATTATGTCCATGTCGTGATTGTTTGAATAAGAATTGGCACTCTATAGAAGCAATAGAGTACCATTTAATGAATAGAGGAATGGCATGGTCTTATCAGACTTGGATGTATCATGGAGAGACATCTCATGTGGATAAATTTCGAAAGATTGTGTCAAGAGTGGCGTCAGATGAATCTGATTGTGATGAACCTAATAGCAATAAAATAGATCGGGTTGAGGAGGCTACTAATGTTGAAAGAGAAGGGTTTGAGGATCAAGTTGACCAACAAATTTTAGAGGATATATTGGGTATGGTTAGTGATTCCGATAATGACGATTTCAATGATCCTATAGGTGATGAAATTGAAATCGATGAGTTCAAAAGCCTATTAAATGATGCTAAACGTGAGGTTTATCCAGGATGTAATAGGTTTTCAGTGCTATCGGCTGTGATTAAGATGATGCACTTGAAGGTGGATGGTCGACAGTCAATTAAGAGTTTCAATATGTGGTTGGAATTTCTCAAAAGCATATTACCTAAGGGCGAGAAGCTTCCATCTTCCTATTATGAAGCAAGAAAGATGTGCGTGGGCTAGATCAATGTCCGACGTGTCATGAGTCAAGGTGGAAGATTGATAATCGCGAACAGAAAAAGAAAATACCAATGAAGGTTTTAAGATATTTTCCTTTGAAACCACGTCTTCAAAGACTATTTATGTCAAAGAAAACCTCATATGAGATGAGATGGCATAAGGAAGAGCATGTCAGCGATGAAAATGTGTTAAGACATCCTTCTGATTCTGAAGCGTGGAAAACCTTAGATCGACAGTTTCCTCAATTTGCCTCTGATGTACGTAATGTGCAATTGGGATTTGCTACCGATGGCTTTAATCCTTTTGGGAATTTGAGTACAATATATAGCTTGTGGCCAGTAATAGTTTTCCCATATAATGTACCTCCATAGAAGTGTATGAAGGATCCATATATGTTTTTATCCTTGTTAATACCAGGTCCAAAGTCACCTGGAAAAGAGATTGATGTTTTTTTGCAACCCTTAGTTGACGAGTTGAAGGAGTTATGGATGGTAGGAGTGAAAACTTTCGATGTGGTGTCAAGCCAATCATTTCGTTTGCATGTAGCTCTTTTATGGACAATTCATGATTTTCCTACATATGGTGATATATCTGGTTGGACCACTAAAGGTTATAAAGCTTGTCCAGTATGTAATGTGGATGGAATTTGTGTGCACTCACAAAGCAAATTGCATTACATGGGCCATAGATTTTTACCTAAAAATCATAGGTGGCGACGTAGTAAAAGTTTTGACGGCATAAATGAAAGTCGACCGCCCCGAGAATTTCAATGGTCAAGATATATTGATGCAACTTAGTCCTTATGAAAATGTCACAATGGGAAAAGCTACTAGGCGTAAACCTAAAAGGCGGAATTTAGATGAAACTAATTGGTGTAAGAAAAGTATATTATATGAACTGCCGTATTGGGATAAGTTGGTTTTGAGACATAATCTCGATGTAATGCACATTGAGAAAAATATATGCGATAATGTTGTTGGAACTCTTTTGAACATAAAGGGTAAAACCAAAGACACTGAAAGGCAAGGATGACCCTTGAGGAAATGAATATTCGAGATAGTGAACACCTAATTCGTATGGGTGATCGATTGGTAAAGCCTTTAGCAAGATATAATTTATCCCAGAATCAAGTTGAACTTTTTTGTGATTTTGTTAGAAGTGTTAGATTTCCCGATGGCTATTCATCTAATATATCAAATCGCTTTGAGCAAGCACATGCATCCCTTAAGGGCCAATCACAAGCATCTCTTAAGGGTTTAAAGAGTCATGATTGTCATGTGTTGTTACAAAGGATTCTTCCTGTCGGTTTACGTGGACTTTTAGATGATGAAGTATATGGAGCAATCGCTGAATTATCACTTTTTTTCAGAGAATTGTGTGCTAAGGAATTGAAGTTAAGTTTGTTGGAAATGCTTGAAAAGAGTATTGTCTTTACCCTTTGTAAGTTAGAAAAGATTTTTCCACCAGCATTTTTCGATGTGATGGTCCACTTAGCAGTGCATTTGCCAAGAGAAGCTCGTTTATGTGGACCGGTGCAGTATAGATGGATGTATCCGATAGAAAGATATCTAGGTGGATTGAAAGCAATGGTGAAAAATAGAGCACGCCCTGAAGGTTGTATAACAGAAGCATACATTGCAAAAGAAAGTTCTACATTTTGTGCGCTTTACTTAGAAGATGTTGAGACAAGGTTTAACCGTCTTCCACGACAGTGGGAACCACAAGAAATGCCTAGTGGTGGTTTTCAAGTATTTTCACAACGAGTTCATACTTTTGGTGGATGTAAGGATGTGGGTGTTGAACTTAACTTATATAAGCTACATTGGTATGTGTTGAATAACTGCGAGGAAGCTCAACCTTATATGCGGTAAGGGTTATAAACTCTAATTATTAATTTCTTATAAATTTCAATCTTAATAATGATGTTATGTTTTGTAGGGAGTTTGAAGATATCTTACGTGCAAATAATTCACAAAATGTTGAGGATAACATGAGTAGGCACTTCGCACAATGGTTCCAAGATAAAGTAAACTTCACAAACTTCATGAAAGCAATTACCATATTAATGTGTAATTGAAAAAATTTAATCTATCTTTATATTTTGTAGATTGTTCGAATGAAAAGTGTGAATTCCCAGAAAGTGTCAGATGACTTAGATGCCCTTTCGTGGGGGCCACAAAGAAATGCAAAATCATTTCAAGCTTGTATCATAAATGGTGTGAGATTTTTTACTGAGGAATGGGATAAAAAACGCAAGTCACAGAATAGTGGTATTAGTGTGACAAGCTCACATAAGGGATGTCCTACAGTATTTTATGGTATTTTGACAGATATTATCCAATTAAACTATGTCCATGGGCGTTGTGTTTTTCTTTTCAAATGTAAGTGGTACGATTTGGAGCGAAACAAACCAGAATTTGTTGATAATGACATGATAAGCATAAACACGAGGAAAACTTGGTATGATAATGATCCATTCATACTAGCCCATCAAGCAACACAAGTGATATATATGAAGGATCCTAAAAAGCGTCTTGGGAGTGGAAAGTGGCAGAAGATCCACCATCGTCATATATTTCATCGTGAATTATTCAATTCAACAATTCCTATTAGTGGAGAACATGATGAAGATGCTCCTGAAGACGCGCTACAACAAGAAACATGTTCTGACATGATACCTGTCCAAGACATCTTTGTAGATCTTGGCTCACTAAAGTGGCTAGGGACACAAAGAGAAACTTCGACTAATATAGCCACAACAAGTCATGTGATTGGGGTAGATGTGAATAGTGATGGTTGGAACTCTGACGAGAATGAATACAACTAGAGTGAGAATTTATTATTTTCCAGTAAATTTTGTGACTTTTTATTTTCGTTTAATTTATAGGTTTAATAAAAACAAAGATAAAGAAAACTAGAATTTTGTATTTGTAACTATTGATAATCATTCTTCTTTCTAAGATAAAAAAAAAAGTAAAAATTGATCAAACTATTATATTTGAAATACTTATATTGACCATTTGCATGTTTGTATATATGTTATGTTTATTTTGGGATAACAAATTTTTTTTCCCCCTTTGCAGTATGGCTCGTGATCAACTTGGAAGTCTTCATGGAAATCATTTTCGTGCATCATCTTTAGATAGACAAACGGGTAAAATAACCAATTATTTTTAGTGATAGCTTAAATGCTTAATATATAGTTTTTAGTCAATTTTTTTTAACTCCTTGTAGATAATGTTGGTTCTACAGATTGGTTTGGTGATGATCCAATCCATACATTGGCTTCATATCAACACTCTGGTGGATCTTATGAACATGTTGTCAATCCCTCTAACTTTGATTATAATAGGGTAAATAGACAGGAGGGGGAGCATTATTCCATTGAAGATGAAGATAATCAAATCAATAACCATGAGGAGGATCGGTGTGAAGATTTTTCAAATGATGATGAGAATGAGAGTGGTAATGAGAATGGAATGAGGAAGAGAATGACAATGATATTGAGACTGAGGACGAGAATGAGAGTGAAAATGATAGTGGGAATGAGAATAGTGTTGGACAACTAAGAAAGAAACATAGAGGTCCTTATCGTGGCAAGGTGGTGGAGGATATGATTAGGAGGACTAATAGGGGACCAGATTTACCGCTTCCACAGGTGCAAATCGTCCTATAGGGCCAAATGGAAGATTGCTTTCAGAAGAGTTCACTGCAATGCATCGTTGGAAGACACCTTTGTTTATAGAGAATAGTAATGGCAAGGCTTGGAGTGCAATTCCACTTGATTTGCGGGAATCTATCATGGCGAATGTAGCCGTAAGTGAATTCTACCTTAAATCTTCTTTTTGTCCCATCTTTTAGATCTCATTATGTAGTTTATCATATTAGTTTCTTTCTTTGCCTTTTTTTTTCATCATGTATCTTTTTTGTCCAATGTGCTAACACTAATCATTTTGTTGGTGCAAGTTAATGAGAGCTAAAAATAGCTCCATGCCTTATAGTATGCCATATCTATGAGTGCATGTGATGTGTCCATCTGTCCCCTAATTTGTATCAATATGATGATTAATATTGGAATTGAAAGAACGTGCAGGAGATTCATCTGAATTATAATAAGGACTTTAGTTTATGCTGACAGGATTAGAAAGAGAAAAGGGTCTTTCGGGTGTAGTTTCATAAGAATTTATTATTAATTGACTTCTATGGAATCTCTCCTTCTCCATATTTTCCCAAAAATTTTTCTTTCAAGAAGACAAGTTTATGAATAAATCTTACTTTGGAGAAAGTGACAGGATTTAAATTTTCAATATGGTATCAGCCTTTCTAGACTAATAGTCCTATCTATAGGGCATATGGTCCACCTATATAAATTAAAACAATATAGAAGTCACGGGCATAGAAGAATATGGAAATGTCAAGATTTTTTTTATGCAGGAGTCTTTTCACATCTTTGTTTATAGTTATTATGAGTAGAAAATAGAAGGTTCTAATTATAAAATAATAATAAAAATCTTCTTAAGCGTGTCTAACTACACTTGTTTATACTTAAAAAGAAAAATGTATCATGTTTACAAATATAATTATAAATTTAATATAAAAATCACTATATAAAAAATTAACTATAGGAGAAATTTGAGGCGGATTGGAATGATCCACGGTGGAAGGCTATATTACATGAAGTGGCTGCTAAATCCTATAGTGAGCTACGTTATAATCTTCGTCTCCATTATAAATTACATGGAAAGGGAAAGCGTGCACGCAAGGTCATTCCAAAGGGACTAGAGCATCGACCTCAAGATTGGGTTAGTCTGTGCGACTATTTTGATTCTGAATATAGTAAGGTAATCGTAGTTGATTATGTAATTTATTTGCTTTCATGAAAAAACATGCTATAGTTTGACTTAATGAGCTATTGAGTTCCTTCTTTTCCTTATTCTTTTAGAAAAGAAGTGCAATAAATAGGAAAAATCGCAAAGCTCTTCCATACAATCATTTAATGGGGCCTAAGTCTTATGTCAGCTTACAACATGAGAAGGTACTTAATTATTTGATTAAATTTTAATTTCTTTTATTTACAATTAACGACAATATTTTATTTAGGGATTAGGAGAGATTGAGACATTTCGTGCTGCTCATGAGAAAAATGGAAGCTGGAACAATGAGATCGCAAAGCAAAGATATGTAAGTATAGTATTACATAGACTATTTTAGTCTCCATGATTTTTCCATTTTAATGTTTTTGTGTTGGAATTTTTATTATTGTTATGTGACTTTTTTTCTTTTGGCTTACATCCATTTATTTTCTTTTTTAATATCATTTTTCTTTACATATGTATTATTGAAATGATTTGTGGTGAAAATGGAGTATGATGAGTGGATGCAAACATATTGTAATCATAAGAATGTGTGAGTTATGGAAAAGAAGGAATACTATATATTTTCATTTCTTTTTTTTTTTCTTAGCATGTTGTGGATCAAGTTTGTTGTGTTGCTAGCACTGAGTTTAGTTTCATATTTATTGTAGTGTCATATTTTGTGATTTGTATAATGTAGCTTTTGGCATTTTTAGCAAAAGTTGCAATTAGGGGTGCTTTACGTTTCTTTTTTTCATGAGAGTCTATTGTGGAGGTATATTTTTAAGCATGCTTGAAATTTCAATTTGTGCACCTTGGAAGATTATAGTTAAGACCTTTGATCATATACTATAAAGAAGTGGTTATTCTTTTAATGTTGATGATAGTTAATTGATTTAGGATATGTTTCTTTACTGCTAAGTATGTCTTTGAAAACAACATTAACCATTTATTCATGTGTTAAAAAATAAATGAATAAGTGGGTTAGCTATGTGAATGAAGGCCATTTATAAATTTGATAGGCGTCAGCAATTGCATAAAAGGTTTTTGATATGTCACAAAGTTTGCTATGTTACTTGATTATTTTTTTGTGTGCAAAACTATGCTATGAGAAAGCACTAGGAATGAAACGAATGAAATTAAATATTGGCAATGATGAGCAAAAGCGACTTCCTCTTTCACATTTGCATGGGGTGTGTAGTCCTTTTACGCAATCTTTACAGAAATGCACATATGAGCTTTGGTGAAAGCTCAATTGAATCAGCATAATCAAGGAATGACTCACAATATCATGCCATGACCAGTTAGATATAGATGCTATTTTTGGAGGACTTGCATTGATCTAACTTAAATAAATTGTGCCAAGTCTTGGAGTTGATAGGAGTAACTTTTAATGTCTTCTTTTGCAATGAATATAGCAATGCATCTGTTTGTTTTAAGGAATGAAGTTTAGTCTAATTTTCCTTTTCTCTTATATCTTTTCTAGTACATCTTTTAATTTTTTTAATTGAAGAGTACTTGTTTTCTATCATATTTTCACGTTTTCTTTTATAGGAAGGGTGAACTCATCTTCCACATAAAAAATTAGACTATTATTGATTATATGGGAGGCTAATATATTATTGATGGTTAAAAAGACAAAAAATAAAAAATATTGGAGTAACAAGCTTAAATTATGACCTATGTTTTTCTCATGCAGGACAAAATGGTGCATGAACATAAACGCATGTCGCAAATTGCTGAACAAAATGGTTCCACTCCACTAAGTGAAGTTGAAGTTATGGCTCAAGTTTTAGGGCGCAAATCTGGTTATAGTCGTGGATTAGGTTATGGTGGACCTAAGCCATCGCCAATGCGTCCATCGCATTATCGAGCATCCTTTCTTTCTGAGCCAACTATTCCACTTAAGGATTTTCAGAAACTGCAACAGGACTTCAAGGGGTTAAAGGACTTGGTCACACAATTTATACAATTATTGGGAGGGGATTTATTAGTTCCAGCATCTCCATCAAATCCAATACCTTCACAAGCATGGGATTCCTTGCCACAAATGTCATCACCACAGTCATCAACCCTCCATTACAAGCTGTTGGATTAGGTGAGTCATTCCAGCCTTTACAACAATCTTTACAATCCCTTATGCGACATGTATCGACACCTTCACTACAAGGAGCTCAAAGGCTTAGTGGGTCATCTAAGGGTATGCTACCATCTGATAATTTTCCTGTACAAAATGCATCAACACCTCAAAATGCACCTTTACCTCTACTGTCAAGATCTCAAAGACTCGGTGAGCTATTTGAACTTACGCATCGATCTCCTCAACCACCAATACCTTGTACACAGGATTTATCTAGAAATGATATAAATATACAGCAGCCTATTACCATGCATACTCAACAACAGCCATTTGTGCGGCAAATCCAACAGCAGCCACCCATATTACAACGTGCAGCAGCAGCAGCCCACAAATCCAGCAGGAAAAGGACAAGGCATTCAACTTCAGATTAGGAAACTTCATATCTATATTATTTTTGTTTTAGTAGATATTTATTATTAATGACAACATTTATTGGATAGAATTTGTTGGATTTCTTTTGTAATTCTGACTTGATGTTTAATGTTAATTCCAATTTTATAATTGCATTTGACCGTTATTAAAGTATCTATTTATTTATTTGTTTATTTCACGTATGAATTTTCGTATAATTATAATGGTGAATGTGTATAGCAGGACGTAATGCCTGCTCATTATCTAATATATTTGATTACAAATTGAGACGACACGTTCTTGAACGTGTTCTCGGATTAGAATTAAATAGAGGAAATGCACAGGGATTTCGGACGACAACTTTGATCCGAGAACATGTTCTCGGTAATTTCTAGCGACAAAATGCTGGTCGGTTAAGATTATATCAGAATCATATAAAGCGACAGAATCTTACGAGAAAAGAAGTTCTCGGATAATATGTGAGCTGACGAAATACATATTATAACTCGACGATTATATTCGTCTTATATAAGGATAATTGTTGTTGTGTTATATAGTCGTTAAAGTTGTGATTCTACTATTCGCTAAAATGTATGAAACTGATAAAATAATAAATTTGTAACATAATGCACTTAAATTCATAATTCTACCTCAAGTCTACACCTAAACAAGTTTGCATTAATTTTAATTAAAAATAAAAAAACTTTGAAAATTGGAAACTATAGAACTATTTACTTGAAATTTTAGACAATCATGTTTTATATGTTTATTCATTTATCTATATAATTTAAGCAAAAACCCTTTCATTTATTGCACATTTTTTATCATATAGTTTTATATGGTCATTTATCACTCTCACTGAAAAGAATCATCATTGCTATTTAATGTATGTGTATCTTCCTATATAATTTAATTGCTATTTAATCTATATCTATCTATCTATATAGTTTAAGCCATCTATATAATTTAAGTCGGAACCATTTTTTCGTTGCATATTTTTATCATATAGCTCTATATGGTAATTTATCAATCTCTCTAAATATTATTATTTGATCATTTTATTTAAGGAAATAAACTTATCATTGTATTTAATAATATTGATTAAAGAAAAGAATCATCATTGCTGTTTAAATCTATTATTTCTATCTTCTATATAATTTTAGCCAAAACCATTTCATTCGTCGCACATTTTTATCATATAGTTATATATGATAATTTATCAATCTCTCTGATATCATTATTTAATCATTTTATTTAAGAAAATAAATTTATCATTGCATTTAAGAATATTGACTAAAGAAAAGAATCATCATTGTTATTTTATCTATATCTATCTATCTATCTATCTATATATCTTCTATCGATATAATTTAAGCCAGAACCCTTTCATTCATAGCACATTTTTATCATATAGTTTTATATGGTAATTTATCAATCTCTCTAATAGTATTATTTGATCAATTTATTTAAGGAAATAAACTTATTATTATATTTAAGAATATTGACTAAAGAAAAGAATCATATTATTATTTAAATCTATTCTTCCTATTCTTTTATATCTATCTGTCCATCAATATCTATATAATTTAAGCCAGAACCATTTCATTCGTTGCACTTTTTATCATATGGTTTTATATTGTAATTTATTAATCTCTCTAATATTATTACATGATCATCTTTATAATTTAAGTGAGGACTTTCTCATTTATCTCCACACCCATTTGAAGCAATAATAGGGTATAATTTATCCCACGTTTACTTTAATTCACATTAAATTATATAATTTCTCTTGATACTTGGTTGACTAATTTAGAGATTTCTACAATTATAATTTAAGTGAGAACTTTCTCATTTGTCTCCACACCCATTTGGAGTAATAATAGAGTATAATTTATCCCATGTTCACTTTAATTCACGTTAAATTATATAATTTCTCTTGATGCTTGGTTGACTAATTTAGAGATTTCTACAATTATAATTTAAGTGAGAACTTTCTGATTTGTCTCCACACCCATTTGAAGCAATAACAGAGTATAATTTATCCCACGTTTACTTTAATTCACATTAAATTATATAATTTCTCTTGATGCTTTGTTGACTAATTTAGAGATTTCTACAATTATAATTTAAGTGAGAACTTTCCCATTTGTCTCCACACCCATTTGAAGCAATAACAGAGTATAATTTATCCCACGTTTACTTTAATTCACATTAAATTATATAATTTCTCTTGATTCTTGGTTGACTAATTTAGAAATTTCTACAATATGTTCTCAACAATCCCCTTATACGGCATCTATATCTATCACATATATTTTCTTTTATTATATGTTTTATCTTTTTGGATTAAGATTTTACAATTCCAAGAAGGTATGAAATTTTACTGATTACATAAGTTTTTTCCTCTTGTAGAGAAATTATTTGAGGATTTATAGTTTTGGTTGGGCATTCTCTATTAAAACTAACAAAAAAAAAATATTCATTAAGATGATAAAACAAGAAATTGAAAAGCTTCAGCAACACAAGTAATATACTACTATATAAACAAATGCCATAACTTCCATTGTATAATTTTTAGTTATTGCATTGCTAATTACGTGCAAAAGTACAATTTCCTTTTCATTATATTGTCAATTACTTGCAGATATGAAGATAGGTCTAATCATTAAATACAACACGAATAATATGTGGAATTTGATAGGTAAGATAAATCTAATGATGATTATCATATATGATTGCTATTGCGGTATTATATTATCAAATATCATCTCTTTTATATGTTAACTTTTATTTAATTTAAATACGTTGCTTCTTTCATTTTGCAGAACAAAAGCTATTGCATATGTCAAATTCTGTCTTACTAAGGTTTAAAATTTTGTCTTACTACAATTTTTTTTTTCAATTTAATAAGTATAAACTCTTTATTTCATTTGCACTACTATGTTTCATTTAATATACAGTTCTTCAACACCAAAACTTTTGCAAATGAGCTGTTATACAAGGAGTTCAATAAATTAATTACCAAGTCACTTAAGTATATACATAGAAGTATAATTTAATTAAATAAATTCTCTTTCTAATGTCTCATTTGTTTTGTAGGTATATGGCTACGTCTTTGATGAAGCAAAATAATTGTAATTACGATTCATGTGTTACAAACTTTGTAATAAATAGTTACAGTGTGTTAACATTAATCTTTTGATTTCTTTTTCATGTATTTTTATGCAATTTATGCAATATTTTTAGTTAATTCCTTCGTCTACCGATCTTGCATACAATTAACTTTAACTATGTTGTTTATTGTAGAAGTTCATTTTCTTATTTAATTTTTACACCCGCAACGTGAGTGCGTCGTTTGCTAGTTTATTATTTGGTCATAGTTAATTGAAGATAGTGATTATGTAAGATTTTGAGAAATTGTGCATAGAGTATCTATTGTGAATTTGTGATAGTTTCATAGATAGACAAATCATTAAAAAGTGAAAGAAATGGAGGCACGAAGTTTGTAATTTTATTTTTTAAGTACAACTCCAAACTCATCAGTGAACCTCCTAGGTAGTTTGCGACTTCAAAAGGATGTAAAAAGGTTTATCAACAGCTTTTAAGGGCAGTGGACTTGGGAACTCAACTTGTAGTACTAAAACCTAACCAAATATTCCCCAGGATGCTTCAAGCACGTTATGACCTCATTTTCAATATTAATAATGGGTTAATTTCACTGACAGTAAGTAAACTTTTTTTATATAATAATTTTGCATCTAGAAAAAATTTTGGCTCATAAAAATACTTAACCTTTTAAAACTTTTTATCGATGGTAATTTTTGCCTTATTCTAGCCAAAACTCCGGCAAAATACTCATGTGGAAGAAAATTTATATTAAAAAATTATTTTTCTATTTCTTACATGGATTTTTTTCTTTTATTATTTTTTTTTTTACTTTTTCTCTCTCTCTCTCTCTCTCTCTCTCTCTCTTTCTTCCCCTCTCTCTTGCTACTTTTTTCAAAACACAATATCTCCACTTTCGAAACCTACACAACACAACCTTTGTCACCACTCGCCACCTCCACTAATTTCCTTTTCACAGACCAAAACTAAATCAAATCCACTCCTCTTCACCACCAACCTCGACCTCCTATTTTGGCCTAATCCAACACAACCAGTGACTCATCACTAACCACACTCATCGACCAAAAAACACCATAAACAAGACTAAATGCCACTCTAAAGCCACAGCCAGAAACCAAATCCAAACACAACCAACAACCCTTATCGATCACCTATGTGCCCTGTTGAAGCCTAGACACAAGTCGACCCATGACCTAGCTCTACCGTCAACACAAGGCTAAGCCTACTAGCAGGTCATGAGTCGACTCGCACTCCATATCTCTTGTTTCTTGTGTTGATATTTTTTTCTTTCTGTTTAGATTATTGGAATTGAAGCTCTTATGTGTGGTTTGAGCAAACCAGAGTATTTCTTAAGATTTTCCTTTAGAATGTTATTTGTGAGGTTGTAATATTGGCATGCCAAGAAAAAGACTAACTGAATTTTGTCAAAGAAATGATGGTTCTTGTAATGTTTGGATTTGGGGTTTTATGTTAAGAAATTAAAAGGTAGGTGATTCTAGTGAATCTATCAACTATTTGATGCAATGTGCAATATTTTGCTTAAATTAATGAAATCAAGGTTTAGTTTGATTATTAATCTTTGTTAGCCATTTATTATTATATTTTTTGATATACTACATATTTTCTAAAGATTTTTCTTTTCTATTTTTTTTTTTTTTATAGAATGCTCTGTCCATTGTGTTTTGTCAAAAAGTTGATAGTTATTGTAATGTTTTGTGTATAATATAGTCTATAAAGTGATAAGGTTATGATTTTGCTTTGTATACTGATAATTGCTACATAAGTTTTGATGTTTTTTCTGTTATACTAATATGTGTATAGGTGAATAAAAATGGTGCTTTTGTGAGAATTTTGTATGAAAAGTTGTTTATAAAGTGAAAAAGTTTGGATCTTTCTTCTGGGTTATGATGGAAGAAGAAGGAGGAGAGAAAGGGGGGTTAGGGGAAGAGAAAGAGAGAGAAAAATAAAATATAGAAAGAAAAAAAAAAGCAAAGGAAAAAAAAATTCAAAATAATCCCAATTTTAGGCAAGTTGACATTGTCTCTTGAAGGGACAAGGCCGTTAGTGCTTGATATAGTCTCTTCAAGAGATAAGGTCCTAATTTTACAAATCAACCTCATCTCTTCAAGCGACGAATTAGGCAAACGACCCTGTCTCTTCAAGAGACGAGATTAAGCCAAAGTATTGACTTCGTCTCTTGAAGAGACGAGCCCCAATCATATCTCATAAATCACTCCTTGTTTATATTAGTTGTAATAACCTATCAAAATCATACACAATCGGTCATATAAAGCATTCATTAGCCATCCATCAACTTCCAAACTTCATAACCCAACCTAAATAGTATTCCCAAACCCAATCCATTCATTGATAATCCTAAACTCAATCCATCCAAACGCAGTCCCAAACTCAATCCATTCACCCTTTCCCACAAACATAATTAAAAACCCATAAAATATAATATGAAAGGATTACATTAATATTCTATTATTTATACCAAAAGTATATGAAAATTGATGTGAAAATGAGAAGGAACAAGAGTCAATTAGGATGAACAGGAGCAAAACAAAAGCGTTATGGGTGAATTGGATCAAAACTGGAATATAAGCCGTCAGCCTATAAGCCTATGCAGCCGGTTTTGAAGAATAGGCCACTGGCCTTTATGCCGGCCTAGGAGCAACTTCGATAATGTCATTTATTTCGTATATTTATTTCAATTAATGGCCGCCAACTTTGTTATTTATGCCGCCATCTTATCTTTTATGTCGGAATGACCTTTTGTTTCTTAGGTCTTTTGAGTTTCCTAGGTTTTTATAAGTAGTCACAATTGCTATGTTTCAAACAAATTTGAATGATAGAATTTTGAGAGTTTTCTCTTGTGAGTTCCTGTGATACCTTGTAGAACTTATTGGATTGATAAATCCATGGCGTTCTTATTTAATTAGACTTATCAATCAAATTCATCCTCATTTGATTGTGGCGTATTTCTAATTTTTACCAAGGTTCGTGCTTTATTTTAAGCAACAGGTCAAGGTTCCAATTGACTGTTGAGTCTTGGGATCGATATTCCTAAGGTTCACTGCGTTGGTTGAGGATTATTCTATCAAATTTATCCAGATCTATTCATGTCGAACGTAGAACAAATCGGAGCGTGGTCGATTCGTATCAATTGGTATCAAAGCAACAAGTTATGGAGTTGTTCAACGCGATTTGTTGGTAAGATCTTTGAATTTTATTTATCTCCATTTGAATTGTTTGGTTGTAGTAGATGTTATCGGAGAATTAGGGTTTTTCTGATTTGATTGTTGTTGTGAAATGCTAGATTCAGGAGATCCGATAAAATGAGTGGAGAAAAGATTTCCGGCAGTGAGATGATATTTTTTATGAAAGATATGTTAGATCAATTGGAACATTTGAATAGAAGATTGGAAAATTTGGATTCTAAATCTAAGCCTAAATCCTCTCGAATGGGAATGGCTAAAAAGAAAGGTTATGATTTTGATTTTGATGTGAAGGTTGAGGAGTTTAATATTTTTTTGAAAGATAAAACTGACAAATCTTCTTCAAAAGCACGTGACAAATGTTTTAAGTGTTAGGGACTAGGGCATATTGCTTCTGAATGTCTAAAAAAGAGAATTATGGTTGTAAGAGATAATGTTGACATTAAAAGTGGAAGTTCAAATGATGATCTGCTACCATTAGTAGATGTCAATGATGAAGAGCCTGCACAAGGAAAGCTGATTGCAATTGGGAAGAAGGAAGCAGTTGAGCAAGTGAAACAGAAGATGGAAGTGTAGAGAGAACAAATTTTCATACCAGATGTTTAGTGCACGATCAGGTTTGTAGCTTATTGATTGATAATGGAAGTAGTACTAATATTGTTAGTATTTTGTTGATAGAAAAGCTACATTTGCTTACATTGAAGCACCCTAATCCCTATAAACTCCAATGGTTTAATGAATGTGGTGAAGTGAAGGTGACGAAACAAGTATTATTGGAGTTTTCAATTGGTAGCTGCAAGGATAAAGTCCTCTATGATGTAGCGCCAATGCATGCAGGGCACATTCTGTTGGGTCATACATGGCAATTTGATAGGCGAGTTTTATATGATGGTTTCAAGAATTGCTATTCATTTGATTTGAACAACCAACATGTGGAATTAACACCTATCAATCCAAGTGAAGCACATGAGGATCAGCAAATATTGATGAGAGATTTGAGAGAGAAAAGCAAACACATGAGTGCTTAAAACAAAAATAAGAGTGATACACTTGTGGGCAATAAGTGTGTAATATTTGCTAGGAAAGTTGCAACTAACAATCATATTTTACTTGTTCCTAGAGAGAATGATTCTTATTTGCAAGATTCAAAGGACAAGCAACAAGTGCAACAATTACGTAGGAGGCATCAAGGACCTTTAAAGACCCATGGACACACGGATTCGAGGACGAATCCTTCCAAAGAAAGAGGGACTGATATGAAAATGAGAAGGAACAAGAGTCAATTAGGATGAATAGGAGCAAAATAGAAGCGTTATGGGCGAATTAGATCAAAACTGGACTATAAGTCGTTGGCCTATAAGCCAACACCGTCGGCTTTGAAGATTAGGCCGCCGGCCTTTATGCCGACCTAGGAGCAACTTCGATAATGTCATTTATTTCGTATATTTATTTCAATTAATGGCCGCCAACTTTGTTATTTATGCCGCCATCTTATCTTTTATGTCGTAATGACCTTTTGTTTCTTAGGTATTTTGAGTTTCCTAGGTCTTTATAAATAGTCATAATTGCTATGTTTCAAACAGATTTGAATAATAGAATTTTAAGAGTTTTCTCTTGTGAGTTCCTGTGAGAACTTGTATAACTTATCGGATTGATAAATCCATGGCGTTCTTGTTTAATTAGACTTATCAATCAAATTCATCCTCATTTTATTGTGGTGTCTTTCTAATTTCTACCAAGGCTCGTGCTTTATTTTAAGCAACGGGTCAAGGTTCCAATTGATTGTTGGGTCTTGGGATCGATATTACTAGGGTTCGCAACGTTGGTTGACGATTATTCTATCAAATTTATCTAGACCTATTCGTGTCGAATGTGGAACGAATCAGAATGTGGCCGATTCATATAAAAAATGCTATAAACAACAAACATAAAAGAGAAGAATCTATATACAAGAATCATAAAAGATGAAAATCTATGTACTGTCTACTGCTGTGTCCTCCACCTCCCTTGTCCCCGCCTAGTAAAAGTCTGAGCAAATGGTGTATGCTGATGGACATTTTAATGGGGATGCTGCATAGATAGATCAACCTGTGTGAGCGTCTCATCTACATCTCCACCACCAACATTATAAGGACAAAATGGGACAAGGTCTGGATCCACTTGGGTGAGTTCCTCCCCCATATCATCTGGCGATGGCGGTGGCAGTGACGATCACCTCTTTTGTGGAGCAAGAGGGGTGTGGAGCATCGAAGTCTCATCTAGATGAGCATATGAAGATGAGGATAGACTCGGCTTGAAATGATGAAACTATGAAAGCCCAAGCTCATCAGGTGCGGGTACATGCAAGGGCAATGGCTCGTCTCTAATATCTATAGCTCTAGCTTGCCCTCGCTCCTAATCCCGACCCTGCCCCTACCCACTAGCCATTGTCTCTCTGGAGGCTGAGGCTGTGGTTTCTCCGATATAAGTATTGGTGCTGGTGCTGGTGCTAGTTCTGGATCATTCAAGTTGAGCCCCATGGACTCGTCCACTACACAAATGACCTCTCGTGTAGTGGCATGATTGTTCTCTGCTAACATGTTGGGGACTTTGCAAATGAAATTTGCATGCAAGCGAGAGAAAACATTTAGACCTATTTACCTTAAGTATGTTACAAATTATGCCAAGTATTTGCTCATTATTAAGTTCCTACTAACACTGACCACCGCAAGTGGCCGCTTATCATAACTAAAACCACCATTCCCCTCCACTATAATGTTGCCATGAATGTATAGTAAAAACTTCACGTTATCCATTTCCTCACCTACCCTGTTATCTCATAAAACATAGGGTGAATGCATGAAATTCACACCATGACTTATCTATTGCACTCTAATATTTAAGCATATTTGCTAACGCTATTATATCCACCCCAGTCTTATAATAGTATATGATCAATGTGTACGATGTATAACGATATATGATTTCATAATTTGGTTCCTAAATTCAAAACCTAAAGAGTATAATCATAATTATATCAGACATTATCTATAAAGTAGCATCAACAACATATACGCTTAGCATGCCAATCACATTCCCATCTAACATAGAAAGTGCTTTAACATTTGACAAAAAAAAATCCAACAAAAAAAATAACTTTACTCCACGGGAAAAAAAGGGGAAAAAAAGGTTAAAAAAAAACCACAGCAAGCTCGTTTCTTCAACCCATACAACAATGCAACATCACTAACAGCGAATTTAGGATCTCAACATCTAATATTCAACAATGCAACATCAGCAATAGTGAAAATTCAAACGTACTTACCTATCAAGTGCGACACGGTTTTGGAGAATTTTCGTACGAATTTCTTCACTTCTTCACGATCTTATTACTTCTCTAACGCCTGGTAATCGATCCTATTCAAAATCACACCCTGATTTTGTCTAAATCTAAGTCACAATGAAGGAAACTAAGGTTAGGGTTTCAAAAATAGGGGATGTTGAGGAAATTTGATCGTGCGAAATGAGGAAGAAGAAGCTGGTCAGGGAATATAGTCCCCGTCAACCTTATCTCTTGAAGAGACGAGGTTAGGAACTAATGAGACAAGGTCGTTAGTGCCTAACCTCATTTCTTTAAGAGAAGATATCGATCCATAATTGGGATCTTGTCTCTTGAAGAAACGAAATCAACTTGCCTAAAACTGAGATTATTTTTATCTCTATGACATTTTTGTACTTTTTCAAAAAAACTATATTATTTTTTTCTTTTTCTAGAAAAAAATATATGCTGATGTGGAAAAAGAAATTATTTCTTTAATATAAATTTTCTTCCATGTCAGTATTTCACCACAGTTTTGGCTAGAATCAGCCGAAAATGATCATCGATGAAATGTTTCAATAGTATAGATATATTTATAAGCCAAAATTTTTTTAGGTATAAAATTGTTATATCAAGAAAGTTTAGATACCTTCAAAGAAATTAAACCTATTAATAATATTTGATTTTTTAATTAAACAAAAACGCATACTACTCTTAAACATTCCATTTTACCCAATATGTACCGTCAAAAAAATTAACATTATTAATAATATTAGAACTTTCAATTAAACAAAAACGCATACTACTCTCAAACATTCCGTTTTACCCAATAGGCAACAAGGCAGCATCGAATCATTCCAACTTTTTTGACATTTTGGTATCGTTTAATAGAGGGTCAACCCGATCTCAACCGAATCTCAAACCTTAATATCACTGTCCCTATTTGTCACCTACGGCTCATAATTTTCCATTAATGGAAGACACAAATGTATCGCTTTACCTTAACTGTTACTTAAACAAGTTCTATTCAAGCCGAGTTGAGGTAACATTTCTCAATCTGCATGTCACTGGAGCCATTAATACTCCAAACATCTCATGAGGAAATCTCTTCGGGAAAGATTTCAACTTCATCTTTTTAGCATCTATCAAAGAAGATGGATAGGAACAACTCTGGCATCAACCGAGGCTACAAGCCTCCATGCACAAGTTTTATGTTGAAATAAACGAGTTCTAGCCTTTAATGCTCCAGATAATAGACCGGGAAGCAAATTCCAGCTTTGTCCCAGGACTTTCTTCTTCTTAAGAGTTGGATTTCTGTGCGAAACGGGGTTTTCAAGCTTAGGAAAATGGGCTTTTCTATATTGCGGATCATATTAATGTTGTTTTTCGTTGGTCTATTTCCAACCTCGTCTCTCTCTGTAGTCTTTCATGTTTTCATCTGTCTTTGCTGTTGGGCTTTCTAAATGTGCGTTAAGCATCTTCTGGTTAATTCTTGATAAAAACTGCCAATGCTAAGTCAAATCCAGCCTACAGTCCATGTTATAATTTAAACGATAAAAAGTAGTTTAATCCACAGTACTGACACACATGAAATACAGGCATTCTAAAGCTCAAATAAAGTGAGACAGCATTACATTTTCAATTAAATTACTATGTATCGACCAATTAGTCTGCCTCTATCGACTTCTCTGATCTTCAAAGATCTCTAATTGCTAGGATTCTTCATTCTTTGATCTCAGCAAGCTGATCAGATATGCATGGTGCCCCTTCAGAAAAGCCATGCAGAATCTGTTCAAGTGGAGAAGAGAAGAGAACTGCAAAGTGTCCCCACACTATAGCATCTTAATCCCGCTCTACTTCATACACAAACCAAAATTTTGCATCTGACCAATGTCTTGTCTGGGCAGGTAAATGCTGAACTCCCATCAAAGGGCAGTGTCTGTACATCCGGATGCCCTGACACACACAGATCCTTCCAAGATTTCTTGCCATCTAAAGGCATTGCCATGATTGCTCATTTTAAGGCGTTCAGATAAGGCAGATGCTATTTAATCATCAAACCTTTGGCCTTACCCTTGCCCCTTTTCCTGGCATTGACATCAATACCTTCTTCCTCTTCAGCCTTCTGCTCAGCCTCTAGTTTACTCAACTGTGGTAGAAATAAAAGGAAAAGGGAAGGAGGGAGGGAAACAACAAAACCATAAGGGTTTAACAGACACTAGAAAGTGGGGAGAAAAAGAAATGTACTATCATCATTATTATAAAAAACTGTACTTTACCTCATCCAGGATAGGTTTCAGCTCCCTGTACCTGACCAAAGCAAGATCAAACCCATCCTTCCGGAGCTCCTGCAGTGCCAGATGAACATTACAATTATGTGGACACCACATTAAAACTGCTGTAGACATTACATTAAAACTGCAACTCTCTATAGCACTACTCAACTAACAGAGATCTATGTTACATTCACTTGCTTCCATTCCCCTTTATTCTCTATCTATCTCTATTGCAACATTCACTTCATTGAATGGCAATTCCTCAGGACAACAACCATGACTGCTTCCTGCTGTCCCGACTGCCCTTCAATCACCAACCCCACAATGGCCACAAACATGGAGAAGCCCCAACTTAAACTGCAAAACTGATACAGACAATGATAATGAACCACCTGGGCTCAATGCGAACCACCTATGCTCAACCTAAACCACTTAGGTTTAGTGAATGGCTGAACAAATCTTACCAATAAATCAAGCTCAAGTGCACAAGGCCAAGTTGTGCCTTTCAAGCAAGTGTACAAGCACAAAACAAAGAGGACTTTGATATCTGCTGTTCCTATTTGTGTTTTATGTATTAGTCTGTTAATGCGTGTTAAGTAGTACAGTATGTGTGCGTAAAGTTTGTTTCTGCTGTCTGTACCACAACTGGGTGACTGGTGCAACTAACACATGCATGTAATTTGGGAAGTGGGCTGCAAGAAGAGGCAGTTATTAAAATACCCAAACAGCCATGTAAACAAAAGGGTAAGTTCTCCAGAAATATTGTGTTCAGTTTATTCTCAAAAGCTGGTTTTCTTAACTGGTAATTATGGGGTTCTCTCTACAATGAGCCCAAAATATAATTCACATAGGAAGGCAAAGAAGGACACTTCCCTGAAATAGAATCTGATGTCCTTGCTACTCGATCCTGTAACACCAAACCAATTGGGTTTGATTCAAACCACCATGACCAACTCTTTTTCAGATTACTATGACTACAACTCAACTCAAGCCTTAATCCTACTGGTAAAGAATAATGTTTAACAGCACACCTTTCCAGTATGTTGGGTATGTTCATGAGCTGCCATTTGCCAGTACATATTTGTTCGCTTGTAGAAGTCCTTCAAGGATTCCCCTGGCTTCAAAAAGCATGAGAAGAAATGAAATGATAGAAGTGAGAGAAAAAAAATACATAAAAGCTAAGGTGATAAACTAGTGTTAGATTGCATGACAAAGCCCTCAAGAGCAGAATAGTAGCTATATGATGATCAATTTATCCTCATTACCATGGGAGTTCTTTGAGAATCTGCAAGGCCAAGATTGGCTCTGATCTGCCCTATTCTGAGACGTTTCTCCTTTCTGCGAAGAGTCTTTCCCTCACCCTTTATCATCGCAAGCATTTCCCACCTAAAAAGATTCGCATAGCAGTTCCTCTTTAGCTTTGACACCATAAACTCACCCACCAGGTAAAATTGATAAGCATTTTGGTCATGTTGAAAAAAGAAGGGTCCTAAGCAAATTTCAGTCAAGGGCTTATCATACAAAGGATATCTACCATCAGCAATCTGTACATAATTTAACAGGAAAACAAAATTCTTGCTATTCCCCCCCTTATAACATCATGGTACTAATGATGAATCTCCAATCATACAGAATTTCAATGAAAAGACTATGATTCCATTTGATAACCGTTTGCTAATGCAAGACATGGCTAAAAAAAATAATAATTTTAATAATTTAAAAAATAATTGTTTCCGTGGAGACCAAATTTCTTTGATGGCTAAAAATTATGTCCGTACTACCAAAAGTTTTGACCATATAGGAGGTTGAGGAGCACAGCTTTCTTTATTCAAGAAGGTAAATGAAAGAACGAGGAAAGAAAACATTGAAGATGTATGGTGGTCCACATGGAAAATGTGTACAGGAAAAGGTAGAAGAGCCACCTCCAAAGCATTATCAGCATCATCGTTGTCGTGTCAACATTGTCATCTTCGCTATTACTTTCCTCATTGCTGTCCTCATCTCCATCTTCATCTTCATCCTCGTCTTCATTCTCAGATGATTCTACCCATTCTGATTCGGATGCCTGAATTGAAGCAAGTACATCTTCATGAAATCAGATAAACTGATCTGCCAAATCAAGAAAATTAGAAAAATAGTTTGCTCATGCAAATCAACAAAATTTCTTTTTCCTTTTGTGAGAAGTCAACACACTTTCATTCATATGTTTGTGTGCTCAAGCCAACTTTTATTTTAAGATCTATGCTGCATGGCTAGGTGGCTATATAGTTAAATTCATAACCTAAGAACTCTCAAAAGCAGACAATTAGAAGCAGTTGGTCTTGGAAGTGAACATAGCTTTTTGTCAACTGGCTCTTGAAGATAGTGCTCCTTTCAAAAGGACTCAAATGGGTTGGCTTAACAACAAAATAGAGATTCACATTCATTAATTGCAATGAAAACCACCTCATGTGCCCCAGGGTCACAAGTAAAGAAGGTATAAGAAATTGTTAGCAAGTGAGAATGGTTGAGAATGCTTGTCCATTTTAATGGATGATGATCTAACACATGGTTAAATTGATAAGATCTCATAGCTTCTAACATGCAGGCTCAAGGATGTAGAATAGACGCCAAATCATGGTAAAGACAGTAACAAACCGGAATAATGCACTTCCATTCATCAAGCTTGCTGAGATTGAGCAATACAAGTCATCAAGGTAATTTCTCTGTCTTTGACTTCCATCATGCCTCCATATAAGTAGAGTGTATCTCTTCCAACCACCATGCAAGAGTTTATACGCCCACAAGGTTTTACTACCTGAACACATACCACAAACTCACATATTGCAACCTTCCTATCCAATATGTGCAAGACTCAAATTGATATGAGGACTGACCTCAATAGGAGGAGAACCTTCATGCCTTTTACTATCAGGAAACTGTGAGCTTCCAGCAGGATTGACATTAGATCCAGAGTCATTCAGACTCGCATTTTCTTCCAATTGCTTGGATACCTTCTCTATATAGCTCTCCATGTCACCAGCTTCATCAAAGAGATCTCCATTCTCGTTTTGATCATCTGCCACAGACTCTGATTCAGTATTATTGATCTTATTAAGATTGTCATCAGGAGGCCTTTTCAAAGAACTCTTTTTATTCTGCAATAAATAAGAAGACATGGATGACTTATCAAATTATTAGGTACTGCTCTGTAGATAGATTTGAGGAAAAATCACAGCAACAGAAACAACACATAACATAGCCACCTTATCCCTTGTGACTTCTCCTTACGTAGCTCCAAAGGATACCTACATCATGATAGTCAATAGCTATATTAAGACAGAACAAACTGCAAATCATGTAAGTGCAAAAAGACTACCAGTCTCAAGTATAGAAGCTGGCTAGCCCCCCATATCGAGGGTTTACAATAGTGGGCCAAAGGGTATTATCAAACAGTAGGAAAATAAGAGAGTTGGGAGCAGTTATGTAAATGAATAAAAGCATGAAGGCAGTAGGCTTTAAACATAAATAAGAAGATAGAAGAGGGGCAGTTCTGTACATGCAATTGTAAAGGGCATGAAGTTCATTATATTAAATTTGGACTAATTTTGCAAAAAGTTAAAAGAAGAAACAAAACACTAAGCCCATTAATGTTTTGGGATTGACACCTTAGGCTAGGTGACAAGATCTAAGTTTGGTTCATATGTTAGGATGGCTTATAAAAATTTGGCTTAATGAATTTGGAATAGGGATTATTAGACCATTTTGTCTGCCTCAACACATATGAAGCGGCCACCTAGCCTAAAAGTCAAGCCCAATATTTAATATAATCAATTCCTAGCCCTTTACAACAATCAAGAGAGGAATAAGGGAGAATATTTTTACACTGGTTGGAAAGAGGATAATATATCAACTTACTTCTTTATCCTAGATTATGCAAGACTAAGGAGCACTTAGCTGTAGTACTACCCAGTCCATCCTTTTCTTTTATCTTTAATTAGCTCACATTTCACATTCACATTTAGTCTTCATTTTTTTAAGAAAAATTTCTTATCAACAAAAATGTTTTCCATTAAAAATATTTTCTTAAAAAATGCCATTTTTTATGTGCTTAGTTGTGTTTAGTAAGAATATGCTTAAACAAATAACTTTATATTAAGCATACAAAAAGTGTAAATAGAGTATTATATATTGTGAAAAGTGGTTTAGAAAAATTTCCCCTTTTAAGAGGCATAAAACATGTTAAAACCATCCCACAAAAAAGAAAATTGTTTTCCCTTAGAAGGAAAAATGTTATCCACTTGAAATAATGTTTTCATCCAAACAAACAGATGAAAATAAGGAAACTGTTTTTATGAAAATAAGGAAATTGTTTTCCTCAAAATATTTTTCCTTAAAACAAATACTGCCTAGCTCATTACACTTATCAGAAGCATGCATTTTACTATCTAAAAGTTAATAACCTCATCCTATTATTTTGTCAATAGCCTTATAGTCTAGTGGTATTACCACTAATCTCCAAAGCAGCATGAACAGGATTGAATCTCACCTGCCTCATTGTAATTGCAAAAAGAAAAAATAAATAAATACATTTACTTTGTTCATCCATAGAAGAGACATATTTCAAGGAGCCAACTTCTAGAAATAATAGAACAGGGGATACCATCGGTGATTGTCCATTTGGAAACCATAGAGTTCATTCAGGAACAAGCTCATCATAGCATCACCTGCACACAGTGGCAGAAAAATAATTTAAGGGATTTGATCCACCAGAATTGCCTTCTTTTGTTATGTCTCAGAAAGCAAAAGAAAAGTTAATTGATCCACCAGAATCAATTCTCTTGCCACCCCCAGCACCCCCCACTCTTCTCTTTTCCTTTTCTTTTTTCTTTGTATATTTGTCAAAAAAACTAACCAGTTATTACGTGCACAACAAAACCTACTTTTGCACACAATTCACACCTAAACACTGGATCAATTCCAATATTTCTTGAATGCAACGATTTCTTTACTTAAGTTATGCACATAATGCATGTTAAGTATTTCAGTAACTATCCAATTTGCCCTTGCTTCATTATCCACCTAGACCCACCACGTGATTAGAATTTACAAACATATAGAATCACACAATTGTGAAATTAAAGTCAATTTAATCATATCAAACCCATTTTATAATAAATAAACATGTCCTACTTTTCCACAGAACCTTATTCCATCCTGCCCACACATTTGGCATATAATCGAACTACATTTCAACTAGTGAAAACTCAACGTTTGCAAATGCAGGTCTTTTTCGATTGGTTTCTTCCTCTTCTTCTAATTAATAAGTATCTTATGTATTTATTTCATTATTATCTGTATCGATTTAAATCTAGTGTTAAGAAAATTATCTTATTTGTATTCAAACTATTTCAATTTCAAACCTAACATTTGGATATATCATCTTTTGTGTACCCCATCATATTTATGGTGAACATGGCCATTAAATAATGACTTTGCGAAGTGACATTCACTTATTTTCAAGAGAAAAGTTTCATGAAATATATGTTATTCTTTGGAAAAATCAAACTCTTATTGGATTCTTCTAAAACTATATAAATTAAAGAATAAATAAGAGAATTGTTAGAAATTTAATTTTTTTAAATTTCATTTTGTCAAGCACACAATTTGAAAATGGTAACATACATAAAAAAAAAAAAGAAGAAAAGGAGAGGGGGGAAAACAATAGAAAAAGACAGAATGTGAAAGGACTGAAAAGTTAAATGGAAATAGAGAAATCCAAGACTAACAATCTATGTACCTTGAAGAAGAACATGGACAATATTCACGGTTTATTTTGAACAGAAACAGTCAAGGCAGTTTGTCCAAGATTAAGAATCGCAAATTAGCCCTAAAGTAGGTTTCGATCCAATGACACCTATCCTTAAGTCCACTTTCACATTAACTTTCCCAACTCTCCTTTTGTTCTCCAGCAAACATAGACTTACCAAAAAACTTTCAGTGTTATGAAGAGAGGAAAAGAAAAATGCATTAAGAAGCATTTAAGAGAAAGCCCATTTAGAACTGCATTTAAAGAAACTTACCTTGAACTTCCATGTCAACGACCCCCCCAAACAGCACAGCCCTTTTCTTATGGACACACATAGAAAATCCTGCCCGTGGACTAGGAGGCATTCCACTTTTCTTCACCTATTAAAGAAAACCCATCACAGTGATTAAATGGTAGAATAAAGACAGTGCAGAAAAGAAATAGAGAACAGACTGTTCCTTCTTCAAATGAAGCAATAATCACAAACAAGAACAAAATCTAGCGTAATCTTAACATCCTTACTAGCTTTGCTGTGATAATTCAATAAACATCATAATGCATAACCAGCTTATCAGACTTTAAATAGCATACTTTTCTCCACAATGTAAAGAAACCTACCATCTCACACAGCAATACCTACAGTATCTATAGTTCACCCTAGAATTAAAAACAGTACAGAACTAGTTCCAAGATGAATTAGTGAAATATCCTGTGTTTCAACATAACTATTAACATGCAGAACATTATGGGATAACTCATATTATACTAAATCATATGCTCATCTTCGAGCTTTGTTAAAAGCACGTCATATCTCACATTGATTGATCAATCCATCATCTTGATAGAGGATCAAAAATCGTACAAACCTTATTCCACTCCCAAGTCCTGGGGTCAAGAGACCACATGTCGGAATGAACAATCCCTCTTTCAGAAGAACTGTTCTTGTCTGATGAAACTTCTTTTGAATAGCCACCATACAGAAATATCTGCAATGTGCAATGCATAATAGTGAACATGTAATACATTCCCATACTACCCATGCTTAGCAACAGACAAATGTAGAGAATAAACATCAGAAGAATGATTAACTTGGCAGGAAAAATGTTTTGGAATTCATTAAATTAATTAAAAATCTTTGATAAGCTATTCAGGCTTTCACAATCTATTCTATGCCATAAAAGCATTGCACTGACCTCATCCTGGTAAACGAAAAACTGAAATCCACTCCGTGCACTTGGCCACATTGCTCCTGGCTTTGGCTTTATTTCTTGCCACTACAGGAAAAGCAGATTGTCTAAGCTAGAGAACAAGAAAAGAGTACAAATCCTTTTTTTTCTTTTTTTGTTTTTTTTTTTTTTTTTTGTGTTGGGGGGGTTGCTGTTTTGGAAGAGGGCAGTGACCAGTCACCCCAACGTATACTCACCTTAAATTGATCTAAATCAAAGACAAATAAATCATTGTGGTATCTGCAAAACACAAGCAGGTCAAAACTATAAGACAGATGGCATGATATAATTATGATCTTATGCTTGCATAAGCATTGGTTAGCACTGGGGATGGACATTACAGACAAAATGAATTGAAAAGATAGATGGTCTATTACTACCAATAATAGCATGCTTTTCCAGTTATAAAGCTAGATTAAGGCTGTTACCCACCAAGAAATACGAGCTCCAACACTATCTGCCTTTGAAAACTAAAATTTACTATTACTCCTTGATTACAACAGCATGTTTTGTTGTCAGACCATGCCACAAAAATAGATGACTACACTGATATTGACCTAATCAAATCAGAATTTATGTGTCATTGTTCGGGCAAGACATTGCTTCACATAAGCTGTAATATATATCATTTTTTCGGTTAAATATGTAATATGTATCATTGCTTACGCAAGAAATTGCTTTACATACACTAGATGATGTCCTGTACATTTCATAGCCAGTGTTCATGAGGTAAGGTGCACTAGAGTTTGCAGGAGGTAACTACACATTTCCAAATGGATCTGGCTCCTTCCAACACATGCTAGGGCACCTAGCCTCCATTAGGATACATAACCGAAAAAAACTACTTCCTGGCTTTTGCCATTTCAACAATCATGATATATCTTATAGTTTATATAGCTATTCTCTCAGTTGTATTCCGAATTTGCATTTCTCACATCCAAAATATTCTTCCTGGGGTAAAGCAGATCCTCTTGACTGTCTCCATATCTCAATCCCTACTTTCCTTAGCAGTTGGCAGTGTAATTGCCAAAAAGAATTAACATTCCCATCCATCACAAAGATTAACATTTCCTCTTCCCAAAAAACAAGTGTCCAACACTCAAGTATTCTTACTTTGTCAAGATACCTTGTAAGACAGCCTTGCAGATCTTACAAATGAAAAGGGGGTAGTATATCCATGGAACCTTGATGTTGGACTAGCAGCTTAGGCATTGTATTCATATGCACTACTAATAAAATAAATGGAACTTCCAACTGCACGCTAGAATGGTCTGGAGGGGAAGAAATTATCAAGAGTGTTTAAATAAAGAATCATCAACCTTACTTCTCTGAGGGTGTCATAGAAGCCACCAAAAACTATGATCTTGTGCTTATACAAAACCTGTAGAGGTTGAAAAGTACATGAAAAGAAGAAAATTAACATAAGGAACAACCTGATACATGTTTCACAATAATCATGCACTATATGCTAAAACACTTGGTCATTGCAACAACAATAAACATGATTCTGCAATCGGGTTTGACACTATGCGCCACTGAACCTATGGTGCACCTTTTAATACCCTTCTTTGCATGTTGGACTACGATGCAAGGAATTCAGTAAAGAGGGGTTTTACCCTTCAATCTACACATTCAACCTATAAATAAATTAAATGGAATTACTCGCACACAACAACCAAAAGAGGAAGAAGAAGAGGAAGAACAGGTCATTGTTAAAAATTAAAACGAAAGCATCTAATGTGTATTTAGGTATCAATCCTCCAATTCATCTTGATTATACTAATACAAGAGGCCAAATTCAATGCATTCTATCATGGTGCCTCTCCTACATCCTCTTTTCAGGCAACTCATACTCTCACGTACCTCTGCAAGTACAATTTTTATTACTCCAACTCCAGTTACAGTGTAGTATATTCCACATAAACAACATACATGGTCGGATTCCCTTCAATTAGAATTTTAAAAGGCAAGTACAAATAAGTAAAATGTCCCTAATAAAAGAGTCATACAACAGTACGATAAAGTAATATTTGACAAACATTTCCTAACAATACGGTGTTGGAGTCAAAAGCCCAAGATCTAGTGAAAGAGCATTTTGTTTGATGATGACTTTTGGCTTCGCTCTTAAAAGGTCAATTCCTAAAAAAGATAGCGCTATAATAAACCCAACCAATAAATTATTCCTGCAGAAATATTTCCCAATCAATGAGTCTATAATGTAGTTACAATAATAATACAATATATTTCCTTTATTTTTCTGAGTTTATTCTTAATCCAAACTAAAGCTACCTTTTAATCCCTTTTTTCTAAGCATTATAAATAATTCTTTTTCCAAAAAGAATCCAATTCATTTATCTCAATTAAGGAAATTATAATACAAGATAGATTAAATTATGAGCATACTATTTTACACAACATTTTTGCAAGAAACAGATATTAAGTAAGTTTACAACTAAAAGTCTTACGAGCCACCCATCCCCCACACCCCCTCCCACCCACCCCAGCCCGCCCACCCCAAAAGGAAGAGTTTTACAACTCAAATGTTTTTGTAATTAAACCGTTTCTCCATCGTCCTTTCACGGTTTCACTCTTATTGCAATTCGATATAAACTCACCATTCTATGACCTGAACGTGGACTTGGACATCCCTTGTAATTTAGCTGTTCCCACTGATTTGTCTTCAGATCCAGCATCCAAAAATCCTGCATAATAGATTTGAAAGCATGAGCAAAATGTTACTCACATCCAACCAACAATTTTCTCAAGCAGATATGACATTAAATAAGATGGGAAGGCTCTTGCCTTGTAATGATGGAACCTTTCTTGATTTGGTGATGTAAATTCTCCACCTGGGAACATATTACTGCAGTTACCTATATGATAAAATGGTGGGGAATGTATGCACAAATCAAGGTTAACATATCTACACAATAACTTGGAAAGCTACCGAATATATAGAGGTAGTTCTTCCAGGCAATGGCCTGATGAGCACTGCGAGGAGGTGGACTATTGGGGCTTGAAATTGATTTCCATTCCTGCTTCTCCACATCATACCGATAAAGATCGCCATAGACATATGACTAATTAAGAGAGCATGAGAATCATCAGAACCATGACCAGAAAAACAGATTGATAAAGAATAAACCAATCGTTACACAGATCGAACCTTACTTCCATTATAAAATTCACCCCCGTAAAGAATCAGTTCAGTCTCTTTCAGAGGATTGACACATAGCTACAGACAAATCAACCAGAACAGTTAGTAAAAGTGTACTCTGCATAATTAGTAGATAAACAGTATATTCTGCTGTATGTATGCAAGAAAGAAGATAGAGCAAAGACATTACCGAGCAATTTGACCGAGGAGATGGGGCAGGAACATTGTTTTCAACATGAACTTCTTTCTTCTTAGCTTCCTCCTTCTGTATGCTTAACTGTTAAACACAATGCAAAAATTTAAGAAACCAATTATTAGAAGCCAGCACAGAAAATTCAAGCACCAACATTTTGTTAATCAACAATCATTCAGATTCTCCAATCCAAGCACAATTAACCTTTTGTCAACCTTATGATTTCTGAAGGTTATTGTGATATTTGGTACTTGAACAGTATTAATGATTGCAAATAATTATTTGAATTTCATCAAATTTTGCAATTAACTATATAAACTTACTTATTTTTGCAAATAACTACCCTCATCTAGGAGTTAATTATACAAATTAGCAAAGTCCAGATTTCACAAGTGACATTACCCATAAAGTGAACCATAAGCAACCAAAGTTCACAACTTTGTGCAAGTGAGTAGCTAAAAATTTCAACTTTTCTTTTTCCTGTTAAGCACCTAAACAAACACATCATCCAATTTAATTCCCTGTTCAAATTCCACAAACTATTCCATTAATTCATGATCAAGTATGGCAGTGATCAATGCACATCTATCAATCCAAACACAAAACAAACCACCAGTAGAATCCGTAATTACTAGTCTTCTACAACTCTACTTTTCGTGTGCACAGAATCCTAAAGCTGAAAACTTTTACTCCATCATCCAATCAAAGGGATTTTCCTTCTCATCTAGAAAAAAACAAAAGAAAAAAAAAATCTTTCGCCAACTGTAGCCAAACAACACCGTCTACTACTAAACACTACCACCAGTGTCGCGATTACGAATCAAATCGAGCAAATTGTAAGTAGAACAGAATTATGAATTATGGTTGAAGTGCAATTCGATAATTTATTATTATATGGTTAAGATTAAGAAAGTGTTGTGATTATGAATGAGGATAGGGTGTAAACCAAGATCGCATCGATGTCATCTTCAGGAGAAAGCTTCTTGCTCTCTCTACGAGCTTTCTTCTCTTCAGCTTTAGCTGTCTTCCGCTCTGTCTTTTCTTTCCCTTTTCCTGGCTTCTTCGTTTTCTTTCCCATTCTCTCTCTATACACACACACACGCTCTCTCTTTCTCTGTCTCTCTCTCTCTCTCTATGGTCTCTAACAGTGCAGGGTTTCGAAGAAGAAGATGAAGATTATGGTGGCGAGGGTTTTAAAAAAATGTAACGGCGAGGTTTTTCCTTTACCATAGCGGGAACGGGATCAATATTGATGTTTTATATATTTGTATATATTTTTATCCATTTTTTCTTAGTGTGTAATAATAGCATATGCTAAATTTATAAATTTGAATGTTATTATTTTCAATTTCATCCGTTTAATGAGCCCCATTTTAATAATTAGTATATACGTATATTTTAATGTATCTGGCTTAAAAAAAAAAAAAAGTTATATATTGAGGTATGTTTATCTGGAATTATTACAATTTACCCATCCTTTTAGACATGCCTATCAACCATGTTTATTCTATAAATTTTCAAACATATTAAGGTTAATATAAATGTTATTTTTTCCCCAACTATAATATATTACAAACATTGGTAGAGGGGAATTTGATATGATCTATCTTGTACAACTATGCTTAGTATCATTAAATTAAATCTTGTTTCATCATATATTTTCTAAAGTATCTTAGAATCTCTAACTTGTTCATTCCATGTATAATTGAACGTTTATAAAATGGAGAATATATAATAGGAAAATATGCACACATGTGTTGAGGAAAAAAATAATTATTAAATTATATTGTATATACAACCAATATGTGATATCTCTTTAAACATCAAGTGTTAGAACATGAATTATCAATGCATCTTTTTGTACAATTGTCATGACCCTAAATAGGGATCTATGAGGATTATCCTAAAGTCATCATATCACATGTGCACTCATAATACGAGGACCTCTTCGCAAGCCAAAGTTTACAAGTCTTTGATTACTTATTCTCTAAATATGTCATATATATATTGAAAAATAGTTTTTGATATCGATGTTTCCATAAATTACAAGGACCACAAAGAATCGAATATCCTACCAAAAATGAAATAGAGTAAAGCAACTTAGATTACCTGTCATCTACTATCAAGGACATTACAAAAATAAAATAAATCAAGTTTTAAGTTTTTTCTCTCAACTAAGTTTAGTCCATCAATGTTCCAATCCTCTAATTATCATGATTTGATCCTTGACATGCTCTGTGCTTGGTTCTTATCCCAATCCTAATCCCAATCCTGGCTTTAAAATTTTCCAGCAAGAAGAAACTATTAGAGAGTAAGCACAATTAGCTTAGTGAGATATATCCCCATGCAAAACGCACTTATAACAAAAGAATAATAAGCAAGTTTGTTATCAAGCATATGAGATGCATCAAATACATAAGCAAGCAATACATATGATTTTCTGAAAATCATATGTTTAATGGATTTACGCCCTCCATTCAAGGTTAGGTATTTCAGGCCTACACAATCATAGTTAGCAAATAAAATTTTTATAATTCTTTTCGAGCTATTACTTGCCTTTAAGTTGTAGTTCATACAAACACCTACGTGCCAAAATGCAGAGTTACAGGCTACTGCATAGCTCGCTACCATGCTCTTGTTCCAACAAGTGTATAGCAATGAATGTAATGAGACTCATCATGTTATGCATGGATTCATTTAATTAGGTACTTATAGCATGCTATCAAATATCTTAAAGGCGATCATAGAATTGACAAACACTTCAATATGGTAATAAAACAACCATTTAATTATAGACAATTCAAGCCTCAATATACTTAATATAATTTCAACCAACATTATAAGGTACATGCACTTTTGATTTTTATCTTTTTGCATTTTAGTGCATATGAACTATAAGTACAAACATAAGTACATAAAACAAGGAGATAAATTCACTCGTCCATAGTGTTATCCTTAGTTGTAGTGATCATTAGAGAAAGGTACGCTAACTTTTTTGTTATCTAAACAAAAAAAAAAAAATACCTTGAATGAGTATTTCATATTGATTCTACTTAAATTTATAATTCTATTTATTCTATTCGCGTTAATTTTTTCCAGCTATAGAAGTTCCAACTTAAAATGATCATAACTTGCTCATTTTAACTCGAAATTTCGCATATTAGTAATCGTTTTCTACCTACTAGAAAAGATCTATCTATTCCTAAGATTATTTTTTAAATATAAGGTCATTTAAGGTTCGAAAACACATGGTACAAAATGGATCACGAAGATTCCAAACCTCGTCGTTTTTAGTTTTCAAAATTTTTACTTTGTTTGGACTTTATAAATCAAGTATATAATATTCACATACTTAAAAATCATATAATAATGATAATAGCTCACATTACATGTATGATTCTGGTGATGTTTCTCAAAATAGAAAATTCATTAAAACAACTTTCATGAAGAGTAGAAAAGTTAAGTTTTTGGAAAAATTTCACTTTTTGATGTTCAAATAAATTTCAACTCTTGATTTTTGGAAATACGAATACTTAATTAGGAATCATAATTTATATTTATTTTGAGTTCATGAACATTTCATTTTTGTAATAAATTCTTTTAGCCAATTATTTGCAAAACATGAACTTTAGGTGTTTTGTGGAGAAAAATTATTCTAAGTTTTATTTTCTTTAAACTTCCTTAAGGAAAATTTTGGGTAAATGACTCTTCCTAGATTTTCTCTCTTGGTGAAAAGGGTTCTCGTGTGTTTTTCAGAAAAGAATTTCAAGTTGTAAAATATTTTCCACACATTTCATGGGTTACAGCATTAAAAAAAAAAAAAATTAGGAGGTTGATTTTGTTTTAAACTTTGCTTCTGGATTTTCACAAAATATAAATTCCCAAATCTTTGTAAATATGAAGTTTAACTAAAATCATGGTCTTATTTTTAGTTTGCATCTTAGAATACCTTAAACTCATAGTAGAAGTTCATTTAACTAATTATTCTCAAGAACATGAATCTTTACATAAACTACTTGTAGCAAAAAAAATTTCTTTTGAAAATTTTTGTAAACATGTGGCCTAAAGAAAATCATGTTTTAACATTTAATTCAACCCTTTGAATATTTTATACTTACTTTTAAAACTGTATTTAACAATTGTTTTTACTAGACATGGATTTTTCTTATCTATGATAAAAATGCTTCAAGTGGTATTTCTTAAATTCCACTAAGTCTTGACATCTTAAAAATTTAGACGGATATTATATTGTAAATCTTTATTCTTGATGGAGAGGTTCCCTATGTATTGAAAATAAGATTTTTAGGAAAATTTTTGTATAACTAAGAATTATGAACATTTATGTTTTTGAAATATTCATTTTAACATGGTAACAACATCACTAGGAGCATATATGTGCATGAGCTTAAAATAGAAATGAAATTAATAGCATGGTTAGAAATAAATAAACAAATTCATGAAGGTATTAAAATAAAAGCATGGGAATCTTAGCTTGTATTAAGATTCATCGGAACTTGAATAAATTCCAGTCACCATAAAAATAAGAAAAGCATAAAGAAATATAACTTGGAAGTCTTAGATTTTTTTTAAAGCTTTTCAAGACTTAAAATATTTTCAGTCTCATAAATAAAATAAAATAAGCAATAACAAATCATGGGAGTCTTAGATTATATTCAAGGCTCCTCAGAACTTAGATTATAAACAAGTCCCCTTTTGTTTTGACTTGAAATTAGATAAGTCTAATACTAAAAATTGACTAATCTTATTTAACAACATGAAATAAATAAGAGCATGAAATAAAAGTATGAAATAGAAAGAATTAGATCAATGAGCATTTAGGCTCTATGGATATAGATATTACATATATTTACTAATATATGCAAAGTTAAAGTTAGTAACAACAGCTCTTCATGATGAAAACATAAATCATGAAGTTAATAAAACATTAATGATATGTTGTTTCTATATTTTCATTTCCTAGCACATTGCTCATGGGGATTTTATATGAAAATAAAACATACATAATTTTTATGTTCTATTAACACGAACTAAGGAACAAGGTTTTATTGTTTTTCCTAACATGGAAGATGGATGAAAGAAAATTTTGAGAAGACAAATGGTGTGTGTGTGTATGATGCCCATATGGGTGGCGTGAAAGAGAAGAGAGGAGATGAGGAGAGAGTTCTTTAAGTTTCTCAATTTGTAAGAGTTTACTTACGGTAAAAAAAAATGTGAAAATAAGAGGGGCATGTGGTGTATTTATAAAGGAAAAATTGGTGAATAAAAGACGTAAAAATTTTTTTTTTCATGTGTGTGTGCGTGTGTGTGTGTAAAAAGAGAAAAAAAATTAATTTAAATAAGAAAAGTGTAATGAAGTATAAGAAAAGCGAAGTAAAAAGTAGTGTTGATAATATAAATATAAGAAATAAGTATGTAAGTTATAAGAGATAGGTGTAAGAATAGTATAATAAATAGCAAAAATGAAGTGACAAATTAATTTCCGGTATAGATAAAATATGCGTATAATAGCTATAACTGACATTTCTATGAGCTATAAAAATTGTATCTGATATTTTTATGAAACGATAAACCATTACATGATTTTTGAAAGATGAATTGACATTATTTTATCATTAATTGTTATTTGGCTTTGTTATCTCGGTTTGCGTACTAGCAATCAATTGCAGACTCTGTTTGGTTGACGAAATTTGATTTGAAAATTCGGATATCATATTATAGAAAATAAATTTGCATTATTTTATTACTAAATATTAATTAAATTATATTGTCTTGATTTACATATTCGTGGTTGGATACGGAAATTGATCCCATAAAGGCTTGATGCAATCGAAGTTTTGTCGAATCTGATCGTTTTATGACTTATAATATATATTTGGTTTATAATTTAAGTTTATAATATTTTTTCTAATTGGTTTAGTATTTTATGGTTTTAGAAGCTACGTGATCGAGTCTGGATTTTATAAGGTTTATGGTTAACTCTGTCTGTCTTTAGGGTTCCAGTTCCGTTTCTGAGTCTAAGGTTTTACCTATAAGTTACAAGTAAAATTTTGGGAGTTTTCAATTATAGGAAATTATTTCTTATTATTTTATTAATATATATTATTTGGATTACTATCTTGATTTACGTGTTCAAAATCAAATAGATAAATTGTTTAGCGTAGGGTTTTCGGATTGATTAAGCTTTTAAATCATTTTGTTGGAGATATGTTTTTGCTAGACATTTACTTTTAAGGTTTCAAGCTTTATTTAATTCATCTGACAACTTAAGGTTATTGAATGTTCATCTGATCCCGTTTATGGTTTATAGGATTTCAAAATTTGGGAATCCAAGTTTAATTCAATTTATATGATATATTAGAGTTATAAGATTTATTTCATTTGATCTTAGGTTTCTGAGATTTTGGTATGATTTGACACATTTTAAGATTTTGGTTATGATGATTCACGATGTGTTTTATTTATTTTACTAAAATTTTAATTACTCTTTTGATATGATTTCGGTTTATATTATCTAATTAATATCATGCTATTTTCTTTGATTTGCGTGTTTACTTGTTTTCCATCATAATTATCTGATATAGTATTTAATGTATCAAACGATTTGTTAAATACGTAGTTCGTACAAATAATTGTAAGCTTTCTTATGTAATTAGCTCTAGAGTCTTATCGTGTTACTTGTTATATTGATATTATGATTACGTGTAAACTATTACTATAATTATTAAATTACAAAAGTACTTATCATAATTACAATATTGAATAAGAATCATATAGCATTGTTACAAGTTGATAAGTTATCATGATTAATATATTATTATTACTGAAATAATTATTGTCCTATATAATTAATATTGTTAACTTATCAGAATTGTTTTAATATGTGGATCAATATAGTGTTGTTATTTATTATATGACAAAATGATCTTATTTATTTTTACTACAACATATATTGTTAGTTACAGTATACTTTTGATATTACTAATACCATGATTATAAATTGTAATAATGGTTTGTCATGTATTTATTATGCATCATGTGTCCAAGATAATCACGTGATTAAATTAGTAAAGGAGAATATTTTATGTGTATCAAATTTAGAGCCTTTTTATTTTATTATAATTATCCGTGTTATATTTTTTAATATTTCCATATGTAATTATTTACATTATTTGAATAACTTCTAAGAATTTTTTTTCTTTTTTTTTTCTCTCTTACTAAAGGAGGTGGTGTTATTTGTTTCTTTTGAGGGGTTATGATCATTGTTAATTATAAGTTTATAAAAAAATATTTATTTGCGATTGTTTTGGAATTTTACTCATTAGACGTTGTTTGATTCTATGTGTTTGATGAATCTAGAGATATATGTATCTTTAGTTGTTAAAGTTAAGGTTTTGCTTAGTGATTGATTTACGATGTCCCTTATTTGAGAATTTCTTAGGTATATTTATTGTTTTTCTAATTATTTTTCAAAATTGATTGATAATTCTTTTAAGGTTGCTATAGCCTTAATAATTAATTCTTTGATTGATCAGCACTTATTGATCAGCACTTATCAAAATTAGGTTATGCAAAATTAGAGGATTTACAACAATGGCTTGGAGTTGAATAGAAATATGAAGTTAAGTATGCTCAGGGGAGAACATTCTTAGAGAACGAGTAACCTTCTGAAAGTAGCAAGCACCAAGGATTAAACTATGTAGCATTTTACTAAAGTGGACAATACTCAGTGGATCGAGTTTTGGGTTGTTACAAATCATATCAAAACAGTTTTTAACATATGAATAGTCAATTTTATATGATCTCGACATAATTTTTGTATGTGATATTAGCTTTATTAAAGAAAGTCGTTAAAGTCATAAATGGGCCTGATTTGATGTTTACATAATTCCCTAGCTAAAATCCAGTGTTATTAAGTTCTATTTACTTTAGTTCACTCTGAAACCCATTCATACTCACTATCTAATCACTATACATAATTTAAATGCTTTAGAATAATAATCTCATATAATGGAATCCTTCTTTACATAATTCTTACTAAATACTTCTAATAACTTACTCCAACCTTGTGTTCACTTATGCTCACAATTTATTGATTCCAATGTTGTAATCAAGTTAGTCAAGATTTGGTCCCTAATCCTTGAGTTTGGGTTCTACTCATTCTTTCGTTAGAAGTTTAATGGAGGTGTTCGCATATTATCAATCTATAATCAAAGTGTAAAAGGAATAAAATAAATGAAGAAAAGAGATGGAATAGCAATGTGGACATCCAAGAGACTTAATGCGTGTGTTTATATATATATATATATATATATAGGTCTTTCTAGACAAAATCTATTTGTAGAGAAGACGGATTTGACTTAAGGATGGCTTAAGTAATTCCTTCCAAAGGAATTAACTTGGGACCAAGCACATGTCAACGGAGAATTTGGATATTGCTCATGCTTAATGATACATACTATAAATATTTGTTTAATAATATTTTTGATAAAAACTTATATATCTATTATATTGAATATTCTGAACACCATAGAATACTTAAAATCTTTAATTTAAGACTTTTATTTTTCAGTTTTAATATTCGTTATCGTAAATATAATTTATTTGTTAAGGGTTTAAGTTATTAGTGTTTTGATATTTTATGACCTAATTAGTAATTAAATTATCCTTAATTTGACTTTATCTATATTTATTATTATAAATTTGCAAGTTTTACATTTAAGCTGTCATGCTGAAGTTCGATACACATGATTTGACCATGATGGATCTTTAGGAATAGATGATTTCTCTTATCAATGCCTCATCATCTTTCATATGATCCTCACAATTAAGCTTACATATCTCCCTATCTTAAAGGGATGCTTCTACCAACCTTATGATCATTTAATTTCCAAGGTATCATATGATGTTTATGCTTGGAGAACTTATAAAATTTGATCAAGCTAGATCAACAAGGAAAGTGAAAGTTTTGTATAACATATTTCCTTTACTTAGATTCTCAATCAACAAGCAACTAATAGCATGATTTTATATCTTCAATTCCTTTCCTAACACACCTAGAAATTATGTCACATCCCGAGGGATATTCTAAACGTGACAGTCTGTCGTACACAATATTAAAGTTTAGGAATGACTTCCTTAGTCACGCAAAGGCTTCCATATCATGCATAAGGCATACAACACATCAGAGGAAACGTATTGGAGTAATGCAATTTACTTTGATAACAATTGAATAACAAGGCAAGATGAATACTTAATATCAACATAAATAAGGTCAGTTACAATTCTTAGGGGCAGACCCCTGCTAATATCTTCAAGATTACACAAATACACTTCCTATTATCTCCAAGACATTAACATATCATATATAACTTAGAAAGAAATTTCATGAAAGTAAATCTACCCTGTGTTTCTACTCCTTCCACAAAAGCTCAAAGATTCGCTAATGATTTCCTTAGTATTTCGATCCTCGAACACAATCGTAAACATACATGTTTCAACAAAAGCCTATGGAGGTGTAAACTTACAACGGGCTTCATGAGATATTCATTTTTTTTTCGTACTGTGATTTCAAACAAGTTTATCTACTTTCACTCATATGCTATGCAACAATCATATGATTACACAAATATATATGGTTATCCCAAGACTATATATAGAACGGATTTACCTCTCCGTATGGAAGGTTAGGAAATTTAGATACAAAGATCCTTACCATCTTCACTGCTAGTCCTTGAGCACTCTGCCCTTAGTGATTGATCGGCGCGGCTCATCCTTAGGATGTATCTCGGTATGCTTTAGTTCCCTAAAAATAAGCTTAACCCTTGGCCCTTCTGATTCCTCACGTGGTAGTAACAGTCCTTATTATGTAATTCAACGGATGCAATGTATGTCCTTTTAATTTATATCAAGGCTGAGTATAATTATGGTAAACTCAAAGGTGATCAAATAATCATTATACACGCATAAGTAACATGCAATATTAACGATATACTTAAACAATCATTTGTGGATTCCGATATGCTTAGCATCCATTGTCATACATGCATGAAGGCATATACATATAAACTTATACCCCATACATGTAAATTTTATCTTGTACCTATAGATCTAGTGCAACTATCTACAAGCACAAGTAAGGTAACGAAATTTAGAGGGAAAACTCACTCGTCCATATCGCAGTCTTAGTCATAGCAGTCCTAGAAGAGAAATCACGTATTCTTCGTCACCTAGACAAAAGAAATACTTGTGATGAGTATTTCGTAGAAGGTCTACTTAAACTTTCTAACTCTATTTGGTTATTTTCGTCAAAATTTGGATTATGTGGAATCTAAACTTAAAATGGCCATAACTTTTTATTTTAACTCTGTATTTCGCATATAAGATGTCATTTTTCCATCTACTCAAGAGATCTATTTATTTAAGGTTTTTTTTAACATTCTAATCATTTAGGTTGGAAAAATGGATCGGCACAGCTCTAGCACTAAAATCTCAGCCTTAATTTGTAATTTTTCTCTATTTTATTTCATCCAAAATTTCTATAGCAAACACATAAATATTTATATAGTTGAAAATTCTTTTAATGCATTTATAGACTCATATTATATGCATGATTCTAGTATTGCTGTCTTAAAACTAAATTTGTAAACAATCTTTGTGAAAGATAGAGTTTAGTGAAAAGTCACTCCTTGACTTGTGATTAAATTTGCTAGTTTGTAAACATGTGACTCAATCAACAAAGAAATCATGACTCAGTATATTTTGAAATCCCAAAGGTCTCATAATTGAAAAGAATTCCATTTAATAATTTATTTTATAAGACATGGTTTTACTCGTTGGTGGTATAAAACTCTAAATATATTCCCTTATAGAAATTTTCTTAAGTTGATTCATAATTGAAACTCTAAATTCTTAGATTTTGTAAATATGGAACTCAATTATAGGAAAATCATGGTTTTATATCTATTTTGAGCTTTTGAATATTTCATCCTTATATTAGACTTATTTTAGCTAATTATCTTTCAAAACATGAAACTTTATGTGATTGTGACAAAATTCATTATAAGTTGTATATAAAAATGTTTTAAGTTTTAGCTTATAAGGAAAATTAAAGAAATAGCTTGTTTTAAATTCTTATTCCCATAATAACTATTTTCTACATCCATAATTTTTCAATACATTGGCCTTTGTTGGGTTGGAAAATTCCTTAGTTTGTTACAAGCGAGTCTTTTGATTAATATAACTATTATTCATATCTTCTTAATTTCATTAAAAAAAATGGATTTTTACTTCTTAAAACCTAGTTCTATAAGTTGTATATTGATTTATTCCTAAGTGGGTTTTTAATTAATGAGTTGATTTTAAACTTGACTTAGAAAAGTTTGTTTGGTTCTTAGCATTTGTTAAAGTGTTGGTGATAATCTTATAAATAAGTTTTTTTTTAAGAAAATTTTATAAAACAAAAAATTATCAACCTTAAGGTTTTAAATGATAATTTTATTTTGGTATTTTGAAAAGAGAATAAAGAATTACTTAGTTAAACTTAGAAAAAGTCATGCATGATAACAAAACTAAGATCTATGATGAACTTGTCTAAAATGTTTGAAACAGCATTTTATTGGAATAAAATTCTAAATTTTAATAGAACATTTCTCAAGTGAAAATTATATTTCTATAGTAGGCTTAACTTATTTTCTTTAATAAAGAAAGAACTTCTCTTATTTTTATTAAGACAACAACAACATAATCTTATATGAACATGAGTTTATAATTAAGTAACATGAGAAAAAAAATTAATATGAAAGATGGAATATACAGGAATGAAATAAGCACATAATGAAATTCAAGTATTGGGAAGTCTTAACTTGTATCAAGACTTCCTGAACTTAGACATGGGCAGGTCATTTAAAAAAATAAGAAAACAAATAAGAAAATTGCTTGTGGTGTTTTAAACCGAAGCCTTTTAAATTTATATTTTTCTAAATCGCCCTTCTAACTATGATTTTCCATAGGGCAAGCACACCCATCAGATGTAGTATAAAGAAAATGATCTAGGTCATATTCCAATGAAAAGTTGGCAAGTATTTCTACTTCTATCATTTTCCTATTATCTAGCCGATGAAAAACAAGGGGGAAAATCTATTAAAGTAAGAGCTAATCTAACCCTAAACTAATAAAATCAACAATCACAAGTAGGAGATCTTGTAGCAGCATACAAAACTGAAGATAAATCAATTCACAAGGTTACTTGGGTCATGCTTCACCTTAGATCTATTCATGTAGCTTAAGGAATTTCTTAAAGAAATGGTTGTGTAAATTAAAGCTTCTCTCGAAGTCGATAATTCTAGATCTAACTGAATCCCATGGTCTGAAATTCCAATTAGATCTGCGTAAAGCTCAAGAACCTGTTGCTTTAGAAACCCAACTCAATGAATTTTAAAAACAACTGATGGAAGACTTTCACTTGTCCTCGGCAAGAGATATCCAAGATCAATCTCATCAATAGCCTAGATCGATCGATTAAAATGACCTATCGATCTATTTTAATGAAATCAAACATGAACCCATATTGTACACTATACAGATTCAAGATCTATTAAGCTAAAGCTATTGAATTCAATAAATCAATCATGTTTTCAACAAAAGCACGGTTTAGTTACATGAAATTGATCAAGGATTCACAAACCCAAGCAAAATAAAACTACTCCTCCATGAATATGGCAATACAAATCAAAGATTTAGAGAAATAACATAAACCCATTAATAGATAAAGCAATAAGAGCAGAAATCCTTGATGAATTGAATGTGGAAGCATAAGCTGATGTGAAACACTAAGAGTTATTGTGTTTCTCTCTCTAACTTCCCTCTCTAAAGAGGAAAATTCGTTCTTCTAATAGGGTTTTTAGTAAAACCCTTCTAAAACCCAAAAAAATTGTCTCCTTTTGGTTGCTCGCCCATAGGGATCTGTGTCTCCCTTTAATGACAGCAAGATGAGCTTTTATATGCTGCTAATTTCATCCCTTCCTATTCTACCGTTGTTGTGCTGGAGGGAGGGCTGAACATAAAATGCTTGTTCTTTGTAAAGTCTGACCCAAGCTTGCTTTATTTGCTTCAAATCATCATATAATCTTCCAAATAAGCCCGTAAAGCCTGAAAACAAATTTTAACAAAATAAATGTCCCTTTCTTCATTAAAATACATTTCTTTTTTCTAAATCCTTCAAATAATTTAATTCATTTAGAATCATATGCAAAATATTTATTTTTCTCAAAAGTCATTCGATAGCCTTTATCACATAATTAGCTTATGCTCAAAAGATTATGTTTTAGTCCTTTAACCAAAGAAACATTTTCAATCATATGGGAGGATGACCAATAGTACCTGTCCCAATTATTTTACCACGGCTATCATCACCAAACCTCACATATCCTTTTTCTTTCTACATTATGCTAGTAAACAAAGAAGTATCTCCAGTCATATGACTGAACATCCACTATCCAAGTACCAAGTTCCTTTTATTTGTGCTCCTTGTTCCTGCAAATATGCATATAAAGATGATCAAACCTTTTTAGGAACCTAAACAAGCTTGTTCATTGATAAGTCAAGCTCGTCTTATCTTGTTTCTTAATTTGATATGTACCGAACTTGTTTCTTTTGTAAAAACAATATTTTTCAATATGACCTACTCTATTGCAAAAGAAACATGCATGAGGATGTGTATTATACCTTTGATTTACCTTTTGATGATAATTTTGTCTTGGATACTCATTATTATATCCATACATGTAGTTTCTGCTATACCTTTTGATAGGATATTTTTGTTGAGAATACCTTCTGATGTAGCATTTGCTGTTACTGTTCATGCTTTTTTGATAGTTATTTAGCAAATTTGTTTATGGATTCATGTGGTTTGACAAATATTGTCTTTTTTACATTGCTTGATGAATTTCCACTTTCATATCCAAGTCTATACTTGATAAAAGAAGGTCTTTGACTTCTTATAAGCATATTTATCTTCTTGTCACTCTCATTAAATTTATTAAAAGTATTCTTAATAGACCAAGACAAATCTTCTACTCTTCCTTTTAAATCATTAATCTCACTTTTCAAAACATAATTCTCTTTCTTTAAAGCATTAGTTTTAACAAACAATTTCTCATTGTCATTCTTTAAAATATTATTCTCATCAATAAGTAACTTATTTGTTTGACTTAAAGCATCTTTTTCATTCTTTAAAGCCTTATTCTCAGCATCAAGTTTAGAGATTTTTGAATCTGCCTTTCTAAAAGCTTTTAGTAGCTTTTTCATCTCAGAGTGCATTTCATTTTCACTCATTTTATCTTCGAAATCAGAATTTACCTTGGATGTAGTCATCAGACACAAGTTGGCTTCTTCTTCATCTTCACTTGCACTTTCTGATGCATCCAAGTCGCTCCAAGTTGCCATCATTGCTTGGCTTTTCTTTTTAAACTTCTTCATCTTTTTCTTCAGGACTAGACACTTGTATTTGATGTGACTAGGTTGTTTACATTCATAACAAACAATCTTCTTCCTTTCTTTCTTTTCCACCTTCTCTTTAAAGCTTTTTACTGCATTAAATTTGTTATACTTATTGTAATTTTTAAACTTCTTACATTTTTTCAAAAGTTTATTTAATCTTCTTGCAATCATGCCGACATTCTCCTCTTCATTATTATTGTCATCATCAAAGTCGGATTCCTTAATGCTTACTTTCCTTGCTTTAAATGCTATTGCTTTTGAATTGCTCTCGGTTTCCTCAGTTTCATTGATGTGTGATTCATAAGCTAGCAGCTTCTCCCTCAATTGACTAAGTGGAAGCTTGTTTAAGTCTTGGGCTTCCTCGATTGCTATCTTTTTAGCATCCCATGACTTTGGCAATATTCGGAGTATCTTCCTAACAAGATTAGAATCATCCATGTTTTTTCCAAGAGAGGTTAGTTCATTAGTCACAGCAGTAAAGCAATTGAAAGCATCCTTGATTTTCTCATCAAGTTTTATTTTGAATAATTCATATTGTTGTAATAAAGCATTAATCTTTGTTTCCTTAATGGTATTGGTTCCTTCATATGTATTAGACAACGTATCTCATATATCTTTTGCTATTTCACAAGAGGAAATTAAATAAAATTCAGATGGAGCTATTGCTGTGAGTAAGAGATTCTTAGCCTTATTATTCTTCTCTATAAGCTTTAGCTCGGCATCAGTGAATCCAGCTTCATCAATCATTGCCACTTGAGTATCTCCAAATGCTATCACGTACCAAGAACCATAGTCATTAGCTTTTATGTAAGTAGACATGCGCATTTTCCAATACAAATAATTCGTGCCATCAAAATAAGGAGCTCGGTTAATAGCATTGTTGTTTTTAGCTGATTTTTAAAATGATCACTCAATTGAAATAAATGAGCACCGCTCTCATACCAATTGTTGGTTTTAAAAAAATAACCAAGAGAAGGTTGAATTGGTTATTAATAAAAATTTTACATTTCAAAATTTCAAACAAATTCACACCACTTAGTTACTCAACTTTAATGGCTTTAAAACTTTCTTCAAAACAATAAACTTAATAAGTAAAATCTTTAAACAAAATTTGGATTAATCAAAGTCACTTAAATACACGAAAGATTAAACAATAAATTCAAAGTTAAATTCCCAGTTTTACTTTCTGATCTACTATTTGCTTAAGAAAATATATTCTAATTACTCTCTGATCTACTTTTTGAGCGTTAAGCACAACTAAGCAAAATAAGTAAATAAGCATGAATTGAAGAGAGATAAGAGAATGCAAAATCAATTTATAGAGGTTCCACCTTGAGCGTCAGTTCTCTCTTCCAGCTCCAAGCCGCGGACCCGGATTCCACACCGGTATGTTCCATTATATCCAATAATCAATCAAGTTACAAGTTGTCTTTGCCAAAGTACTTAGCTACAATGCACTCAGCTTGATTCTCCAAGCTTCTCCTTAAGCTAACAATCAATCTACTTATAACTCTTAATCTCACACAAAGGTGAATAAATCTAGATAAGAGGAAATAGAATGTGAATCCTCAAAATTTCTAACAAATAAAAACAATTAAAGTGACAGTAATTTGCATAAATGAAAAAAGAAATTCTTGTTCTCTATTTGCTTTTTGCTTTTCACGTAATTGTGCTATCATTCTCTATTTTTGGGCGCGTATACTTATCCTTGTTTCTACCAACAGCTAGGACGTTAAGTAGATAAGCTTGGTTCCTAATATTGTGCATGATTTTAGAATATGATCAACTTGTTTTAGTCTTCTTCAACTACAAAATTTGAACGAGTTGTTCTCTTGTTGTTGTTATATTGTGTTTTGCTCAAATGGATAAGATTAAGTATCCAACAGCTGAGATGATAATCTTAATCTTGAATTTTTAAATCTGATTTGAGACATTGTTGATGAATTTTTACTTATAGTACTGTTCATATGAAAATAGGATCATATCTTTTATAATTTTTGAATTCCTTATATGAACAAATATTCATCAGACAATTTCCTTGCATATATGAATCGTGTCTTCTATATTCCTAAAGAAAAACTTGAATAACCTGTAAGAAAAGTCTTTTTTGTAGATCACGTGATTTTCCTTACGGTCAAAAACATTATTTTCCCAAAAATAGACTTTAACCAAATAAAACTTGAATCCCCATGGATATTTGAATAAACTTAGTAGAACATAATTGAATGTATTACCCAAATACACTCAACTTTGAGTCGGGTCTTCCAAATAACGATTTAATCAAGGAAAATCATATCTGAAACTTTCTGTCCCTGTTTTACAGTTTTTACAACTTTGCAGGTGTAGTCTCTGATGTACTTTCTGATTGTTTTAAAAAACTTGTAAACCAGTGGAGAACCTTCTGAGTAACCTTCTGACTGTTCATTTGTTCTTAAAAAAAAAAAATCCAAACTTTCTAATATACATTCTGAATTGAGTCTCTTTTGAACACATTTTCATAAAACAACTTTTATCATATTTAAGTACTACACACTTTAATAAATTTGTTAGTAATTACTTGATCCTTTTTGTTATCATCAAAATCATTATTTGAGAGAAACCAACAGAATCCACTAATCGTAGTCCATGGAATTAGAATGCTCATTACAAGTTAAGCTCAATGAGAAAATTCACACAAATTCAAGTAAAAACAAAAGAAAAGGTAAGAAATGACTAGACTAATGATTCCAAAATATCACCATCTTCCCCGGTAATGGCGCCAAAAACTTGTTTCTAATTATGTAGACCAAGTTTTAAGTTTATAAATTTTCTTTACTAAATCGTTATCTAGCTACAGTCCTTAAAAGGCAAGGCATGTCAAAGTAGCATAGTAAAAGGATCTAGGTCGTATTCACTAGAAAGTTAGGGATTATATCTACTCGCTCTTTTCCTATTATCTAGTTTAGCGAAAACAGGGGGACATTTACCTAACTAGAAAACGAAAAGCTAAGCTAATCTGAAATTAACAAGTGTCGCAATAAGCATAAAAGAATTAAGATATATCAATTTACAAGATGCTAGGATCATGCTTCACCTTAAGTTTATTCATGTAACTCAAGAAAATCTCAATAAATGTGTGTTGAATTCTTAAACCGTCGAACTCATAGATTTATATTAATGCCTCTCTCAAGTGCCATTAAGAACAAGAATCATTTGATAAAAAAACCATTTTAATGAATTTAAAATCAAGTAACAAAATGTTTCACCACTTCTAACTCTAGATAGTTATGAGCAACCTCATCAATAGTTTAGAAATATTCATTAAAATGACCTTTTTGATCTGTTTTAATGAAATCAGATATGAACCCATATCATACACTATACAAATTCAAGATCTATTAAGCTCAAGTTATTTAATTCAATAAATCAATAATGGTCCAGTTTAAGCATAGTGGAGTTACGTGAAATTAACCTAAGGATCCACAAGACCCAAGCTAAATCAAATACTCCTCCATGAATGTAATAGTACAAATCAGTAATTCAAAGAAATAGTTAAAGATCATAATGAGATAAGGCAATAAAACAATAATCCTTAATGAATTGAAATAATAAAATCCAAAAGCTGCTATGAAACCCTAAAAATCTGCAGAAACCCTCTCTTAACTCTCTCTCTAAAATGAATATTTTCGGATGTTTTCTAATCTATTCCCTAGTCCTTGTCTGTGCTTTCTAGGGTTTTGCAAAAAGCAAGTATTTATAATACAAAAATGATGACATTGTCACACCCTCATAGGATACCCTAGTAGTTTCCATGTAACATGTGACAAACCGAAGTTATACACATTTATTTCATTTCATCCGAGATTTCCAGAAAGTTACATAATTATGTAACTACCAGAATACACCGTAGCGTGGACATTTGAAATAAGATCGAGTTGATTAACACAAGAAAGATATTGCATACATAGAAGTCACATATAAGCATGGTTGTCAAACTCGCGAGTCCACTCATATATTTCTACGAGTTTACAAGTTGATAATGAGATTTCGATTCAACTTGCATATAAAATTATTTTTGAGTAAACTCATAAGTAGAATCGTAAAATCGTAGAATCGTATAATCAGTAGTAGAATTAGTAAAATCGTAAAGTTGTAATTTTACACTTTTTTTTTCTATTTGAACTTTAAAAATGCAATCAATTTAATATTTTTAAATTTAAGGTTATTGGGGTTGGTTCTTGATATGTATTTTAATCTAACTTAATTTTAGTTTTTTAATTTTTTTCCTTTTATTTCTTTTTTTTTTGTATTTTCAGAGAGTTATTTTCTTTTAGGTTATATACTCTGATATATTTTGAACAATTTGAATGAAAATTAAACTAATGTGTACAGTGCTATATTTTTTTCCTTTTTAAATAATTTTCTATATATAATTTATTTGCCATAAATGCAATTATTTTTTGTGCAAATATATAGTGAACATGAAAATATTCATTACTGCACAAAACTAGTTACTCATACATGATAATTTAAATGATTTGCAATACATCTTAATAATTGTAAATTATGAATCATTATTAAATAAAATAATTATTTTAGTTATAAAATTGCACTAAATATATTAATGACCGTATGTGAATTGATTGGTAAAACTTAAATTTTGGTTGTATGTAACTAATTTAATATTAAATTATTTATTTTCATAATTTATTTAAAGTTTTATTAGTTTAGTAAGTACATCGATTTTTTTACAAGCAAATTTAAATTAGTTGTAAAATCTTATGATTCTATGTTTCGATTTTACGTTTCGATTCTATGGACTCGTTAGGGATTCTGGGTAGAAACTTGAGTTTGACAACCATGCATATAAGAATAACTTTACAAAAGACCTGAATAATTACATCATAAATTTACAACTTTGTCTTTAAAAGACTTCAACATTACACATTAATAAAAGATCTCAAAAAGTCTATATGACATTTACTCAAACTATTACAACATTAATCTCCCAAAAGTTTAATTAAAAAAAAAAACATTCTTCCATTAACTCATATTTCATTCCCTAGGAGTCTATGCTAACTTCCTCTTCTTAGTCATGGCTTTTTCCTTAAAACCTGTAAACAACAGTCTAAAGAGGCATGAGCATAAGAAGCTTAGTAAATAACAGAATCTTAACATAGTACAAACATATTCACATGATCTTTGATTAACAATCGTATGCAATGTAACAAACAACCCTATGTATCAAGCATAGTTGGAGTGATCGGAACCTAAACTTATGGAGATTTACGCCCTCTTTTAGGGGTTGAAGGATCAACACTAGTATTCCAAGTTTAGGAGACCCAAAGAACTAAGGAAGGAGTAATTATTTTAAAACTTGATTATTATTTGTAAATAAATATGTACGGTATAGTCTCAACTTCACTTAGGTCTCAGAATTTCTACTAAGTATTATCATTTCAAAGTAACCCTCATCAGGCGACGTCTTTCCAGTCTACTTAGTTCCTATAGAAGTGGCAACCCAATGATAACTTTTACTAGATTTACTAGATATCATGAAGCAATACCACATAATAGAAATGATAATACATAACGCGGATACAATGTAAATGCATTTGTGTGATATCGTGCAATGCATGTCTGATTCATTTATTGATCAAAGAAGAGTTAATCCAACTTAATTAATGACTAATCAGCTCCAGACAATAAAAAACATGATTGAAACAATCAATATTAGATAATTAGTTATCACTTCTAGCATTAAAAACTCTTAGCCAATCAAACAATCAGTTAACATACATTATTCCCTAATCTACATGTATTCGATTTGGGTTTCATTTAAAGTACATGCTACTACATTACAATCACAAACAAAGTGAAAATATTCAATTACTTACTAGTGCATCTTGGCTAATCGTCTTAATAATTAAATAGACAGTCCAAGTCTTAAACTAAGGTTCTTATAAAACAATAAATATGCATTACTAAGCAAGAATTTCTAGTAAGACTTAGGTATTCTAATTTAATATTATTATAACTTTAGGTATTACTCAACTATACATATTTGACTAATTCTTAAATTTAGGTATTACAAACTCAGCATATCATAAGTCTATGATTCTATGATCTAACTTAATTAAAATTTATAAGAGATCTTAAAATAGTGTTTGTAAATACATATAGATTATATTATATATATTATTATTATTTATTTTATTTTTTAATTTTTTTTCTATAAGGTGAAATAGGAGAACATATCACGGTCGTAATCCAGATTGTGATCACTATCATGGGCGTCATTATGCCCGTGATGATGACTGTTATCGATTTTTGTTCAAAATTCAAAGGAGATCAAGCCCCTTGTTACAGTCGTTACCTAGGTCGGACAACAAATATAGTCATGATCACTCTTGTAATCATTTTAGAAGATTTCATCTAGCTCCATCACACTTGTGATGTGGCAAAACAATGTGATCTAAGATCACCCCCTCCATCATGCCCATTATCGAATAACCCTAAGTTGTATTTCCAACTTCAAAATTTTTACACTTTCCAACTACTTATTATGACTTTATCTCCATCAAAAACACTTTCCCACACATGTATAAGGTTTATATGTTTTTTTTTTTTTACAACTTCAAAATGATTTTACACATATGAACTTACACTACACCAATTATACATCACTTCAACCTTAGACAACCAACCAAAGCTCATCGTATCTCTACTTTAAGCCTTAAACTATCATTTGCATCACTTATCTTCATCCATCTAACTCCAATATCCTTAACAACTCCATATACAACATCAACCAACATAACACTAACTACACTTATTTATTTTACAAAATAAACAAAGTAAAAGTAAGGAATAACTTACCTAAGATGAAAAATAAAGCTTTAAATGAAATTTTGGAGAGTTTTTGAAGAGAAAAATATGGAGGAAATGTGGTGTGTGTGCGTGTGTGTGTATAGAAATGGCATCTACTATGGGGAGAAAATGGAGGAGATATTTTGCTATTTTAATTTGATAATTATATCTAATAGTAATGGATAAAAGTAAGTTTGACTTTTAGGGCATTTAAGGGATATTGTGTGTGTGCAAGTGTGTGTTTATTATGGTGGAGAAAAGGCTATGGACTTGCATGAAAAGAAATGGGCTTGGGTTTTCATACAAATATTGGGCTTCTTGATACATCAAGGCTAAAAAAAATAAGATATTAAAATCAATACTAAGTTTTATCCCATTGCATTTAGAAATTTATTTGTATAAAAGTTCCTTAATTTAATTTATAATGAAAATTTTATGATTTAAGGTTTGAACTTTAAAAATATGAACTCATAAGAAAATTTCAAAATAACATAAATTTTAAAATACATTTATTCAGAATTTAGTGACTATTCTTCTTGAACTCATTCTACATAAGCGAGTATAAACAAAACCCTAAACTATGATATTCATTTTAACTTTTATATTAAAGCTATATTGATTTCAATTTTCCAAACTCTATTTTATTTAAGGAAAAACTTGGGGTTTATAGACATGGCATAATTGTCATGACAAACTTTATCTTATTCGTTATATAAGTGATAATGTCACTCGTGGCTTGGCAAAGGCCAGATCATGAGGTGAATCGTAGCCTTAGTTGATGGCCGCAATTAGCTCTGTTTCCGATCTTCCTTGCCCTCGATTGCAAAAGTAGGAGCCACAGTTAATCTATCCATTGTCTTTCTTTACTGTTTTTGCTCCAAACTTAATCAAATCATCTAGTTTCTTCCTTTTGTGCCAGATAGAGTTGGATAGAAAACAAATGAATAATAATAACACAAATTTATGGAATTTCATACAATAATTAATCAAACTAAACACAAATTCCCGTGATTTGAATAGAGTAAACATCAATTATCAAATTCGCCCACACATAAGCTTTTACTTGTTCTCAAGCAAATACTCATTAAAACACAACAATGACAACATCAAAGCTTATAAAGATAGGAAAACAAATCATTAATGGTACTCTATAAACTTCATATGAAAGATTTTATCTTAACTCCTTTGTCTCTTTTTCAACCATCCAGTAGCCTTAGCAATTGTCGCGTAAATTACTCCCCTCAATCTTACTATGACATGTGCTAAGGTTACTTATGCTACAACTACTAAGTTAATCTAGGTAAGTGTAAGGACTCGACTTACCTAATCTCTATTATTATACATGCTAAGTCCTCCAGCCATAATACTTAAGTATTACACACAAGGTCATCGTTAAAGGAAGATGTTTATGCTGGTTTTTTGATTAACCTGTTAAGTTACAAAACTTTACAAAATTGCTCATCTAGGAGTAAATAACTTTATATAAACTAATATAATAGTATCATCAGTTTGGTAACTCAAGAGTTACAAAACCATACTTTTTACATACATAATACAAAAACTTAGGTACTTTGTATTACAAAACATAGGCTTATGTGTAAGCCTCTAGTCTATACCATTGTATTTAAAAAACAAAGTCTTGTATGAGTCTCTTTCTAATAAAATAGCATAGGACGGTCCAGGAATCCTAGTTGTCCCATTCCTTAAGGAATTATTCAAAATTAGTATCATATCCCAAAGAATCATAGAATCCATCTTCATTTTCACCTGTAAAGGAAAAAGTAAGCCAAAGGTCTAGTACACAATAATGTAAGCAAATACAAAATGCCATACACTCCTGAACTAATGCAAAACAAGAAACAATAAATTATTTATCTTTATTTAAGTCAAACAAATCAACATTGGAGTGTTCAAACTATGAATACAATCTTTGGGGAACTTAAGAGTCCTGAGTAATAATAATTGCTTAGGGGGTTGATATAAGCAGTCCGGCTACTTATATCTCTTACATAACTTTACAGAGATAGTAATTTCATCTAGGGTTCACAGTCATTTCTCATATTTACTTAACTTAATCCATAATATCACCTAGTTTAATTATGCCCACAAACGTGAACTAAATCATTTTGCTTCTTCTTAAGAATAAGCAAACATTATATCGATACCGTTATCTTTATTGACTACCTACTAAGCCACTTATAAAATTTCATTGCATCATAACATAGAGGTGGCCTAAGCACCTAAATTATCATGCTTGGCTCAAGTAAGATTGTCGCTCCGCAAACCGAATTCAACGACACAAGTACAATCAATTCAAACACTTTTAAGTCAATCTTTAATTAGAGTTGACTTAGAAATGTCTAACCTAGCACTCAACAATCACGTCACTACATACTTGGATAAATGGATTTATCGAGCAAAAGACTAGTGTTCAAACATATATGGGTAAAGGAATTTGTTAAGAAAAATCAATTCATATAAAACAACGTTAATCCATATTTGAACACCAAGTTATTAGACCTTCATCAAACTTAAGCAAAAATTCAAATAATCACATAACTTCATAGTCATACATATACAGATATACATATCATATTCCATTATTAATTCATCTATTATTGTTATTTTTATTTTTATTTTTACGTGAACGGTATTGAGGGATCTATCACTTCCGTGATAAAGGTCGTGATCATTATCACGGGTACCATCATGGCCGTGATCATAAAGCACGATATACATCACTAGCCTTATCACCCCCATGATAGGAGATCCTGTATTAAGATTACGCCCTTGACATTGTCTTGTTAAATTTTTTATAAAAAGCTTCAGAGAAGATCATACCTGATGTCACAGCTATGGTTTAGGCCGTATCATTAGCGAAAGAATGAATAAAGAGGATCATGCCCTGTGTAACGTCCATCATCTTGGCCATATCAAGTTGTAAGAACACACAAAGGAGATCACAGGCCAAGTCACAGCCATGGTCGATAGGGAAATTTGATTGCAAGAGGATGACAGCCTCAAACATGCCTGTGTTGAACAAGGCGTTGACCTTATGATGTTTGTTGCAAATTTTTTTAATGTCTTACATCCTTTAGGTTGTTACTAAGATCTTATTTTTAGTGAAAACATGTTAAGATTAACTTATAAACATATTATCAAAGAACATCAAGTTTATTTGTATACATATATCCATTATACATGCATAAACATAACAATATCTCCCTTTAGCAACATAAATCTATCATGCATGTTTTTTTAACTTTATTATCAACTTAATCACTATAATTCTACTTATCTATCACTATCAACATCAATATACACAACATTTCACTATAAGCTTCATAAATCATTTTCTTAAACACCTAAAGTACACGTTTCAATTTACATATCTACTTCGACATGGATATTAGTATATCATTTATTTATCTAAAACATTAAAATTCCACTTCTATTCAGCATTTACAGCAACTAAAACTTATATTTACATGAAATATGGAAGAAATGGACTTATCTACTTGTATGGCTAGTAATATCAGCCAAAGCTTCTCTTTTCCACTTTCTTGGCTTAATTCTTACTTCTACTTGTTTCCTAGCTTGATTCTTTACTTAGGATCTTGTATGTTAAGGTTTAGAAGAGATCTTGAGATGTGAAATTTGAGCTTGAAAAGGTAGGTGTAAATGTCGGTTGTGTTGGGTTTGTTTTGGATTTGATATTTTACAGAAAGTGGCTTTTTAAAATATCCTAAAATCTGCCCCCTTTTAACTTTTAGCACATTTGGAAGAGTTTAGAAGAAGGCTTAGACATGGGCTTATATTGCATATGGGCTTAGCTTTGTTTATTAAGAGTTTGGGTTTGGGCTTTTGACAAAAATTGTAGCAAAAAGGGGTCTTCCAACTTAAGAAAAGCAACACATCATATTATAACACGTTTCAATTCAATATATATATCACTACAATTACATAATTACACCAACACACATATAATCCAAATTTTAACACATTCCAATACTAAAAATTTATCATGTCATCAATTAAAATTCCTATAACTTAAATTATCAAAATTTAGTTATGAAATCAACAAACAAAACATATACATAAATTAATTTAGTGTATTTAATTTAAGTTATTTTAGTAATTTAGCCTTTACCCTTACTGTTTAAACAAGATCCTGAAGTTGAAATTAAATTAAAGATCAAACAAAGCAAAAAGCATCAAACAAAGCAAATAGAGAATTAACTAACTTCATCCATTTACCATAGAAGTGTAAACTTCTTTACTCAACTCTCTAAGCAATCACAACCTAAAGAGAAAGCATATATATCAACTTATCCCTTAAACCTTTTTGCCTTTTTATTTCCTTGCTTTTCATTTTAGATATCATAGTTGACAAAGGGATCAAATCATGCTCTTCTTAGGGACCAAGCTTTGCTCATATGAACCAACTTAATTCTCTCTCTCTCTTTTTTTTTTTTTATATTCACCTAGCAGAGGAGTCAAATTTTGTTCTTCTACGAGACCGTTTTATTACACCTCATAAGGTACCCTAGTAGTATTGATGCCTACTAAGGCTTTTATGAAAATTTTCACAGGCATCAAACTATTAAGACACTTCGTGGCGTAGACATTTTAAAACAAGATTGCAAGATTGTCAAGATAAGAAATTTCGCATACATTGAAGTTCTTTGCAACTAATCTTTCATATATTATCCCTACAACTTAGGATAAATCCTTTGACATAACTTTACATCTCAAAAGATCAACATAAGATTCTATACAGGAGAGTTATCTCCATTAACACTCGAGCCTTGGACTCTCCCCTTGAAGCCTACTACGTCCCTTATCCTCATACTTGGATCCACTCTAGAGATTCTGAAATCATATAAAATCTATGGAGTATGAGCACACTAAGCTCAGTGAGATAACAAAATTTAAACCATAAGTCAAACAATATTAATCAAGTTATAGTTACAATCATATGTAATGTCGCACTCAAACATATGAAATGCACAGTTTGGATGACCAAAATCTAAACCAATGGGGATTTACGCCCTTCCTTAGGGGTTGAAGGGACCGGTAAAGTATCTGATACCCAGAAGAAACTGAAAACTAAGGAAGGGGGTAACTTCTCATCTCATTGCTACGTATAAATAATTATTTGTGATTAACATAACCTCAAACTTCTCCTTAGATAGAACTAAAGACAAAGGATTTCTTTTGAAATTCTTTTGTTACACACACACACACACAATCATCATAACCACTACTTCACCTTAGAACTATCAAGATCTCCCTAAGTGTTAACATGCTAAAAGCTAATTTTAACATGGGCAATGTCTTTTGGTGCCTGCATAGTTCTCGTAAGATCGAGTAACCCTATGATGACCTCACCTGACTTCTCCCTTTTAGTTAAGGCGTCATTGCATAATTGAAATATTAACACGCAACATGGGTACAATGCAAATGCAACATGCTTTCGTGCAATGCATGTCTAGTTATTAATTTAAGGGTTAGATAGATTTAAGTTAAATTATTGGTTGCCAAGCAATATTCAGACATTTATCATAAACTCATTACACATTAGCAACAAGAAGATTGTTATCGCTTCAAATGTTAAAGCTTGGCACATATTCATATACCATACAACATACAATATCCCTAACCCACATGCATAATTAATCAAGTTCTTATAAGATAGGTGCAATGATCACGCTTTTTCTATATGCACTTTGCAAAACTCTTTTTATTCTCTTTTTAAATTCCTTCAAATGTGCAAGCATTTACCGGCTAGTGTATCGATTGCATATGCAGTAATAAAATTTCGGGGAATACCAATTCATATCCACAGGGAGTGAGGGCTAGCTCTCAATTGTATTAGTCCTCATCATAGCTAGGAAAAAAAATAAAAATATTTTTAGACATTTGAGATATAAATATTTTATAAAGATACGAGATTTCCAACACTTTAAATTAAATTAGGTTAAGAGCCAACAGATCATAACAACAATTGAATGTATGCTATTGACCAAAGTACACTTGCAAATTTGAATTGCTAATGGGTTTAGTATATTCAAGTAATTAAGTACTAAATAAAAACTCCTATTTCCAAAGATAGTGATTATGCTAATTAACTAATCAATTTTTCCTATTCCTAGGAAAGTAATCAATTAACTAATCTTTATAAATCACCAAGCCCTAATCGAATCCTAATCAGTATCCCTATGCGATTTATAATCCAAATTAGCTAATCACGGAATTGGTTAGAAAAGAATTTTCCAATTACAATCCTAACCTAACGTGAATTCCAAAATAAATCCAAAATACATGATCGGTGAATAGCATCAACAACATGAACACAAGCAACAATTCAATCAACAGCAAAAAAAACACTAATAAGACAATTCAAATCAACAACTCAAAACTCTAAATAAGATCAATAAGAAAAAGCTTCAGATATCATCCAAAAAATGAAATCAAGTATAAAGGAATGAGATCACCTTAATCAGTGATCCCATGCTTAAATCCATGTTCAAATAGTATCTTCCACTTAATCCCGATGTGGAATCCTTAATCAAAATAAAAATAAAAGTTCTCTACCTTCTAAGCCCTGATCTCTATCTAGGAGCAAGGAAAATAAGTTTTCTTTTCATTATAGGGTTTCTTTCTTTTTGCAAAATCCATAAGAGGATAATATATATGAAAAGTTGTGCAGGAACATAGACAGGTGACCTTGACTGAAAATTGGCTAGCCTTCAATGTTCTAAATTATTTCCGAATGAAGATCGCTGGTAGCTTTGGATCGGTGTTAGAGTAGCTTTGATTGATGCTAGCTTAAGGTCGGTGGCCTTTCTTCTCCAGTAGCTAGCATATAAGTAAAAATTGAAGGTCGGTTCGATACTGCTTCTAAGCTCTATATTTGTTGTTTGTAGATGAAGGCTGGTGTGTTTTTGTTTGAAGGCTGGCAACTTACATTCCTCAATTGCTGCCTTTGAATGTTCCACTTCTCCAATTTTGCACAAATTTCCTCTCAATTGCTTGTATTTGTAATATAAGTCATTCAAGACCTAAAATATTAGAATAAAGCATGCCTAAGTACTATTTCCTTATGATTTCTATAAAATCCATAATAATTATGCATGATTTATATGATAAAAAGTGAGAAAAATATGCCTTTATCACAAGCATAACGACGTGATAAGAGTTCAAGTCACTTAGTTTTGTATCTTGTTCAGAAATCGTAGTAATCCTCTGGAAACTCAAGGTCTTGATGGAAAGCTCATATAAAACAACAAACATAGATTACAACTTCTTAACTTATGTTCTTGGTCATCGCATACCACTAAGGATGGGTCAAGGGTCACAACGCTACACAAAGGTGAGCTCGAGTCCAAGCATATATAGGGTTAAGGGTCATTTAGAAAAGGTTGCAGGGTACATAGATGCACAAGAAAGCATGTCGCGCCTCAACAAAATGGGGGTTGAGTGCTGAAAAAAATGTTCTTAATCACCGTCAAGTTTATGTCGAAGGCTCGATAGTAGGTCGTAGCCAAGACTGTGCCAAAAACACTGTTTAAATTTGATCTCGACAAGCTCCAGTAACAATCATAAGGTATGTCGAGGGCTCGATGGCAGGTCGCGATAGTCATTGAGCATCCAAGACTTAAGCATTTTAGGCGTGTTAGTTGAGGGCGAGTTAATGGCTCGACTTTTAGGCTACAACAAACATTTTTTATTAGAAGTTTATCCCTTGGCACTTGCTAAGCCTAACACTAAACCACATCGAGGGCAAACTTATGTCACGACAACAACACCACCACACAGAACCGCTCCTAAACAACTCTGCCCCATCATAACTCCTTTGGATCAAGTCTTAACAGTAAAACACACATAAAAACATTTTAAAACAATAGCTTCTAATCATAAACTGATCCAACAAGGGACTTATCATCTAAAGCCTATCTCTAGATCAACGACCGAACTTAGAGGCTGACCTACTTTATTTTATTACATGTTTTATCATTCTTAAGTCTAAATAAAGCTTAGAAAACTCTTGTTTCAATGCCTATAACAGACTTATCAAAACTATAGGCCTCAACCAACTCAAAAAACAAGTTTTTATACTTTTTAGAATAACAAGGCCTAGATAACTTGTGTTTAAAACGCATATGTAAACCCCTAAATTTTTCAAAATTCTTAGAAAATGATCATTGGGTTAAATACTGAAACCAAGACCCTAAAAAAAATTGACCCAAATTAAAACCGAATTTTAAATAAGATCAAATATGCAAATTCCTGACATTGAGAAAAGGCAAACCTCCAAAAACAAAATGAAAAATCCAGCAATCATTCGATTCAACATCTGTATGCCAACCAGATCATCTATCTTATCCCTAACATGTAAATCAATACGACATATGCAAATAACACTCAACGAAAAAAATACTAAAACCTTAAACCCTTCGGTGAATTTTAAAAACAAACTTTCAATTACCACCAAAAGTCAAACAAAGTCAACCCATAACGCTGACTCGATTAAACAATCTCAAGAATTGTTAAATACTAAATAAATCATAAATAAATAAATAAAGTAAAATGTAAATTTTGGACAAAAAATATAACACGATAAAAGAAACCTCAAAATTTTATGATCTTACAAATAAATAAAAAATTCATAAGTCAAACCAGAACCCTAAAGTTAACCTGGAGCAATAACAAACTCTAGTGAATTTAGATTCGGCAATCACATGCTCTAAATCTTTAAACAATAAAATTAAGTTAATAATAGGTTATAATCCTTAATAATATAGTGAAGCTTAAAAATATCAGACTCGTCGAAATTTAGTTTGTTTCGGACCCAAAATGAGAACATATTTCAAAAACCGTGTCCTGATGCACCGAATAGTAAAATATTTTGATAATATCATTAGAGGTGTAATAATATAGAGATTCCAAAAATATCAGTTTTAGAATTTTTTGAGATTTAAAAATATCCGATATAGCCTGTTTACAAGTATTTTTATTACTACCGATATTTTATTTATCTAATCTACTATTCATTGTACTATTTCTACTATTCATTACTATTCATCCATTTCTACTTTTCCTTACTACATACTCTTACTACCTATACATCTACTTTCTTATAATTTATATTTCCAATACCATTTTACATTTTTTATATCTTACATATTATTACTTTTTATTACAAAACAAAGTACACTATCTCTCCTCCCCTTCGTACCACCAGCCTCCTATCTCTCTCTCTCTCTCTCTCTCAATTTCTTTTTTTTCAATTTATTTTATTATAACAATTTCCCTTCATATTTATCTATAAATACCCCATTTCTCTCCACTTCTTTCAAACACCTCATTTTTCCTACCAAAACTCTATCAAATTCTCTCTCCAAATTTCTATTCTAAACTCTCTCTTCTCTCCATAAAACCACTACCCACATATTACTATAACCACCTCTCTTCTTCTTCAATAAAATACATTACCTTAGGTAAAACCTCTCATATTTATTCTTCATGTCATGTTACTTAATATGACCATAGTGCGTGTTTCCTAAACCTATAAAGATATGGAAGCAATAATATGTTCATGTTTTGTTCTTATTTATGCAAAAAAGTTATTGTTATGTTGATATTATAGGTCTATTTGTTTAGCTTTTTTGGCAAATACATACACTTTTTTCTAACAGATTGTTTATCAAAAAATAGATATAGACAAAAAAAAAAGTTAGCAGTTCTCATGAAAATATCAAATAGATTAAAAATAGACAAAATATAGATATAAACGAATCTATTTACATATATCATTTTGATACAGATATAGATACAGATGAAAAACAAAAAATCCAAACAAAACCTATATTATGCTCTATTTATTGCTCCTAATCTAACTTTATATATTATTATGTATATGTATATCTATGTTTTTTAGAACATAAATGCTCACTAACTTAACCTTTTATTATTGCTTTTATTAATATGCTTTTTCTTTTCTTTTTCTTTTTCTTTTTGAAACTAGTCTATTCTTTCTTTCAGGATGCATTGATGAAGCTAAGGCTCTCAATACTTGACCTTAGTATTATGCTCATTTACTTCTTATATTTCTCTTTATCTTATCATTTGATATTTTTCTCTTTTTCTTAAGCACATATTCATATTCATGGATGATCATATTGATTCTTGTCTCAACAAAAATGAAGAGGAGATTTTCTTAGATAAAGAAAAAACAAGACTAAGCTTTCTTTAAAATAAATTTTGTCGCTTAATAAAGATTTTTTCATCAAAGACTTGGAAATTGTTTTTGATAAATTCTTTTTAAAAACTTGGACAAGCTTATCATGGATTTTTTAAAGTATTAATAAAGAGGATTTCTTCAAGAAGTAACCAAGTAAATAAACATTCTCTTTTCAAAATAAGTAACATAAGATTTATTAAAACTCTAATGTGACAATTTCTTGTTATGTATATTTTCATGAAAACTTAATTATAGATTTTTACCAACTTCATAATTAAAACCAGGAATCAAACAATCTTTCTAAGTCGAGGTTAAGATCTACTCACTAAGTTAAAATCCACTTAGAAATAAAATCAATATACAACTTAAGGAACTAAGTTTTAAGAAGCAAAATCCATTTTTTTTTCTTTTATGGAATTAAGGAAATACAAATAATATTTATAGTGACTAGAAACTCACTTGTAACAAACTAAAGATTTTCAAATAAAGATCTATGTATGGAAAATTTAGGAATTAATAAAGAAATATTGTAAGCATGAAGGTTTAAAATAAGTCACTCACTAAATTTTTCTTATATGCTAAAACTTGAAACATCTTTTATACAACTTGGAATAATTTTCCTCATAACCACATAAAGGTTCATATTTTGAAAAATAATTAGTTAAAAGAGTTTAACATGAAAATAAAACATTCATGGGCTCAAAATAAGTATGAAATCATGATTTTCTCTAATTAAGTTTCACACTTACAAAATCTAAAAATTAGAATTTTGTTTGAATAGTGAAACTTAGAAAATTTTTTAAAGAGAAATACATTTGGTTTTTTATGTTACAAATAGGTAAAATCATGTTTTATAAAAATAAATTATTGAATAAGAATTTGTGAACAATATAAAAACCTTTAAGGATTTTAAAAATATATACATTGAATTATAACTTTCTTGTTGCTAATTCACAAATATACAAAATAGCAAATTAGTCACAAGTTAAAGAATGACCCTTCCTAAAACTCTATCTTTCACAAAATTGTTTGCAATTTTTTTTTGAGGCAGCATCACTAAAATCATGCATATAATATGAGTCTATATATATATATATTCAAAGAATTTTTCAATCATATAAATATCTATATTTTTGCTTAAAGATTTTTGGATGAAAAAAAGTTTGAAAATTTGTGTTTTGAGGACTTGAAATTTCGTAATGATTGTGTACCTTATTGTTTCCAAACCCAAATGACTTTTTATGATAAAAATAACCTTAGAAATAGATAGATCAGTTTTAGTATGTAGAAAACAACATCTTATATGTGAAATTCCAAGTTAAAATATGCAAGTTATGACCATTTTAAGTTGGGGTTTCGTATAATCCAACTTTTGACAAAAATCATAAAATAGAATTAGAAAGTTTGAGTAGAACTTTCATAAAATCTCATCCCTGGTATTTCTTTTTTTTTTAGACAACGAAGAATACGCGATTTCCCTTATTGATGACTATTACAGCTAAGAAGTTGCGATATGGATGAATGAGTTTTCCTTTACGTTTTATGTATTCGCTCATGTGTTTGTAGAATAGAGTACTAGATATTAGGAGAAAATAAACATAGATATGCATGTGAGTTATTATGGGTACTATGTATGTGATTCATTATGTGAGATCAATAAATGATAATCATATCGGAGCTCGACTGGTTGATTAATATAAATTGTCCATATATATATATTGTTGCGTGTGTGCAAATATTGATTGATACCTTAAATGGACTAATGTCGAATTGGAAATTTCCCATAACTAAATTGCTTATGCATATTGCTTAGAATATCATCTTCGCATTTTCCTACTACTCCTTGGTGTGGACCAAAAAGGCAAGCTACCTAACTACATCTTGAGGAATTAGGACGTTTGGGGAATACGACCTCATGGTGTAGCCGAGCTGGATTGATCACTTTAGGTAAGGAAAGCCCGGGGACTAGTAGTATGGTTGATTGCAACCCCAAGACGCGCTCAAATTTCAAGGAGGTCGGTGGTGACCCATTCAAAGCATTTCCTAACCCGTAATGGATGGGTAAATCCATTATATATACAAAACCGGATAATCGTATGTATTGTTTAATCATATGATTACTGCATTTCATATGCTTGCTTAATGAACTTGTTTGATTACTTTGTTATGAGTACTTTTACATAAAGAATATCTCAATAAGCTAGTTATGCTTATCCCCCAATAAATTTCTGATGTTGTAGGATCATCCTTTTTGCACCTGAGACTACCCTGATTATCTGAGTAGAACCTACATTTTTGGGAGCTTTTGGAGGAATTCTATTTGGAAGACTTTAGATTAAATTTCCTTCAAAAATCTTTCAGTTTTAGTTATTTATCTTAGTAAGATTATGTTATTATGGAGATTTATCAAGGGAATGCTTCGTAGGAGATGTAACACAAATGCAAAATTTTTATTTTTATATCTTGAAATCCCAACACAAATGTCCCATAAGGACATGTGAAAGTGGTCTTTTCCCAGTCTTTAAGAGCTATTGGGATTTGAAGATAACTAGACATTCGATCGAGGAAGTAGTAATAATCATGTCCAACTAACTGATAAAGTCATATTTTATTCTACTTTTCAATAATAAGATCATATTTATATATTATTGATTTTATAGATTTCCTAAAGAAATGGTACTTAATTGTGCTTAATTTGATATTTCACGTCTTGCCATTATGCAAATACAAGCAATTTGAAGAAGTTTCATGCAAATTTGGGAAAGAAATCAAGGAAGGCCAGCCATTATGCAAAGTAGGCCACCAGCCTTAATCACAGGACAATTTTTGCAATGTTTTGTAAATTCAGCATATATCTCTCACTCAAGTTCCTATTGAGATGATTTTAAATGCTACTTAAAGCTAAGAGAGAGATCTTCAATTTTCAGGTTTTGGGCGTGAATGAATTTGAAATGCGTTAGGGCCAAAATGTGTCATGAATTTGCTGCTATTACAATGATGGCATTCACGTTTTAGAAAATGGTTGAGTTTAGTAACTTGTAGCTATCTCTCTCATCTGATCTCCTTTTGATATGATTCAAAATCCCATGGAAATATGTGAGATAGATCTACAATCTTCATGTTTTGAGTTTTTGCTAATTATGAAAAATGAAGGTTGAAAATCGTATTGAAGTTACTATAAGTGCAGAATATCACTAAGAATTGCATCTCGACACTGTCTTAGTAAATTCAACATATTTCTCTCATTCGAGCTTTGTTTGATATGATTCAAGATCCTATTGAAAGATGAGATAAAGACTGCATTTTTCATGTTGTAAGTTTTGACAAATTCCAAGTGGAGTAAATTTGAAAGTCACCATGAACTTTCTATACACAGCATTGCCTCTAAAGTTGGCAACTGTCTTGCTTCGAAATAATTTTTATAATGTACACCGACCACTGGAGATTTTACACCACCAACATTGAAGCCGATGTACATTAAAAAATGCTCTAAAAAATCAATTTTATGAATGAAAGTCAGCTGATTGTAATCCTATACCGCCGGTGTACAGTGCTAGCATATCTTCCTTGCAAATTTTCATATATAAACTTCTCTTGTTGATCATTTGAAAGAATGAGAAACCTTAAGCACGGAAATAACTTCTCTCTCCATTGTTCGTTAATAGAATTAGGCCATAGAACACTAGTTTAATTTTCTTGTTGATTTGAATGAGGATTCCACATTGGATTTAAGTGGAAAACGTCATTTGGGTTTTGATTTGGATTTAAAAAATGGGATTATTTTGATAAGGTGATTTTGTTCTTTTCTCTCATATTCAGATTTGGATGATGTTTGATACTTGTTCCTTTTGATTTTAATTAGGGTTTTGAGTTGTGAATCTGAATTATTTTATTGATGATCCCTGTTGTTGATTAAATCATTGTTTGTATTCGAGTTGTTGATGTTATTTCACAAATAAGGGATTTTTTTTATTGATTTTGGAATTCATGAAAGATTGGGATTATAATTGGAAAATTCTTTTCTAATCATTTTTTGTGAATATCTAATTTAGATTACAGATCACATAGGGATATGGGTTTGAATTTAATTAGGGTTTGGTAATTGATACAAATTAGTCGATCGATCACTTTCTTAGGAATAGGGAATATTGATTGGTTAATTTAAGATAATAGCTTACTTTAGAAAAAGAAGTTGTTATCTGGTGCTTAAATTGTTTGAAAACCGAACCCATTGATAATTTGGATTCGTAAGTGCATTTTTTGTTGATAGCATACATTGGTTGATTGTCCAGGTCTGTTGGCTCTTAACCTAATCAATTTACAAATGTTGGAAATCCAAGATTTTTCTATAGATTAGTCTTATATGAAAAAAATCCAATAAGAGAAACAAATTTGATTTGCCTAGCTATAATTTGGATTGATATAGTTGATAACTAGTTCTCACTCACTGTGGACTCGACTCGGTATTCATCTATATATTATTACTGCACACGTACCCGATATATTGCCTATTAAAATTTACGCTTTTAAAGGAATTTTAAATTAACTAAAAAGAGTTATAAAAATCACATATAGAAAAAGCATGATCACTAACCTCTTAAGCATTTGGTCAATAAAAGGCAAGGGAAATGATCATTTCTGGTGGCATCATTAAGTTTTCGATAATCTATACAAACCTGTTAACCAATAACAATGCACATAGGTATCAGTTCATTATTTTGTTGCGAACAATTGTCATCCTCCCTTTCTTTGGAACCACTTGAGCTGAACTCACCAAAGCGCTATCCAAGATTATGTAGATAATGCCAAAATCCAAACGCTTCACCGCTTCTTTCTTCATAATTTTTTTCATATTTAGGTTTAGTCTTCTTTGTGGTTGCACTATCGGTTTGAATTTATCCTCCATCAATATTTTGTGGGTGTAGTATGAGGGTTTTATACCCTTGATATCAGCAATTTTCCAAGCTATTGCCCTATTATGCTCCTTTAAGACTCTTAACAACTTTTCCTTCTGCTCACCATTTAGCTTTGTGGATATAATTATAGGTAACTTGGAATTTTCTTCAAGAAAAACATATTCCAAGTGATCGAGTAATTCTTTTAGTTCTAAATCAGGAAGTTCTCCAACAAATGGTCTAAGTCTTCTTATGTCATCCCTAGTCATCACTTCCTTTAATTGTTCTTTCATAACTTCCCCATTCATTTTAAGAAGCGCAATTATTCTTTCTTGTGAACAAACTCTGAAATTCTTGCACTTCCTTTGCTCAAACATACTTCCAAAGGATCTTCACAAGTTATATTCCTCATCACCTTAATCATTTCAGAATCTAAAGATTCCACAACAAAATAGTTATCATCATCCATCCTTTGTTTAGCACTCTCAGACAATTATGTTTATCAATGTTAGACAATTTAATAATCATCTCGTCATCTCCTACCCTTAATTCTAATTTTCCATCCTTCACATCTATGATAACCCCTGCAATTGCCAAGAATCGTCTTCCCAAATAAAGGGAACATCTACTCTTTCATCCATGTCCAAGATCATCTACTCTTTCATCCATGTCCAAGATAACAAAGTCAACAAGGAAAATAAAATCATGCACCTTCACAAGCACAACTACAATAATCCCTCTAGGATATCTAGTAGATCTATAAGATAATTACAAACTCATCCTAGTGGCCTTCAGCTCCCCTAAATCTAACTTCTTAAACATATGTACGTCATTAAATTAATACTTGCTCCCAAATTTGCTAGCACTTTTTCAACAAGTAAGTTCCCTATTAAGCAAGGTATAATGAAACTACCTGGATCCTTCTTTTTCCTTGGGAGTTGATTGAGAAGGACAGCTGGGCATTCCTTCCTTAGTGTAACCATTGATATCTCCTCAAGCTTTCTTTTGTTCGAGAGCAGTTCCTTTAAGAACTTTGTTATATTTTAGAAATCGGAAGAGAGCGTCCACTAGAGGTAGATTTATGTGTAGCTGCTTGAATAGTTGCAAAAAGTTGTTAAACTGCTCCTTGTCTCTTCTTCTTTTGACTCTAGCTAGATAGAGACGTGGTGGTTTATAGGGCTTGATAGGGGAGGTCTTCCTCCTTTCTTCTTCATCTTTTTTCTTAACTATTTTGCTATCATTTTCTTTTTTCAGCTTCCTCTCGCTTTTCAACTTGATTTTCTTTTTCATAAATTTCTTTTTCACTCAATTTTTCCCCTAAACTTTTTACTCTTGTTATTGCTCTCTTTCATTTTTTTTTCTTCTTCCTTCTTCCTCTACAACTCTCTCCCACTTCTCAGTATGATAGAATGTATCCCTTCTTGAACTCCCTCCCAAAGCATGTCCACATAGTATTCATTTATATATCCAAGTTCATAAGAGAATTGGCATGACTTTGCATCACTAGCTTGGTATGTTTGTGGTGGACTTTAGAGTTTTTGATGAAGGACGGGAATAGTTGCTCCGTGCAAGAATTCTACTGATAAACACCAGAGTAGAGGAGTCCTTGCTCTGTATTCTGATATGGATGGACTAAACTCCACTGTTGCTGATGACTCCATTGTGCTTCCAAGTGAGTTGTCATAAAGTTATGACCAATCATTTCAAGAGGGTTATGGCAGGGGGTTTGGTAATAGAAGAGGATATCCCTCCTGTATGTTGTTTCCTTGATAACTCCTCGATTTGCTGAACTATTATTTGGATTTCTTGTTCCATTTCTAGCTAAAATAAACAAAAACAACAACAAAAGTGTAGATTAAAGAGAAATAAGAAAAACTAAACTAGCAAAAAGATTATATGCAAAGGTGGCTGGAATAATAAAGTGAAAGCTTTTAAGTAGTATTCTATTGAGCTTCATTTACATGAATTCAACACCGACCCCCCAGTACTAGTGTCAGAAAACTTGGTAGGTTCATTTTGTAGAACACGAAGTCAAAGCTTCCAAAAATTTATAAAAAAGTAATTAGTTTTGTTCAACTTCTATTGCAATCACCAATGCAGGCAAGCACATCTATCGAAGTAGCATAGAAAGTACTAAATCTTATTTCAAGGGATCGTTGGTGTCTACTGTACTCGCTTTTCATTTATTATCTAGTCAAATAAAATTTAGCAAAACATAATAAAAACAGAAATTATACTAGGGTAAAGGCTAAGCATGTACATGTTTTCAAGGTAAATTGTAAGATAAGTTTGTAAATGCAAGGAAAACCTTAGGGCTTGCTTCACGAAGTCCTTATCATGTGTTTTCTTCAACAAACTCATAGAGTTGTTCATTGGTGTATTTGCACCATCGGATTCACTAGGGTAAGTTCAAGCCTCTATCAATTTCAATAACTGCAAATCTAGGTTAGACAACAAGAATCTCTTATCAAGCTATCAACAACCTAGATTCGCATAAAGTTTAATAATCAATTGTTTTGAAACCAACCTAATGAATCTTAAAATAAGTGAGAGAAAGTTTCACCATCTCTCTCTTAAGGTGATTATGAGCAACTTCATTAGTAGCCTAGATCCTCAATCTATTCAGTTAAAATCAAATATGTATCTAAAAGATGCACCAATCATTTAGACCCATGAAATTAGTTTTAACTACCAATTACTAATATCCAGTCGATATTCGCTAAAACACGTTGAAATCATATGAATCGGTTCTTAGATTCACAAACCTTAAGTTAAATGATTATTTCTCCATGGATGCAGATATTAAGCATAGATTCTAAAGAAATAATATGGAATTAAAGATGAAAATACAAATTAAGTACAAAGTCTTGCAAAAACAAATGTCTGGTTTACAATAAATTTACCTAGAAAACTTCGAGATTTCTTAGCAAGAAGAAACAATTCTTTTTCCCAAAAATTCTCTCTCTATTCTATGTTAAAAATATGTTGCATATATTACTAATGACCATTGCATGCCTGTGTACGTTTATTTATACAAAACAAGGCATAAAAAATCATGAAGATTTTATTCGCTAACATGGAAAATTATTTATAATAAGATTCATCCTTATTCTTACGCGCATGTCTTGTGTGATACACCTCAAATATAGATCGTGAACCTTTAATCACATATACATCTTTTAGTGTAGTGGCTTGGAGTTCATCGAAACTGCAAGGTTAAGCGTGCTCTATGCGGAGTAATCTCATGATGGGTGACCTCTTGGGGAGTATTACACCAAAAGGACAAAACCGTGCAGAGTGTGGCCAAAGCGAACAATACCTCAGTAGGCAGAGTTCCGGGGAGTTACGATGGTACAAGAGCAGTTCACCAACCGAAAGTGGATGGTGCGTCTTCACTGCCTGGTGTGGTTCTAGATCTGTGTAACGCAACCAATGAGGACGTTAGTTCTATAAGTGGGGAAGTATGTGATACCCCATGTAAACCCTCAGATTTTAAGATACGGTTTATGCTTAAACCTTAAACCAAAAGTTAACTGGAGACCCTAAAGTCATCAAACCTATAATAAAACCTAGTAAATTTAGATCCGACAATTCCGCGCTCTTAACCCATAAAGAATGAAATTAATATAATTCGTAATAATATAAGGAATCTTAAAAATATCATATTCGCTAATTTTTAATGTATTTCGGATCCAAACGGGATCAGTTTCGAAAACCATGCCCTGGTACTCCCAACGGTAAAAATGTTAATAATATCATTAAACTCGTAAAAATACAAGGATTTCAAAAATACCAGTTTCATAATTTTTCGGTATTTAAAAATATCAGATATAGCTTAATTACGCGTATATTCTTTACTACCAGTATTAATTTTTCTTATCTACTATTCATACTACTATTCCACACCATTCATCTATCTCTACTTTTTCTATACCTATTCTTATACTTTACCATACTTATTTTCTATTTTTTACATTTCCATACACTTTCGTTCATATCATACATCACAACTTATTACTTTTAATTAACAAGAATAAAAAACAAAACAAAAACAAATATCTCTCTCTCTCCTACCTCTTCACAACTGGTGCCCCCTCTCTCTTTCATCTATATTTTTTTCTTTTTCAAAATTATTTAATTCACATAATTTTCACTCTTCAAAACTCTATAAATACCCTTTCACCCTCTATTTCTTTCACACACTCTTTTACTATACCAAAACTCTCTCAAATTTACTCTACAAATTCTCTCTCCCAAAAATCTACTTTCTTTTCTTTACTACCCATTTTTCTACATACTTCCTACACACATACTACCCAAAACCACTCTTAAACTACCACTCTTATATTTCTATCTAAGGTAAATATCTTACCCCCATATTCTTATCATGTCATGTAACTTAACATGACTATGGTGTATATTTCTTAAACATTTAAATATTATAGAAGCAACGCTATGTTCATATTTTGTTCTTATTTTTGTATAAGAAGTGGAGATTTCAAACTTGGTTATGGAGCCAACTTTGATAGAGAGGATTAAGGAAGCTTAACGATATAACAAGGTGATCCAAAGGATGAAACAAAAAGTTCAGGAGGGAAGATAAATAGATTTTGAGGTTGATGATGAGGAAGTAGTAAAGATGAAGGGAAGGTTATGTGTCCTGGATGACATAGAAATGAGAAAGGAGATTATGGAAGAAGTACACAACTCTGGGTACACAATGCACCTTAGTGGAACAAAAATGTATTAAGATCTCAAAAGCCACTATTGGTGGAATGGTATGAAGAGAAATGTAGCAGACTTTGTGATGAAATGCCTTATATGCTAGCAAGTTAAAGTGGAACATCAAAGGCCAGGAGGATTGCTGAAACCATTGGCCATACCAGAGTGGAAACGAGATCAGATTACAATGGATTTTGTATGTGGACTACCTCGAACACCAGTTGGATATGATGCCATATGGGTCATAATAGATCGACTTATTAAATCAGAACACTTTATTCCAATTAATATGACCTATTCAATGGATAAGTTGGCCAAGTTGTATATAAGAGAAATTGTGAGGCTATATGGAGTTCTGATGGGAATAGTATCAGATAGAAACCCGAGATTTGTATCAAAGTTTTGGATAAGTTTATAGAGATGTATGGGAACCAAGTTGCATTTCAGTACTGCTTACCACCCACAGACTGATGGACAATCGGTCCAGACAATCTAAACTTTGGAAGATATTCTTCGAGCTTATGTTATGGAATTCGAAGGAAGTTGGGAAGTACATTTGCCTTTGGTTGAATTTTCTTATAACAATATTTATCATTCGACCATTAAGATGTCACCCTACGAACCTTATATGGACGAAAGTGAGATCGCCTTTGTTTTGGTACGAAGTGAAAAGTGAGTCATTGGACCTGATCTCATTCAAGATGCGGTAAATAAGGTTCAAATTATCCAACAAAGAATGAAAGAGGCTTAAGACTAAAAAAAAGGTTTGGCGGATAAAAAATGAAGAGTTCTAAAGTTTAAAGTTGGAGATCATGTGTATCTGAAGGTTAATCCGAGTTCGAGCACAAAGAAAGCTAAGCCCAAGATATATTGGACCATTTGAAGTGCTTGAAAGAATTGATGATTTGTCTTATCGCTTAGTATTGCCACCAAATTTTCCAGGTATACACAATATGTTCCATATCTCGGTAATAAGGAAGCAAGTACCAGATCCTGATAGAACCATGGAGTTAGAACCGGTGCAGTTGAAGGAAAACCTTACATACGAGGAGCATCTTGTTCATATTTTAGATCGCAAAGCTCAGAAGCTCAGGAACAAAGAGATTCTGTATGTTAAGGTGTTATGGAGGAATCATTCTCGCAAGGTGGCCACTTAGGAGGTCGATGATGAAATTCAAAGGAGATACCCAAGTTTGTTTGAGGAATCGGGTACGAAAGCCAAGTTTTGAGGATAAAACTTTCTTTAAGAGAGGTAGGTTGTAAACCCCTAAATTTTAAGCTATGGTTTATACTTAAACCATAAACCATAAGTCAATAGGAAACCCAAAAGTCATCAAACCTATAACAAAACTTAGTAGATTTAGATTCAGCAATCCCGCGCTTTCAACCCCTAAACAACAAAATTGAAATAATTGTGGAAAATAATTCGTAATAATATAAGGAACCTTAAAAATATCAGTATCGCTAATTTTTAGTGTATTTTGGATCTAAACGGGATCAATTTTAGAAAATGATGCCCTAGTACACCCAATGGTAAAAGTATTTCGATAATACCATTAGACTCGTAAAAATAAAAGAATTTCAAAAATATCGGTATCATAATTTTTTGGTATCTAAAAATATCAGATAGAGCTTAATTACGCGTATATTCTTTATTTCCAGTATTAATTTGTCTTATTTACTATTCTATACTATTCATCTATCTCTATTTTTCTACACCTATTCTTTCGCTCTACCATACTTATTTTCTACTTTTTACATTTTCCATACGTCTTCATTCACATCATACCTTACAACTTATTACTTTTAATTAACAAAAATATAAAACAAAAACAAATATCTCTCTCTCTCTTCCCTTCACAACCAGCACCCCCCCTCTCTCTTTCATCTATATATATTTTTTAAATTATTTAATTCACACAATTTTCACTCCTCAAAACTCTATAAATATCCACTCTCCCTCCATTTCTTTCACACTCTCTTACCTTATCAAAACTCTCTCAAATTTACTCCACAAATTTCTCTCCCCAAAAATTTATTTTCTTTTCTTTACTACCCGTTTTTCTACGTACTTCCTACACATATACTACCTAAAACCACTCTTAAACTACTACTCTTATATTTCTATCTTAGGTAAATATCTTACCCTCATATTTTTACCATGTCATGTAACTTAACAGGACTATGGTATATGTTTTTTAAACATTTAAATGTTATAAAAGCAACACTATGTTCATATTTTATTCTTATTCATGAATAAATTTCATATTATGTTATTTTATTTATGTACATGTTATTATTATCGTCCTAACCTAACTTTTATAGCATATTATCTATATTTATGTATCTATATATATATATATATATCTTAAAGCGTATAAGCTCACTAACATAACCTTATTTATTTATTTATGCTTGCAATTTATTTACTTATTTCATGCTTTAATATTAAGACTAGTCTTTCTCGTCTTAGACTTGTCTTTATTAAGTGAAAATAATTTTCTTACTTTTTTTGTTTTTCTTTCTTTGTACTTGCCCATGACTAAATGCGGAAGCCTTGAAATCAAGCTAAGACTTCAAATATTTGAAATTTATTTATTGCTTATTCTTATATTTTTCTATCTTATTATTATTTTTGTCATGTTACTAACAATATATCCATACTTCATGCATGATCATATTGATAGTTGTCTTAATAAAAATACAAAGACTCTTTCATAAGTAAAAGAAAATAAGCTCAACTTACTTTAAAAATATAGTTTTATCACTTAGAAAAAAGTTTCCTTAAGACTTAGAAATTTATTTTAACTAAATACTTTACAAAGGACTTTTTACTAAGAATCACCGTAGATTCTAAGTGTTGGTGATATACAAAACTTTTGCAAAAACAACTAATAAAACTCCTCATTTTATTTTCAAACTACCATTAAAAGACCTTAAGATTTATAATATTTTTCAATAAGAGATTTCTTAAAAACTTGATATAGAATTCTTACCAACAATTTCAATAAGAACAAGGATCAACTCAAGTTTTCCAAACTAAGTCAAGAATCAACTCACCAAGTAAAATATACTTAGAAGATAAAATATGAAAATAACTTAGAAAGACTAAAATTTTTGAATCGAAGTTATCCTTCAAGAATCTAAGAAAATAAATTATATCACATATTTAATGACTTAAAAATCCTTAGTTTTACTTCCAAACAATTTAACATAATTTTGTCAAACTTCACTTTTTCAACTACCAAAACAAGATTGTTTTATGAAGAATCATTGATTTGGGACAACATCATTAGAATCAAGTGTTTATTATGAATTGTATATGTATTGAAAGGATTTTTCAACTATATATATATATATATATATATATTTATTTATATGTTTTCTATGGAATTTTTTGTTGATACAAAGTTAGAAAAATAATAATTTAAAGGTGGGAATTTTCGTGTTAATTATGTACCATGACTTTTAGAAAACCAAATGACATTTTATGAAGAAAAAACCTTAGAAATGAATAGATCTTTTCGAGTAGGTAGAAAACGGTATATAATATGCGAAATTCCAAGTTAAAATGAGCAAGTATGGTCATTTTAAGTTGGAGTTTCACTATACACGAATTTTGATGAACTTAGTGAAATAGATTTGCAAGATTAAGTAGAACTTTCAAGAAATACTCATTTTGGGTATTTCTTTTGTATAGCTGACATGGAGTCCGAGCTACCTTACCCGGAAGATTACTTTGATTAGAAGATTTTGCTATAATGGCCAAGTGAGTTTAAATTCTCGCATTTTTATACTTATGATTTTGCTTGTAGTTTAGCGGCACTAGAATTAGGAAAAGATAAAAATATGGTAACGCATGTACTTTACTTATATGATTGAAATTATGTTAAGTATATCGAAGCGGGGATTGTTAATTAATCATTGTATGATTTAGTATAGGAATGATTTGTCTGCAAATTCTATGATCGCTTATAAAATATCTAATATTATGCCATGACTACTTAAATAAAATGATTCATGCATGACACGTAGTGAGTCACATTGCATTCATTACAATATCCTTGGTGGTACAAAGGCATAGTAGTGAGGCTTGTAGAACCTAAAAATCTACTCTATGGCTTTGATTGCCTGTAATAAATAGATGGGTGGGCACCTGAAATAACTACAATTTAGCGGCTAGTAAGAGCTCATATAAAAACTACAAAAACATTATTTGCGAACTATGGCCTTGTTGTCTGGAACACCTAACCACCGAATGGAGGGGTAAATTCATTCAAACATATGATTCCCAAAAAATCATATGTATTATTTGCTCATGTGTTTGATTGCATCTCATATGCTTGTTAAATAACTTGTTTGAATATTGATTGTTTGCGTACTTTATTTATGGAATTAATTCTCACTAAGCAAGAAGATACCCCCTTATAGATATCTTTTGCAACACCACTATTTATGGTTGACGACCCAAGGTTCTTTCTCCCAGGTATTACGTTTTGGCTTAAGAAGTTTTTAGAAAAAGTCAAAGACTAGATGTAGATTTAGACTTCTAAGTAAATCTCCAATGTATTTAAATTAAATAGACTTTGATAGACTTTATATTTGATAGGGGAATACCGCTTTGATATGCTGCAAGACCTTTATATATTTCCATATTTAAGATGCTATGTTATGATTTTCATTCTTAAATTGCTATATGAATGTCTTCTTAAACAACTTGTTTTAAAGTTGGCTCTCTATGATCATGAATATACGTCTTACACCTAGTATCGAAGCTTATGGGATGACTAAGGTTGTCATACTTAAGTTTTAATATTGAGTGTAGCGGACTGTCGCGTTTAGGATATCATTTGGGGTGTGACACCCCTCAAATATAGATCGTGGAACTTTGATCACAAAGGCGTCTTTTGGTGTAGTGGCTTAGAATTTGTTGAAACTCCAAGGTTAAGCATGCTCTGTGTAGAGCAATCTCATGATGGGTGATTCCCTAGGAAGTATTAACACCAAAATGACAAAACCATGCAGTATGTGACCAAAGCGAATAATACCTCGGTGGGCAAAGTTCCGGAGCATTACATCTTGGATGCTAGCTCATAGGGTTACTTTTCGTGAGTCAGATTGAGCACTCAAAGGTTATTTAAAGTTAGGGCTTGATCTAATTTGTGGCCTTTTTCTAAGAAGCTCTTGAATTCTTGTCCAAATTCAACTGTAGGTATCACCGAGTTCACTGAGGGCTCAAATGTAGGCTGCGTTCTAAGCTGTGCTTTTCTAAATAAAGGTGTGATTTTTATTCAGCTTCAGTCACGGGTTGAATCTAGGGTTCGATCACCTCAATGCAAATTAGTGCAGATTGAGGGTCATGTCAAGGGCTCGATTTTAAGGCGTGGCTAGTCATTTTGCCTTCTTTTGTTTTGTTGTTTTGCCTTTGATGAGTCTTTTGTAGGCTTCGAGTAAGTTTTGTTTTGCACAATTGTTGTTAGTTTGCTTTAATTTGGTTAAAATCACTTCATTTCTTTCTTTCTTTTTTTTTTTCCTGGTCTTAGGAGCTGAAAAACAACAATGATAACATAAAAGCACAAGATTAATTGGTATTTAACTAAAATGGATCAATTAAAACCTAAATTCCTATGAATAGAATAAGATAAAATAGACTTATTAAAAATCTTTTCCGATGTGGAAGATCAGGCAAAACTGTAACCACAAAGCATACTAAGAGTAACCTTTGACTCTAATGCCTAATAGCCTAAAGAAATCCTTTTTAATGTGGAAGATTAGATAACACCGTGACCATAGAGCATTCTAAGAATAACGTTGACTCTAATACCAATTGTTGTAGAAATAATGTAATATTTCAACCACTAAATATACTATAATTTTATAAATGTATATGGAGTGAATTATTGTACTAAAAAATCACATTGAGTCAACTCTCAAAAAAGATTGGAGGGGTCACAAATTGTCTCACTTAAAAAATCTAGTCTCCTTAGATAGAATTTTCCTCTAATGATATTTAATAGCACAACATATCACTACAACTATACTCTATAATAGCTATTGAAATAACAATAAAATAGAGAATACAAAAAATTAACGAGGTTTGGCTAATCATGCCTACATCCCTGGATACTACCAAAGCTTTGTTTCACTCAAAAGAACTACAAAGTGAAATATTACAGAACAAGAAGAAATAAGAGAATTTCTTTAAAATGGGCTAAGCTACAAATTGTTTAGGATAATCAACTATGAAGGGAGGAGGATTTCTTTTATAGCTTTAGGAATGTCAAACATCTTCTAAACCTTTCAATGTGGGATAAGTTCTATAAATACTTCCCACTTTTCCATCATTTACTTTTATCTTTTCCATGTGGAACACATCCTTTAAATACATCCCACTTTATATTTTCCATGCGGGATGAGCCATACTTCAACATTTAATACAGGCCCAAAAGGAAGATTGAGTCCCCTTTATTCATAAGAACAAGTTTTTACTTCACCTAAAGCACATGGAATTTGATACCCAAACACATGGAAGTTGTTCTAGTTGTTTGATAGATAACTAAAGTTGCATGGCTAATGTATTGCCCTAGTATTGAAAGTAAGATTTAAGTTGTTTGATGATATAAATTTTGAGTTTATGCAGGGATAGTATTATTAAGTATGTGTAGTGAGTGTATATAAGTTAGTTGAATTAAAATTTGATGTTGAAGTGTAGGGTTTCAGCATGCTCTGTTTTTTCAAAGTAGAACATGAAAGCAACATGAGGTGATTTATCTAGTTGTTCATCTTACTGAGATTTGAAAATCAAGCTACTCAAGAAGAAGCACAAGGGATATACGATGGCCCAATTCCATCGTGCTTCTCACTGTGTATTTATTGAATGAAATTCTATTACAACACGATTAAACATGGTCACTCCTATTTACTATGTTTCTCTTTGATTCTTAAGAATTGAATTGTCAACGATGTATGGCTAGAACACGATTACTTCTATCGCACCATGCTTCTCTCTGACCTTCGAAGTGTTTGGCACATCAATGAAACAAATGACAAACACGACTTATTTTATTGCATCGTGTTTCTCACTGGTTTCTAACCTAAGGAAAAGCAAGACTGGAATACGGCTTGACCTATTACGTCATGCTTCTCTTTGAGTTCTAAACCATGAGCAAAACACGATGGAAGCACGGCGAGTTATATCTGGTCGTGTTTCTCATATGAAGAAACACAAGGAAAACACGGCTAATGTATGTCCCTATTTTCCTTAAAAATAAAATAAAATAAACAAATAAATAAAGATTGAGTTATATAGATATATGTATAGATGTACTAAGCTATATTTTAACACGAGTTTTATTTGAGATCATCGTTTGAAAGGAGACTTAGTATTTAATTATGATTTGATATTAAATCCCATATGAAATGGTTTCATTTTCTAATAGATTCTTGTATTCAGTTGAGTTTATCTATTGGTCCATCACTGGATATATCAGTTCCTTTAGGTATGCAATAACTTGATTGTTGGTTGATAGGATAGCCATCTCTAAGCAACTATAAACAAAGATAGCCCTACGAGTGTTATGAGTTGTATGTGCTTGTACCGTTTAATCTGGTCCAAGGAATAGTAACCTTGTTTGGCAATGCCAATGTAACCCTCGGAGTTCCACTCACCAAGGTATTGTCTGCTTTGGCTTCACATCGCATGGTTCTGTCCTTTTTAGTACCAGCACTTCCCAAGGGGTCACCCATTCTGGAATTGCTCTACTTAGAGCACGCTTGACTTTGGAGTTTCAGCAAATTCCAAGCCATTACACCAAGAGACGTTTCTGTGATTAGAGTTCCACTATCTGTATTTGAGGAGTATCATATACTTCCCCACTTATAGAACTGATGTCCTCATCAGTTTTGTTACATAAGTTTAAAACCACACTAGGCTATGAGAACACACTCCTCCACTTCCTGCAGGTAAATTGCTCTGATACCACCTATAATGCCCCGAAACTCTGCCTACTAAAGTATTATTCGCTTTGGCCACACGCCACATAGCTTTGTCCTTTTTGGTGTCAGCACTTCCCAGAGGGTCACCCATCATGGGATTGTGCTACCTATATCATGTTTAACTTTGGAGTTCCAACAAACTCTAAGCTATTATACCGAAAGGTGCCTCTGTGATTAGAGTTTCACTATCTATATTTGAGGGGTATCACAACCAACATAGTAGTTAGTCACTTAGGCCACCCCCTTATCATGATACAATGACAATCTATAAATGGCTCAATGGGTAGTTAATAGGGTAACCGTATCGGTATAACATTTCCTTATTGTTAAATGAAAGTAATATGATTTAGTTAATGTTTATAAGACCGATTAAACTAAGTGATATTATGGATCAAATTAAATAAAAATGAGAAATGGCTGATCAACCTTCCAAGTAGCTGTTGTTACTCAAGACTTCCTAGTTTCCCATTGGCTTGTTATCAGAGTTTAAATACTTAAGTGTTGATTGTTATACTTAATCATTGAATTATAACTTAATGGTTGATGCATTGCATTAGGTTAAGTATATGTGTCACTTTGCATATTTTTGTGTTACTGTGTATTGAGCCTCTGACTCACATATTCATTTATAGGTGTTGATAAAGATGAGTTCTATGATTATATGGGTTATGGAACGGTTTTGAAGAGTTTTTGGACAAATGAGACAATTAAGAACCATGGCCTTGAGATATGAAAAGTTTTTTAATTGACTTAATGATACCTTTTTAACATGATTTTATTATTATTATTATTATTATTATTTGTGAAAGGCTTACCTATAAGCGTATGGTTTGTAATGTAAAGTATTACGTTTACTTTTATGTTTTAATACAATAAAGACTTTGTAATCCTTTAAAGTATCGACATGGGAGGTATTGATGATGTGACTTTTATAATCAAGTGATCTACTCTTAATGAGTAACTTTTGTAAATGTTTTTAAGGTAGGTTTTAAGCAAATAATCATCATGAATGTTTACTTTTTAGATAATCTATCGTGTAATTCTCCAGTATTACATGTGGCTAGGGCTAGATATGCTTGGATTTTAGATTTGGTGACAATATGTGGAGCATTAGTAAAAATTTATTAACATGTTATCTCTTTTACATTTGTAAACAAAATAGATTGTATTAATGAAGTATTAAAAATTGTCATAAAAAGTGGGTTTGGATTGACTATTTCAAAATTTAGATATTAAATTAAGTTTTCGTGTAAAGTTTAATACCAAATTCGATGTTTACCTTTTAGCTTATGCAGGGTGACTAAGGGCTTCAAAGGGTGTAATCACCATAGTCTATTGATTTTAATCAATTTGACCGCAAATCCGTGATAAATGTGCATAAAAGTAAGAATGAAATTTGCATCTTATGACTTCTTCGGCGAGCTATCCTCTGACAACTAAGTTGTTTCTTGAAGAGAAAAAAAAAAAACATCTTTTCAATGTTAAGCTTAGCAAAATGAAAACTAAGCTGCATTATAGAGTCAGGGAGCTAAAACTTATGGCCTTTAAATTTGCCTCAGTCATTATCAAATTAAGTCATTAGCTTGTGCCACCTCATGTACTGATATTTAAATGCATTTGAGCTTTTACTTAACCTAAACAGGCTTTACCTTCTAAATTCAATTTGCGCGAAAAATGGAACCAGATTTGATCAGTTCTCGAAAAAATACTTTGGCACGATATTTGATAAATAAATCTAAGATGCATATGTAAAATATATTTTCAAATTTGAATTTACTCAACAAAATGTGTTTAAATTTCTTGTATAAAGGGATCTGTAACGCCATAAACCAAGAGCATTAATAGTCAATCACGTATCCTCACTACAGAGGAACATGCTAAGGCTATGATTCGACTAAACAATAGTTATAACACAAGACAACTTCAATGTCTCATATATAAGGGTACTTTTAAAATATTTATGTCAAAATAAAATTATCAAACAACTCGATTAGCTTAAACCAAACGCTAACTTACAATTCATCTTAAAAAATCATAAATCATAAAAACTAATATCTAAACTTCTGTCACGCCCCGAAGGGTATCCTAAACGTGGCAGTCCGTCGTACACAATATTAAAGCCTAAGAATGACCACCTCAGTCACGCGAAGACTTTCATACTATGTACAAGGTGTCTAACACATGGAGGAGACATATCGGAATGATACATTTATGTTGATATAACTTGAGTAACAATGTAAAGGAAATTCAATTTACTATACTCCAAATACAAAACACTATACTTCATATACGAATCACTATACTTCAAAATACAATTCATCAAACTTCAATTACATTCGTCCGAAGACTTCATTACATAAAACTATTACAAGGCAAATCATAAAACTAGCTGATAACTTCAAACATTCTTATTCTTTGCCGAAATCCCAAAGTTATTCCCAGCTTCAACCGTCTCGATCCCCACTTAGCATTCTTGAAATAACCTGTTCATTCAAACATCTATTAGGGTATAAGCTACACTAGCTTAGTGAGAATTCCCTTAATTTCGTACCATAGCAAGCAATGTTATAATCAACCATATGCTATGCATGAACAAACACATGAGCAAACAATTATGTATGGGTATCTGGAACCCACACACATAATGGATTTATGCCCTCCGTATCTTGGGTTAGGGATGGTACTAAGGTCTATACGACCGCTGCTAGTCCCCAAGCCCTCGGCTCATAGCACTCGCCTCAGCTAGGCTCACACATGGAATGCATCCCGATGCACCTTAGTTCCCTATGAATGAGCTCTGATCCTGGGTCTCATTATCCAAACGATTCCTCGGACCACACCGATCGACCTGCATAGGAGTAGCACGCTACCAAATGTAATATGTCCGATGCGATGCATGACCAATTTAATTTTTGCTTAGGTCAAAATATTCATACATTCTTTAGAGTGACTAACCAATATCATACATATAACAAAAATAATATGAATAGTGCAGTTATCCAATCAAATCGTGGTTTCGATATGCTTTAGTATTCTTTGGCATACATTCATCATAGTCTCATCATATATCCTATCCCCATTCATATCGATTTTTATCTTGTTCCTATAATTCTAATGCAACTAGCTACAAACACAACCAACGTATCAAAATGAGGAGAATACTCTAATAAGTATTTCAACTCAAATTAATCCTAACGATTTTATACAAACTATCAAATTCGTAATTTGCGTCCTAAGCGGGAATTCCAACTTAAAACGGCCATAACTTGGTCATTTTAACTCGGAATCTCGCAAATTATATATCGATTTCTATCTACTTCGAAAGATCTGCCTAATTATAATATCATATTTAAGTTTTGAAAACATTGAAGCTTCGAAAATGTCGGATCAGATTAGGGCAGCAACAATTTCAATTTCCGAAAAATAGTTTTGTAAGAGTTTGTAATGTTCCTACTATATAAATTGGCTATACATGCAATATGAATGATTTCCTAACATGAATGATATATGATGAGCTTAATGTATGCATGATCTTGAGGATTTTTGCTAAAAGGAAATTTTATAACTTTTTATTTTGCAAGACCATAATAACAACTACTTATGAAAAATCTAGTTTTTCTAACTTTGATCATTTCCGTTTGTTTTGGATTTATTTCTTAAGAAAATATAATTATCTTTGTTAAAATTGACTCTTCATCATATATATTACTTATGACCTTCATTTCTTCATAGAAATTTCCATTTTACACTTTGTAAACATGTCTTCAAGTGAGGTTGATTCCAAAATCTGAATTTTACAAAAATTAGTTTTTAAGTAATTCCTTTAAGTAAAAATCATTTGATATTTAGAAAATTAGGGCTCAATCATACATAACCACTAAGGACTTCATTCTTACATAAAAATTTGCATTTTACACTTTGCAAATATGTTTTTAAACAAGCTTTTCACAAAAATCCGAATTTTGGAAAATTTTGTTTCTTGCATATTTCTTATGAGAAAACTTGTTTAATGCATCAAAATTTGAAGCTTTACTACATCTATTGTCTAAGGACTTCATTTAACACATAAAACTTGCAATTTGAGCTCAAATACTAAGTGATTACATATGCATCATCTCAAATTACGAATTTGACAATTTGATCACTAACTCAAAATTTTCCATTTTAATTCCATTACTTTACACATTACTCATGCCTAAACTCATTTTAACTTGTAAAATTCATTCCTTAAAGATACCTATTACCTATACCCTTCATTTTTCACATAAAACATGAGTTTGGAGTTGATAAATGGGTTTTAAAAATTGCTCTTGGTTGGGATCCGAATTTACAAAATTCATTTTTGGTCATATCTTTTGATGAAATCTATCTAAGCTTATGAAAATCTATTCCTTACATATCATATCTTATTAGCCTTTCATTTCTTAAATAAAAACTTCATTTTTGAGTTGGAAAACATGTTTTTAAAATATGCCTTGGCCAAAATCCGAAAATAGAATTTTTATTTTGAAAATAACTTTTGAAAATCACTTTTGATTCTTGTAAAAAGAAGTCTTGATGATATACATATATTAAGCCTTCATTTTCTTAAGTAAAAATTACACTTTGACACTTGGAAAGTGGTTTTCAAATAGGGGTTTTGCCAAAATACGAATTTCACAATTTTTGTCTAAGTTCAAATCTAAGATCTACACATAATATGAACATAAATCTAAATGAAACCCATGATAATAAACTTTAAACTCATAGATCTAAACTTTGCTCATCAAAATCTTTCATTTATGTTATCTATACCCTAAGCCCTTCATTTTAAATGAAAAATACACATTTTGAAGTTGAAAAACAACTTTTCTAAATATGATTCCATTTTCATCCCAATTTTCAAAAATTATTTTGGTTGAAAATAGAATAGATCTTGAGTTTCCTACAACTTTCCTACCATCATCATGCTATAGCAAGTTGTTCATGAACATAAACAAAGCTCTAATGCATTTATGAACTCAAAACACTAGATCTAGTCTTCTAAACTAGTTTTAAATGCATGAACACATGTGAGTAAGAAATATATACATAAATCATAAGCAATAACAAAAATAATAACTTAAATAGCAAGATCTATGGCATAAACAAAAATCAAGACTACAAAAAGTTAGATCTACAATATATATCAACTTTAAACAAGAAAATAATTGAAATACAAGATAATAAAAGTAGAGAAAAGGAGTGTTTCATTTTTGGCATCATCATCCTAAGCTTTTAAGCTTATGGAAGGTCATTTGATGCATGAAACTTTCATTATACTTTACCTATATCACCTATGGAGGTTTTGAGATGAAGATTTGCTTAGAAATCTTCAAGAAATATGGGTGGAAACTAATGGAAGAGATAGGGGCAGCTTGTGTTCTTGAAGAAACAAGAACAAAATGAAGAAGAAAAGAGAGGAAAATGAGAGAGAAAAGGCTAAAGAATGAAAGAGGGAATGTGAGTAAATGAAGGAGAGAGAGAAAATGAGTGTTTTAATTGTAAGAAAAGAAGAAAAAAAATAAAACAAGGCAGCCAATATGTGTGTGCTGCACGTGAAAGGTAAGGAGGAGAGAAAGAGTGAATTTTGTTGAAATTTGACTTAAATTTGAATTGTGTAATAAATGTGTAATGTAGCTTTCTTAAGAAGGAGTATAATATAATTAATTTAGTCAAAATATGAGTAAATAAAGGACAATGGCAGCCATAAAGAGGGTCAAAATCTGCCATGAAGTGTGGGTTAATGTGTAGAAAGATTGAAGTGAAAAGGAAGTGATATATGTAAGGTGTACTTGAAGGTATGGATTGTAAAGGTACTTTCTTAATAAAATAAAATTAGAAAACTTATTCCAAATATTTGTAGCAGATTTTTCATAATTAAAATTAAATAATTATTTGAATTATTTTAGTATTTTAATAATTATGTTATCGGTATGATCAAAATACGCGAATATGGGCTATAAATAATATTTTCATAACCCGAAAAATTCTAAAAAATTATTTTATGAAAATTAAAATATTTTTTAATTTTTAAATTAGTTTATTTTATTTTTAATATCGGGTCTTAAACAGAATCTGATCCCATAAAGACCCGAAACGAACTAAATTATAGAAAAACAAAATTTTCTATAACATATAAAATATTTATCTAAAAATATAAGGCTTTATAAGAATAATAAAATTTTGTAATGAAATAAAAATGAATAGTACAAAAGACTAATCAATTGCCGGTAATAATGGAAATACGATAAAAAATTATAACTGTAACTTTTATAACCCGAAAAATTATATAATTGATATATTTGGAAATCTTATGAAATTACGAGTCTAACGGTACTATTGGTATATTTTTGATATCTCGAGCCCCGGAACACGATTTTGGAAGTCTGTATCCGAACGGGTTCGAAATAGGTAAAAAATTTACCAATTTGATATTTTTAAACAAACTTATATTACTATGAGCTATTCTATATATTTAAACTACATCTCGACCTCTAGGGTTAGGGGCGCTAGATTGATATACTATTGTATTCCGGTTAGGGTTTCCGGGTGATTTTCCGGTTTAGACTTTTGCCAATTTGGAAACTGATATTTATGTTTATACAACATTTTTAATTTGAGAAATTTATTTTAAATTTTATTTTTGTAAGTATTTAATATCTTTTAATGTTTTCGAAATTTTTGAATTGGATTTCATTTTTGAAAGTTAATTGTTATTTACTTTTTAATAATTCGTTTTTGGGATCTATATTACCCGATTTTAAAGTTAATTTGTTGTGATTTAAGACTAGTTGAAATTCGGTTTTAATTTAGAGTGATTTTTAGGGTTTATTTTCGAAGTTCATCTTGAAATTATTTATTGAAATTTTCCGGGGCTTACAACTTCAATAGTCACGATAACAAATAAAACTTCATAAAGATCTTCAAATCTATCTATCACAATTTCTTCTTTACTAAAAATCAATTAGGGAATCAGCTTCACTATCATCGTTCTCATAATCTATATATATATATATATATATATATCATATCCAGATAGATCGAACACTACAAAATCATCACCTATTCCTAAAAAATAAAAGAGTAAGTGCAAAGGCCTAGTACACAACCCATAAACACATGCGCATGAACAAACATCATACAATTCCACACATAATATTGTAACATATGTAACAATCACAGGTTATTATCTTTAATTAGCTCGGCAATCAACACAGTTTAGAACCATTTGCAACTAGTTCTAAACCCAAAGTAACTCATGACTCTGTGAAAACAAATATGTATAAAATACTTATATACATATATTGGTGTTGGGTACTCCCCACACACCTAATTACCATACTCGTACCACTCATAAATTACCTGAATCATCTCTATGCACAATTCCACTTGAGACAATGTCACACGTAGATCATTAGGGTATCGTCTTAGTAATACGGTACTCCTAGTCTACTAGACCTAGTAAAACATAACCAACAAACCGGTTTAAAGCCTTATAGCATTAAGTTCATTTATAATTTCTAAGCCTACAATCACAACAACCTCTAAGGATTTGATTTCCCTCAATACCAATAAGAAGACTCTAAGAAGGATATTGTGATTTGTGATGTCGATAGATGATGGACTCTTACTTGGCTTAATTAAGCCCTTTTTCAAGAGATCGCTTACTTATTCTCTATTTAACCTTCTTAAATCTTTGGGCATCCAAACTCTTGTTTTAGTGGGGATGTTTTTTTCATCGAAACCCTCGCAATAAGGTAGCTAAAGTGCTTCCCATGTGTGATGTTCTAAAAAAGCCAAAGGGTTTAACACTTTTAGATCACGAAAAGATTGAAAATGATCATACTTACTTATTACTTGATTCTTATTCCTCCTTAATGCAAGCTATAGATTTAAGAGAGGTTTTAGGGTTTCCAAAAGCTTAGGATAGATTATGAAAAAAAAGTGTCTATTTATAATACATGGAAAACCCTAAAACAAGAAATAAAACATATATTATAGGCTAGTAAAGAAGGCTGGTGATGTAGGAATATAAGCTGGCAGCCTAGAACGTACAGTCGTGGCTTAAACGCAAAAGACGAAACTAGGGCAAAGAAGGTCGGCTCCTACTCTAGTGGTATAGGATCCAAGGCTAGCGGTGTAAATACCAAGGTTGGCGGCATTGTGCTATGCCCTTTTGTCCTTCTTGAATGACTCTCACTTGTTTAATCATGTGTCTACCATATAACAACAAATTATTATTCATTTTAGAGTGAACCATAAAACTCTTTTATTTTTCAACATATGAAAGCTTTATCATTTATTGTAATTTATTTATTTTTATATTACAGGATCAATTTAAAACCAAATGAAGTATCGATTAAAATTATATTTCACTCAAATTTTTTCTCATTTTATGGTTTTGATAAGGTAAATGTCACATTTTGGATCTAAATCTGCCTATACATGTCTTAAATTTAAAAAATTCAATTTACAAACAATAAATTTTTTTAGGTTATCTATAGTATTTAGATGAGGTAAAATTGCTAAAACAAGCAAAGTTTAAACATTTTAGGTTATTAATTGTAAAAGTAGATAAATTGCAGGTTTTGACAATAGTAAGCTTGGTGAGCCTAAGAAATTAATTTTAACAAATGGAGTGCTTTTGATCACGGAATTCAAAAACCGCTAAATTGTATTCTCGTATTTTCACTCCAAAAATCATTTTTAGCCACACAATTTTAATTTTATACTCAAAAGAGCGCGTTCCATTCTTAGGAAAGACCATTATTTTAATTCTGGATGTTTTTTTTTTTTTTTAACTCCCTTTATATGATTTTCTTATTTATTGGATTTTTACTTTTGTGTTTTCCTTTTGATGGTTTTTAGATTTTATGGATTTTGCATGTATTAAACACATAAATTTACTAAGAAAACGTACACCCACAAAGCATATCTAAAATGAAGTTTGATATAATAATATTTAGAAAATATTTTAATTATTAAATAAATCTATACAAATGATTTAAGAAGAAAAGAATGAGCATAAACAATCTTAAAAAAATGTAAAAATAAGTGTAGATGTACAAATTTGATTACAAAGGCCTTGAGCCTTATTCTTATTTGGATTTAATTCTTCGGGCTAATGTGACAGGGCTTAAAGAATTAAGTCCAGTTTAATTGGGATGATCATGGAGTTTTGGCATGGAAGGCTTGGAGTATGGGCCCGTTGGAATTGGCCTGCCCAATTCAACCTTTCTCAAATTGGCTCACACACATTACAATAAAGGCCTTATGGGCCTGGGTCCATAAGGGAAGCCCACATCCATATCTATAATGAGAGGGACTTATTCTAGCCGTCGGTCGTTTGTCTCATCTGACGGATGACATCGACAGCCAAATTTCTCTATAAAACCCTTAGTCCTTACCTCATTGGACAAGGTGAAAACTTGGACAAACACCGTTGTGCTGCCGGATTTCCATCTTAGTGAATCGAATTACTTGACTCACTCAAGACGCACATGATATTCGTGGTACTTAGTGAGGTTAATGCTCAATAGCTCCCTCGCCTGTCACACGTGTGTTAGAGCCTATTGAGATTGCCTACTCCCCCTCCCTATAACGATTCTCTCTTGATCATCTTATCACGTGTTGTTTCCCTAAGCGCGTAGCGCGATAGTCACGCGACACGCACGTGATCGTGCATCTGGATTTCATACCCACACATTTTTGGCGACTCCACTGGGAAGCAGGGAAATCGACACTTGTGTGATGGTACCTTCGAGAAAGAGACCTACCGATCCTACTGAGAGTACAACTCAAGAAACTAATGTTAATCTCCTGCGGCCGCTGAACATGACATGCCACACGTTGAGGATGTAACCAACCTGCTGGTGCTCAAATAGACAAATGCTACGATCTTGGGTGCTGTGCAAGAAAATACCAAACAAGGCAATCAATTAATTCAAGAGTCCTGCAAAACAATTCCAACAATTCATGACAATATTTGCTTAGTACCTGCCTGAATAGCTGCTAATTGCTGCCACGCAACAAGGTGCGACTTCGTCGACCCCTGTTGTTTGCGCAACAACGCGCTTCTCAGGCACCTCAAGTTGCTCCACCTGCTAATCCACTTCTATTCCTGAACAAGATCCTGCCAGAGTTGGAGAGCAAATCCTTCCATTAGAGCCTGTAATCACACAACCGCGTTGCACCTTAGGTAATGAATACTGGAATTCAACTTGGAACACCCATCGACTTCCCAGCCTGCATTACATGCTCAACTGGAGGATCTTCATCCTCACAGGCTACACCACCAATTGTCATTGGTGACCCACTGTTCAACCCAATGCAACTTTACTCCAAACGGTCACTCCAGCTACACCAGTTGAAGTTACTACTTCAACTCCTAAAGGTACTTTCGTCACGAAGGAAGATCTGACATGTATCTAAGGGAAATACAAGCATAAGTCTGATGTAGGAGTATTGGATCTCAAGCTCCCATATAATCAACGTATTGCTGCTAATCCATACCCTCAGGACTATGTGAGTCCCAAATTCATGCTATTCAATGGTAAAAAGGGAATGCCAAGGAACATTTGTTGAAGTTCATTGAAACACTAAGGTTTATGATTTGATGATGATTTGAAGTTGAAAAAATTTCTAAGTCCCTCACAGAGAAAGCGTACACTTGACGTCAATCTTCCCCCTGGATCTGTAGATTCATGGCAACCATGTGTAAAATGTTCTAGAAAAATTCTCTCCACACAAGAACGAGTGACCTTGACTGATATGGGACGAATCCGTCAAAAGCCCAAGGAAGACTTGATGTATATCGAGCGCTTCAAGGAGCGTTCACTAGACATCCAAGACATATGTGATGAAAGAGAATTGGTGAAATTTTGTATCCAAAGCATGTTTACTGAGTACGCGGTGCATCTAGAAAATCTTTCTTTAGCTCATTCTCCACTCTGGTTGAGAATGCGCGAAGGACTAACAATTCTGTCGCACGACAGAGAGGAGGAAATATGAAGTTTAACAAGAGAGAACCATCGGTGAATTTAGCTCAAAGTGAAGATTTCAAAGAAGGGAAGACACCAATAGTTGAAAAGCCCAAAGGTGAGAGGGCAAAAGAAGCACTAACATATCCACTCAATGTAAAGGTGTACGCTGTGCTAGATCATGGTTAAGAGATGGAAATCTCAACTCCCAAGAGTAGAACGTTTGCCAACTCAGGAAGAAAAAATATAATCCTAAATTTTGTAGATTTCACAGGATTGTGGGGCATCCTACTAAGGATTGTTTTACTTTGAAGAGGATCTTTAATGAAAGAGTTGAGAATAGTGAACTTATCATCGAGATAATGATGTCAGGAATAACCCACTTCCAGCTCATGGCAATCAACGTGGTGCTGTGAATGCCATTACCCATGATCCTACTACAATGGAGTCAACAGACACACAGCTAGTTGGGGACATGAAGAAAATGACAATACACTCAAAATTGAAACTCATGTGATAATGAAATGTCATCTTTACTTTACTAAAGACTTCAAATTTAAGAATTTCTTTGATCTCCTTGGATTTGATGATCATGCAAGATTTGCAACAACGACTGTACTTAAACCAAATTGCGCAAGGTCATTATAGTGGATGCGACATAGTTCAACCTAAGAAAGGAGTGGCCTCTACAAGGGATTATGCAATTACATTTGCTAGAACTGATGCTCACTTGAAGAACTTCAATCACAATCGTCCTTTGTATGTAGAGAGTACACTCAATGGTTACCCCATCAAGAGGGCATTTATCGATAATGGATCCTCACTCAATATGATGCCCATGTGTACTTTCAAAGCTGCAAGAATAGATATCCGGTACTTGATGAATCATCCCATCGCAGTGAATACTTTTATCGAATCTTCCACAATGACAATGGGTTATGTCAAAGCAAGTTTTAAAGTTGAGCCCATTCATGGCCTTGCTACATTTCATGTAATTGATGCACCGGTGTCCTATCACCTTCTCATAGGAAGGACATGGCTGCACGAGTACAATATGATACCCTCAACACAACATCAGTGCATGAAAGGTCATTGGAGTGGAAGTGATATCCTAATCCATGCGACAAAGAATCCATTCAATCGTAATGAACTCCACTTTGCTGAAGCTACCTTTTTCTATGAACATGAACATGAAAAATGAAGTAGATATGACTTTAGTGGAGTTCCACGCGGGATCACTACCCACAGGAGAAGAAATTAAGACTCGAGAATTTAACAAAAGAAAGAAGCGTGGTTGTCGTGGAGGTGTAAAGAAACACAAGAAGGCTTATGATAGAATGGAAATGTAAAGCAATGCATGAATTGAAGAAAGAGTTGTTTATGACCAAGAGTGTTATTATCATATCTCACTTATTTCCCTTTTGTTTCTGTGTAAACAAAGCATTAGATGCTTTTACCTAATGAATGAACTGAATTACTCAATCAGTCAGTATTGTTCGTGAAAATATGATGGTATGAGCACTTATTTTCCTGTTCATCGCTATTGTCGCTGTAAAGTAAGAAACTAATCTTCTTAGCGCGCAAAGCTAGTTTAAAAAAAAAAAGGGGATCGACATCAAATTGAGTAAGATTACCCCTTTAGTAATGAAAGAAAAACAATAACAAATATAACATTTGATTTAGACGTCGTTGCTGACGGGTCAGAGCTTAGCTCTTAGGCGCACGATGTTGATAGCTCATCACCGCTTTTTTCTTGGTATTTTTAGTTGTTAAGTAGTGAGATAATCCCCTTGACAACCCCTATTAGCCAAGTAATCCTTAATATATGGTATTCTACACAAGTACTATATAGTTGAGTAGTGGGAAATACCCCCCCTTGACTAATAAAAATTTTTCGAAAACAAATGATATTGCTGCATGAGTGCGATTGATAACAAATGTTACTATCGCTGCATGAGCGCGATTGATAACAAATGCTACCATCGCTGCATGAGCGCGATTGATAATGAATGCTACTATCGCTGCATAAGCGTGAATGTTCATTTTCCTTAAATGGATTGTCTAAACATCATTACGAGGAAGTAGCAGTGCTACTTCAATGCACATGATAAGTCCACTCATCTTTTATATTAGATAATATTGCTGCTTGGTTGAAGCTTTGCTCCTAAGCGCGTATGAGCACAAAAAAAAAAAAAAAAAAAGAGCATGTTTTAAAACTAAGTGTTGTGTTTCAATGACAATCCTTGTTATCTAGACATGCTCTTTGTCTACGATGCCTATAATAACTCTACAAGTGTCTAAGGGATTGAAGTGATCCTACTGCTACGTCTTTTCATGTGTTGCAATCATATGAGAGCTACTACTCCAAAGCGCATGATGACTAGATATATTACAAGACGAAAATGAGTATCAAGAATATAAATGGATGTAGAGATGATGAGTTGATTTTATTGTCTTGGTTAGTTTAACATATTTGATACAACTCATATTGAAAGGAAAAAGGGAGACGATATTGCATGACCAAGAAGATTACAGCAAAAAAAGACACGAGTAGATGCCTATCACAAATCAATGATGTGCAATGCACATTTGTGATGCTTGAAGTGCAAAATGTTTGTTTGAACGTGATCCTCACTTATGCAACAATGCATGAAGTTCATTTGTGCAATATGCTCAAAACATGTACGTGCATGTGACACTAGCTTCCATGAAAATAATGCTCGTCTTCAAACAAAGTCAATATGTTCCTTCAAGGTATGGCAATGATGGCCCGAGCGAATTCAAAGGAGCGTAGGACACGACATCCAAACTTAAGTTAAAAAAAATCGCATGCACTGTGAGCTGTGACAAGCATAGGTGCTGGATTTATACAAAGCAAGTGATGCAATGATATGTTAAAAAGTCTCAAGGAGCGCTGGTATAGGATTCATACTTTAAATGAAACCATCAATCATTATCCATATTATCGAAGTAAAGGTACTCGAGTGCTATTTTCCAAAAACATGGCACGTGCCATCAATAATTTGTCTCCTGCCATCTAATTTTGTGACGAGGTCTGATACATACCAGACAATTGTCTATTTTGGAGTATGTACTTATTATGATATTGTTCATCTACAAGATGGAGAAGAAAGCAAGTTTGATACTGAAATAATGAAAGAAAAAAAAAGGAGAAAGAGTCTTGGTACAATGAAAATAGTAGATGAAGTTGTTTATGCAAAACCTTGATTTAAAGGACAATATGTACTACTTGTGAACTCAAATTCACAGCATGAGACATACACAACAAGTGTATTAGCTACCAAAGTATTGCATTCATTCGCCAAACGACTAGGCGCACAAGATGAGAAAGAGTCCCCTCTTATAGTGGTGCGGTTCTAAGATCATCGCATGGCGAGTGAGACAAAGACAACTGAAGAGAACCTCTCTCATAGCGGTGCGGTGCCAAGATCATCACGTAAAGAATGGAACACAGACGTAATGTGCGGTTCCAAGATTGTCACGTAAAGTTTGGGACACGGACGGCTGAGAGTGTCATCATACAGTGTATGGTCTCAAGATTGCCATTTATGCGGTCGGAACACGGACAACAAAGAGCTTTGTCTTAAATATCATGAGACACCATAGTCATTTGGTGAATGAATAGAATACATGATAGACAGGAATGTTTGAAGTTGAGTATTCTTCTTGAACACAAGAATCATTAATAGTTGATGACATTAATATGAGTTCATAAAACAAGAAAATCATACTTACAAAAACGAAGTCAAGAAGATACGTGGTGAAGATTAAACACTTCAATCTTAGGACCTGCATTGTAAGAAATTTAAAGATAAGATAATTTCGCATAGCAAAGTGAGTAACAAAACTACTAATACTCCGAAGAGAAATGAACAAGACAATGTGAGTTGAAGTAAAAATGCTAGACTTGAAGCTCGGATTTCATGTTCAATTAATGATCATCAAGCTAGGATTGTTGTATTGCAATAGCTGCCCGGTGGGGTCCTCATCAAAACATAGACTATTTGAAAGCAAGAAAAGCCGGTGGGATTTTATTGCTAAAAACAGATGAACTGATTGGCTCAACTTGTTCTAGCAAACCAGAAGCTATCATAGCTTTTGCAGCGGCCTTGCACATATTTAATAGCTCAGATAAGGCACTATGATGTTTAATAAGTTGTACAAACCAAGAAATGCATTCATATATTTCCTTCAGGAAACCACATTGACGCAATCCATCATCAACATGGATCATCTTACCAAAGCTTTCAAGGGCACAACTAGTGGATGATCTTGCAAATCACCTTACGCATATCCCCAAGCAGCAGAGCAACACAGTTCCATCGCAAGAAGTTGTTCCTAGAGAGTTCAAGTCATAGATCTTGCAAGAGAATAAGGTAAAAGAAGTGAACAGGCAAGCCTTAAAATTTCCAAATGCAAAAAGGAAAGGCAGCAACAGAGTTTAATACCTGCATCAAATCCCTCAGAAAATAACAAGTATCCATTGCTTGCGTATGGAAGGAAGTGCATGCCCTACCAAATTTGATGATTTTCCTTGCATCACAAAAAGCTTGAGTGAAACAAGTGCAATAAGAGAACTGATTGAAGGGAGGAGAAAAGGCATTGCAGTGTATCAGTAAGTATATTGCATGCTCCAATATCAGCAATTTCAGATAACAACTGTGTCTGATTGAATCAATTCATCCTTAGTATGAAACGAGAAAAAGAGATGGAATAGCTCAAATAGGTGAAATACTCGGAGTCAAATGCACATGTCAGTACCACATGAGCATCCAAAGGAGCTGGATAATTCCCATTTATAGTGTCTATCCAACTAAATATCATGTTATGATAGCCATAGGGTTATCCATCCATGCTTTTAGCATACTCCCATGCAGCAATTTCATTGAACTTGGCTCGCACGTCAGAATGCAGTGGAAGTAATGCAATATGAGGATTAGAATCATCCTTGTTGAGCTCAAAATCCCACCACTCTTCCCATGGTAACATCGCAATAACATCTTCTCCCTGTACTCAACACCATGAACAGCAAGTTATATTAGTAGATCATCACCATTATTCTACGCCTACATGGGCTGAAAGATCAGAGGTGACTTCCATGAGAAAGACCTTTAATTAATAGGCCAGCTGAGTACATCAAGTTCATTTTTTTCCCAAGTCTTTCTCCTAGAAAGTTGTATCAAGAAAGAAGAAATATGTCAGACTAAAATGCCTAAGAATTTTAGTTCCCATGTATCTCCTTCTAAAGATCAGCTCTTGTTGTATTGTTTAGGAAAAGCCAGTCATATCTCATCATATACACAGAATCTGTCAGCAAATAAATCCTTTAGGGCCCCTCAAACTCAGCATGCCATTCTATGGTATTCTGAAAATACTAAGGATGCACATATTTTGAACATATGAGAAACTCAGCTATATGAATATTAGCAACAGTCGAAGGAGGCAAAAATGGAAGGCTAAAAAAAAAAAAAAAAGAAGAAGCAGAGCGAGAAAGCAATGGAATAGAGCAGATTATGTCTTACCGCAAAAAAAAAAAAAGGATATAAATCCAAAGGAAGAGAAGGCCATGATCTTTTTCTTCAACAGATTCTACTTTGGCATCAGTATTGGGTCTTTATCTGCAGTGATGGTGCTAGTATACATCCAGGACAATGTTGGAAGAGGATGAGGATATAGGATATCGGCAGGGATAGCGGTAATTGCAGTCCTTATGTTACTCGCAGGAACAAGATTTTATCGATTCAAGATACCACAAGGAAGCCCTTTAACTGTCCTTTGGAGAGTAGTGTTCTTGGCTTGGAAGAAGAGGGCATATTTGTACCCTTCTCGTCCAAGTCTGTTGAATACATCCACAATAACACCGGCTTAAACGCCATTTTTGTCCACAATCATTTGCAGATCATGGAGCCAAATGTCACTGGGAAGATATGTCACATGGGAACCACATTACTCTGCAACAAGTCCAACGAAAATGATTCCATCGAAAATGTTGTAGCAGGAGAATTAAAGAGGTCCAACAATCAAAGATTGCAATTCGAAGGAGTTAAGAGGCTACATGTCGCTAGAATATCTAGTCACTGGAGTCATGACTCAAAGATCGGATGTTTATTCTGGTGTTTAGAGAATTTGAATATGCTCACTTGGACTTCATGTTTTCTCACTGAGAGGAATTGTTGACATATGTCATGTCACGTCTGCCGCTGGTAGAGCCTATCCAATGGCCTCAACTGAATCAAAAGGTCATGAAATAAAAAAAAAGGCGATGTCGAAAGAGTCGGAAGAAGAAGGGACCTCATTGAGATCGATGGGGAAGAAGGAAGAACAAGTTAACTCAGGAGGAGGTTGCGGTTTGGATTGAGTTATGTCTTTGTCTTTGGGAGGTGAATCCATCGAGTTCATGATATTATTATCTAGTGAGGAGGAGCTCTGCTGTAGAATCGTGACAGCTAATATGTATTTGCAGCTGGGAGCAAAGGACCTGGGACATAATCAGATCTTGTCCTTCTTGTCCCCTACAACATACGAATAAAACAAATATATGTACTGAAAGCTATCAAAACATGACACATGTCTTTATGGTATTTAAAAAAAAAAAAATTTGCATTAGCAAGTCAATAAAACAAATGGACTATAAGAATGGAATGATACAGTGATGGTAGGAAGGAGATGGCAGGATTGCGCCGATCATATGGTGATATAAATATATATATATATATATACTTTTAAAAAAAAGAGAGAAAGAAAAAAAATGATATTTGTATTATGCAAAGGGAGAATATGCTGCTGTTTAGTTATGGTACCTCATCACTAGTAAGAGCATTTGCATTGTACAGGAGAGAGAAATGTTTATGATGTGCAAGGGGAGAACACGTTGTTGCTTGTTATGACACCTCATGCGAGTGGATACCGACAAGATCAAATTGGAATGCAATATCTGAGCTAAAATAAAAAAAATTCTCTCATTTATGCGAGGAGCAAATATTCGGCCAATCCTTAGAATAGGTGGGTTCTTAAAAAAAAAAATAAAAAAATTATTGGCTATTTTAGTATCGTGATGAGGCTCATTGAGTATGTGAAGAGTTATATATTCTCAGTATGGATATATGATAATTCCTTGAGGGCAGTGATGGCTTATCAAAGAATCTTGTTCAATGTCTAGCAATTCTTCCCAAATCGAGAGGGAATGTGGACAGCTGGTGTTTACTGATGCAGAAGATCTTGTTATCAAACAATGATTATCTGAATGATGCCTCCTTTGGCTTGGAAGAAGGATCAATGAATGATGAAGTTTTAAAATCATTGGTTCCTTGTGGAAAAAGGCCCCCTCCGCTTCTGGGAAAAGGGGATGATGTAGTCAAGGGCATCAAAGGGTTAATCTCCTAGTGAGATCTTTATTAACACTAGTTCAAAGAATCCTACTAGTGGATGGGTCAATGCCCCGAATCTTATCATTATTTGTGATAGCCTCACAACAGGAACTCATTCTAAGTTTGCTCCCTTTTAGACTGGAATGTTAGATGTATTGATAAAGGCCATAAACAATCAGATATTACCAGATGCTCCATATGTCACCCGAATTATTTCAATATATTTCAAGCAATGTACACTGTCAAGATTGAGGGAAAAGGTCTACTCAGTCATAACAAACTTGCTGATGTCCATGGGGACTGGCGTTGCAATATTTATTGGACAAGAAGTGGTAGTATGATGCATCCTTTAGCTTGGTGATACTCAATCAAGTATAAAGTTGAGACTAACGAGTTAAGTGTGATCAAAGACTCCATAAAACGCAAGTAAAATTAACTCGCCGAGAAGGATCATTTATATGGAACAGAAGCGAAAGATGAATTCATATACAAAGGAAAACATGCCGATACACTATTGTTTCAGGGATGGTATAATTTCAATATGAGACAATATGCTCATCAGATGATACTACAAGAATATCTCTCAAAAGAATTCAATTATTTGACGATGTTGCACCAGATTCCTACATTGCAAGCCATTAAGAAATTAACACACCAAAAAGCAATGTAGCTAAGTTATAGCGCACATGCGCTGGATGAGACTTTTGTCATTCGAAAGGGCTTAATTAATGCCCAAATCCTTCCGATAAGACCCGAAAGACTTTGGTTAGGGGGCAAAATGTAGATGTACAAATTTGATTACAAAGGCCTTGAGCCTTATTTTTATTTGGATTTAATTATTTGGGCTAATGTGACAGGGCTTACAGAATTAAGTCCAGTTTAATTAGGATGATCATGGGAGTTTTGGCATGGAAGGCTTGGAGTAGGGCCCATTGGAATTGGCCTGCCCAATTCCAACCTTTCTCAAATTGGCTCACACACATTACAATGAAGGCCTTATAGGCCTGGGTCCATAAGGGAGCCCACATCCATATCCATAATGAGAGGGACTCATCCTAGTCGTCGGTCGTTTGTCTCATCTGACGGACGACATCGATAGCCAAATTCTCTATAAATACCCTTAGTCCTTACCTCATTTGGACAAGGTGAAAACTTGGACAAACACCGTTGTGCTGCCGGATTTCCATCTTAGTGAATCGATTACTTGACTCACTCAAAAACGCACACGATATTCGTGGTACTTAGTGAGGTTGATGCTCAATAGCTCGCTCGCATGTTACACGTGTGTTAGAGCCTATTGAGATTGCCTACTCCTCCTCCCTACACGATTCTCTCTTGATCATCCTATCACGTGTTGTTTCCCTAGGTCACGCATAGCGCGATAGTCACGCGACACGCACGTGATCGTTGCATCCGGATTCATACCCACACAATAAGTAAATAACAAATGTATTAAATATGAAAACTATATAAACATTCAACTATATGACAATGAGCTTGTAGCCTAATACCATCACCCTTAGTATTTCATGTGAGATGTATGAGTTTCAATTCTTCCCTTATCTTTATAATGGAAAAAAGGAAAAAAGAATCAACAAAATTAAGGAGAAAACAATAAATATCTTATATTTATCTAAAAATGGACCATATCTATTTAAAATGTGAAGAAAGATATATTAAGTAGTCAGGACGTGAAATAATAACTAATTTATTTGTATAGGCACTATATGGTAATGATGAAATAACAATAAAGATTAGGGAGCTTTTGCTTATTTAAGAAGTATTTTATTATTAGAATATAAAAAAACTTATATGATCTTTTTAATCAACCGTTTAATCAATTATCTGACTATTAAAATAAATATAGTGTGTTGGAATCTCTCATAATATTTTGATGATAACAAAAAGGAGTAAAAGTATTTTTAACAAATAAATAAAGTATAGCAATCAAAACCAAAACCAAAACCAAAACCAAAATATTTCATGATTGAACTAATCATCAGATTTTTTAGAAATTGTTTCAGAAGGTAGTTCAGAGTCATTTTCAGAAGGTATTTCAGATTCGTTTTCAGAAGGAAGATCAGAATCTAAATCTGTTCCAGAACAGAAGATGCACAGAATGTTGCGAATTTATTTATACCTTATCATCTGAAGGCCTGACTCCACGAAATGAATATATTTGGGTAGTATATTCATTTTGTTCCACTAAAGTTGGATAAAATATCCAAGGGGATTTATTTCATCAATTTTATTATAAGTTACGTCTATTTAATTTTCTTGAGGAAGAAGATCATCAGATTTTTATGTTTCACGTGGTCAGCAAATTCCTAAAGATAAGGGATATATTTTACCAAGTTCATGTTGGTTCAAATTTTCGAAACGAAGATCTTTTAAAGCTTATCTTCAAGGATAAAGGATATCACTATTTTTATGGGATAGTTTGTTGAAGTATTTATCCAAATTGTTATGGATAAACATATCAAGATATATGAGACATTATCAGATGACAGCATCAACGAAATTTGGATAAAGCTAAGAAGATTATTCGGGATTGATCATACACGTAACAGACACTTCAAAGGAGGGAATTTTGCCAAGTCAAATATTTTCAATTTGAGAAGAATTCGAATTGTTTTGAACGACTTCTTTGCTAGCCGTTGAGATAAAACAATATAGAGGAAGCACAACAACAAGGAAGAGATGATGAGAAGAACGAATCTTGCTCTAACTCTCTGTTGAAAAAGTCTTCGAGTGCATTTCTCTCAAAAGTCCTTGCGTTACAAAGTGTTCACAATATTTTTGTTCGAAAGATAGGATATTTATTGTATTTCCTTGATTGAGTATCATTCAATTTTTTTTGAGTGAGGTTGAGTGTTGCAAGTTATCTGTTAGACCAATTGTGTGTTATAGGATAACCGTGAGAATTGGGACAGAGTGTATTGTAGCCAAGAGGATTGGCGAGACAAGCTTGTAACTTTTGATTTTGGATATAGTGGAACAAACCGGTGTGGAATACCAGGTCCCTAACGTGGAGTTGGAAGAGAGGACTGACGCTCGAGGCGGAACCTCTATAAATCGATTTGCATTTTTCTCTACCCTACTCTTTTTATTTTCGTGCAATTTATATTGAAGTATTTGATAAACTGTCACGTTTCAGAACCTGTTTCAGAGAGTACTTCAGAGAGTTGTCTGTATTCCGCATAAAATTAAATTTGATCTGTTTTGAATTAAAATAGATATACAAGTGTGATTATCAGCTGTGATTAGTTTCTAAACAGCAAGTTTAATTAATTCTAAGTTTAATAAAGTAATCAAAAGGAAGTGAATTGAAAATTTCGAAAAGAATTTATTTTTGTGAAAAAGCAATTCACCCCCCCTCTTGCTTACATTATTGGGACCAACATAGTGATTGATATATTAACAATTATATGACTTAATTAGATATGAATATAACCTATCAAATGGTTTATAGGATTAGTCCTATAAGTTGCGGGAGTACTTGTTTAATATATATGCATATATGATGATATGCGTTTTTATTTTTGTAACATTTAGGACTTTTTAATTTAAAAAAAAAATTGCCTTCGTTCTACTTTTAAAACCTTAACCAGCTGGCCGGTCATTAAAGAGGAGAGAAAGGCTCGTACACATTTTTGATTTGAGTGTATTCTTCATTGACTTTTGTGATCTAAAATAAAAATCTTAAGGTTTAATCTCTCTAGAAAGAGAAGAAAAAATTGCTTCTACGATCTAACGAAACCATCCAATCAATCATCTAATTGTTAAACTAAATATTATAATTAAAATATTAATTATTTTAGTGATTCAATCATGATTGGGTATGTTGTGAGCCGTTGGATAGTGACGGGCGATCCCATCAAAATTAACGATGGGACCATAAAATTTCCCGAAAATATATATTGATATTTAATCTGACATGAATTTCTCTACCAAACATAAATATGTGTTTTCGAGAAATTATAGAATTTCAATTTCTCTACAGGTGTGGGGTGTCTTGTTTTCTTTTTCTTTAAGATTAGATAATCATGATTTCTAGAGAAAAGCCTTAATTTCTAATCTTCTTCATGTAAAGTATTTTCTAGGTTCCTCTTAAGGTTCTAAAATACATATTTATCGATAATCTTAATCCTATCAATCTTATAAATGATCAAATAACTTTAAAAGTCAAAATTAAAAATTTGCTCCATCCTATTTCTTTCCTTATGCCTCTGTCCAAATTAAAAAATATATTAAGAATTTTTTTCTTTATTTTGTTTCCCATAATCATAACTAGAAGACTCCTGTTGGATTTTTGATTGCTTTTTATTTTCTTTTTCTATGGCTTAATATTCGTAGAAAAAAATGAAAAGGACATTGATTTTTCGTTCTTTTTGTAAATGTGGCTAATATTCTAACATTAAAACTATGATTATGTGCGTGTAGATCTTATTAAAGGCATAGTCTAATGACTTTTTAAGAAGTCCTGCTATTGTTAAGTTTAAAATATAAAGAAGAATATTATGACAAAATTCTATGGCGACTTAATGTTCCATGCTAGGAAGATCAAACTTAAATTGGAAAGGGAGTACACAAAAGAAGCTCCTTAGATACATAAAAGTTGATGCAGTGAAAAATCTAGGGTTTTATAAAGATCCGTTGATTCTGAGAATGTTTGGATTGCGATTCTTAATTACATGTTGATTTCGTGAATTTCGAGATGATTAGCGTACAAAAATAAAAAAAAAACAAAGAAGTAGTTCAAACTTTAGGAAAAGTATAGAGTAAGATGGCTCAAAAAATGTATGATTGAAAAAAAAATCATTGTTCTCATCACGCTAGAGCGTACATATATATGCAAGCTATGCAAATTGGAAAGTTGCCAAAAAATAGAAAACAAAAAATTTGTTAAAAATAGAAATGCCTTAAAACTTAAAGACAAAAAGCAAATGATAGGACCGTTATAACACCATAGATGGAATATAAAACATAAATATCCATAACAAGTTGTAACAAATTTAAAACCTGCCCAAAGTAGGAAAACTATCATTTTGAGGGCCTAAATGATGGAATTCGCCCTAAAAGTAGTGTAACTCGTCACTGAAGGTGGTAGCTTCTTTTGGTTACTAGAAATCACAAAACTGTTTCATTTTGCTAGGTACCCATTCGCTATCATTTCCACCTCATAAGCTTCTTATATATGTAAAAGTCCAGTTATCCAAGGAGTTCTACAACACTAATTGCTGCACAAATACATATAGAAAGAAAAATGTCAAGAAGAGCTACAATCGAGTATAACATATGTTACTTGGATTACCTAAGATGGTGCTTGCTTTTACGAGACAAAAGGCCATTTGATGGAAGAAAAAGAAGTATTTGAGCAAAGGCGTGACCTCCTTAATCTCTCTCTTCCTTCGCATGAAAGGAAAAGAAGAAAAAGATTATTGGTGGAGCTTTTGTTGAAGACTAAAGAAGATGAAGGAGAGATAAAGTGAAGGAAGGTGGTGGTGTAGAAAGAAAATAGAAAGGGGGTTAGCTTCTTTTATTAATTGCAAACTAGCTCATTTCGCATTGTAAATGTAATGACCCCTTGGTCATTGCACACAGAGGTGCACTTTTTTTCTTAAAGCATCCTTCATAAGTACAAATCAAGTCTCTCAACGTGCAATTCCATTGAAGGATTTTGACATGTCAATTGGCATGCTTGAGTGATTATAGGGATTTGGTGGCTAGTGTACAAATGAGAGTGGCGAGGATGTTGTGTGATTTGTGGCTTGGCAATGAAAAGAAGGACATGTTTAGGGTCGTTTGATTAAACTAGGATAAGTGATTTATGTTTTGACCTGATTAGGTTAATGCAATGAGGTTTTTCAATAGCCTATATTTTGATATATTATATAAGAAATAGAAAGAGTTCATGTGTATTTAGAAATTTTAACCATCTCATTTATTTCATTAGGTGACGTTAGATACTGTACTCAGGTGTGAACTTGTATTATTTTTGATTGTAAAATTATTGAAAGGGCAAGTGTTTTATACTTTATTTAATTCACTTGTATTGATTTTAATTTAGATTTGAGTATTATTGGGGTCGTGGAATTCTAAGGGTTAAATTTAGAAAATCTAATTTTCAAATTATTCTCTTAGGGTTACTAAGAACTATTTTCAATGTTGAGGTTTAATTGATTAGAATTTTAGCCATACCTACTATATATACTTTCTAAAATACTTGAACTATCTCAAAATTTCAAAGGGTTTATAGATAGAGCCAATATGATCATAGTGTAATGAAATTACATAGCTTATACATACATACATACATACATACATATTTGATTGCTATTTACACACTATAATACATATATATAATATAATACATGGTATGTAATACCTATTAAATCCTTTCTTTGGTAGATCTATATGTAGACATAAGTTGGACATATTGCTAGATTGTTACTTCTCATGCCTGTCAAATAATATTGTAATTTTGGTTTTTTATTTTATTTCCAAGTGGTTTCTATATTTCTTAGAAACTTGTCCTTGTTATATAGATCAATAAAAATACCTATTATTATTATTATTATTTTGAGAATGTTTCACCGAATACAAAATATAAGCCATGTCATCTTTCTTTGCTGAATTTATAACTTTTCACTTTTAAGTCTCGTGTTGGGACTTGATGGCAAAGGTTGTCGTTCTGCGTAATAAAATAAGATAACAAGTCATAAACAATAACACGTGATGCAACCTGTAAAAAACCAACTAGATCTTTCATTAAATGTATACACTGAAGCATCTTTCCTTAGGACCATTTATCTTAAAAATATATAACTTTATTTTTCAATCAATACATGAACCATAATTATAAGAACAACAATAAAGAGAATATATCACATCTTTCGTATCTAAATTTTATATACTATTTCAAATCACCTAAAATTTAAAAATGTCATTTTGATACAAAACTTTACAAGATTTGAATTAACTATATGAGCTTTGTCTGATTTTGTAATTAGTGACTTAAACTTTATTTATTTTTTCTATTAATTATCTCATTAGGTTATCATAAATAACCGTGAGAAATTTGTAGATAATAAATTGATATTTTTAAATTTAAGGTATTTAATTGTATAAATAGATAAAATTCTGGTTCAAATTTGACATTTTAAAAGGATACCAAATCCAATTTCTCAAAAAACTTCAAACCTAGAAGAGAATTAAAAATGCTTAAATGTGACCCATTTGTCATTAAGATAATAAAAATGCAAATGCTAGGTAAACTAGCATTGAACTTATTTCTCTCAATGATTTTAAAATAGAAATTAATTGATGCCCCATGGAATCGAAGTGCTTCATCCTTCTGATAGGCTTATTAAAATAACCCAAATAAATAGGCCCACTTCAAAAAGATTCGGATATTACAACACATGCAAGCCCACTCCGATGATCCATGTCAACTCTCGTACAGCAGCAAACAACTCTGTCGAAGAGAGCAAACCCTACTAGATCTGCAGTCACGGCGTCAAAACTCCGGTCTTCATCTATAAGAAGGGTAAGCTCGTTGATCTGATTCTTTACTTTGTACTCTCTGAACTCAAAGACTATGCAAAAATAAAATTGCTATTTGGTTTATCCCTTTCTGTTACTTGTAAAATAGAACAAGAATTTTTTAAGTATGCTTGCTTCTTACTTATTTCTTATTCGTATCACCTTCCTAGAAGCACAAAGTTTTTCAAGAATATATTGAGACCAGGAGAGAGAGAAACAACCCAGCAATAAGTTGTTAAACCACCATCATTAACTCTCCACTTCTCCCAAATTCAGTTCACAGACGAGAAACAAGATCAAATGTATAACCATACTAAGCTGATGATCATGATCCCTCTTCTAGGGGCGGCGGCTTTTTTGTTCAGCAGAAGGAAGACGAAAAGGATTTCTTCAAACGAAGATACCAATCGTGATGGTAATGATCAGACCTCAGGAAGCTCAGATGCATCTATCGCTTATGAGCTTCCTGATGGAGAAACATACGAAGTGTTTTTGAGCTTTCATGGAGAAGACACCCGTAAAGATTTCACAGATCATCTCTATATAAGGTTGAAGAATGCGGGAGTATGGGTATTTAGAGATGATGATGCACTTGCTATTGGGAAACAGATTGGCCCTGAGCTTGATAAAGCGATCAGGTCATCAAAGGTTTCCATCCCCATTATCTCCCCCAATTATGCATCCAGTGAGTGGTGTCTCAACGAGCTTTTGCGCATACTTGAGTGTATGGAAAGTATAGGCCAAGTTGTAGTGCCCATCTTCTACAGAGTTAAGCCATCAAGCATAAGGAAGCAAACCGATACATTCAAAGAAGCGTTCCGCTTGCACGAAAAGAAGTATGGCTCTGGTAGCGAGATTGTACAACAATGGAGGAATACTCTAGCAAAAGTTGCATCCATTAAAGGGTTGGAATCATCCAAGATTGCTGGCGGGTAATTACACAACTTTCTTTATTTATGCAAGATACAACTAATTCTTGTCAAATCTTGATTGCTTTTAGTTGTTTTTTCAACAAAAAATGAATTTCATTCCATACAAATAATAACATGCTCATATAATGATAAACGAACAGTTGGAGGTTAAAAAAAAAAAATCCAACCATATAAATGGACACAATTCATCTTGTTTAACATGTCCTGAATAATGAATATAATAATTTCTTCTAAGAGAACATAAGATACCCATTAGCAAGTGAAATAAATCACATAATAAGATAGTTAAATCACATATAGGTGATAGAAGTAATAATAAAAGTGTGTGTGTGTGTGTATATATATAAAGCGCACGCACACATAGAAGGACACACTCAAAATTGATAAAACATATATGCTAAATCAACAAAAATTTTAACCAAATCAGATCTATTGAGATAGATTTGTGGTAAGGAGTATGTATTACCGATTGATTATGATGGTAGGATTAACACTAAAAGAAGCTGATTTTTGGAAACAAAAATTCTACAACAGGAAATGGATAAAAAAATGTTTTATGTATAAGTAGAATCAGCGATGATGGTTTTTGTGATATAAATTTATATTTAGAAACAAAATTTGTTTTTAAAGCCTAATTTTCTTGTAGTATAATAAAATACGTCAAATTTGAAGGATTTTGTGGTACTTCAACAAATTTAAGATTACACATGGTTAACTTTTCTTCCAATTTTTTCTTTTCCTTTCTTTTTCTTTAGGGTAAGTTTTATTTAAGGTACTTGAATTTTTGTTTGTAATAGAATAGTACCTAAAAAAAATTTTTATACCAAAAATACTTAAACATTTTAAAAGTTTTATGTAAGGTACTTCTATATAGAATCCATCTATTTTTGTGTTAAAATGATGATGTAGCAAGCAGATTCGAATAAAAAATTATTTCTCTATCTTAGTTGACAGAGTAAATTTCATTTACAATAATTAAACTTTCTAGTTTGTAATAGTTTAGTACTAAAAAAATAAAATTTATATCAAGACGATATCCATACTTTTTAGAAGTTTTACGCACGGTATCTTCGGCTAAAATTAAGCTATTTTTCAGGTGACTTACTAACGTAGAACCAAAACTTGATTCAAAAAATGATATATCTCTATCTTAGTTGACGTTTTTTTTATTTTTTCTGGCGTCGAGCTAAAACTTTATTTTATTTTATTTTTTAAAATTATCAAACCTATCCAATCTAGGTGAGTTTGGTCATTAGAGTGGTTTTCTTTCTTCTCTCTCTTTTTTTTCCCCCTTTAGACATTGTAATGTTATCTAATAATTACAATCTAAAAACTAAAAATAATAGAAGAAGAAGGAGGAGGAGGAAGATGGGGGGAGAGAGAGAGAGAAGGGAGAAAGCAAAAGAATGATTTTTTAATGGGTTTTTGAGATCATAAGGGTTTTTTTTTTTTTTTTTGGGATATGAAGAAGAAGAAGAAGAAGCATTGAGGAAAGAGGGGGGAGAGAGACAGAGGAGAGAAAATAAAAAAAAATAAAAAATGCCAACTAGAATAAAGATATATCTTTTTTTAATCAAATTTTAGTTTTATGTTAGCAAATCGCCTAAGAAATGTTGGTTTAGTCAAAGTACCGTGCGTGAAATTTTTAAAATGTTCATGTATTGTCATTGTACAAATTCTTTTAGGTATTAAACTGTTATATATTAGAAAGGTCAGGTACCATCAATGAAACTTGCTCTGCTAACTAGGATAAGGATAAAGAAAATAATTTTTTATTCAAATCCACTTGCCATATTAGTGTTTTAGTGGAAAAATGGACAGAGTCTGTCTAAAGATACTTCAAGTGCTTTCTTAGTTCGAAAATTTTTTAGGTACTATACATAACACAAAAAGGTAAATTAATAAATTGTGGCTAGGCTCATCGTCTTTAAATGTGAAGAAAGTACTTGTTTCCCGGGACATATTTCAAAAATATTTTCCAACATTTAGAAAATTCCATATCTTTAACTTTTTTCAATTTTAAACACACATCCAACGGTTTCAAGATATCTTGAAAATATCGGTGGCTTTTAGGAATAACTCTGGTCGTGGATGGAAGACGGTATTTTTGGTCATAGTGGGACAAAACGTATAAATAGAAAATGGTAAAAGTGATTTCCTCTTTGAAAAAATTCAAATAATTCCTCTCATATTGCATGACTATTTTCCTTAATGATAAACACCAGCCATGGGCCATCATCTTCGTTTGCCACCATTCCTCTTTGATGAAAACCACCATTGCATCTTGAATGTACATGATAGAAGCAAATATAAAAAGGGAAAAATGCATAAAAAGACTTAAAAGTTTGATCATTTTCTTTATTTTAGGATTGTGTTTTGTATTTTCCATTTTAGGACATTTATTTTTAAAATTGGGTGATCAATTTAGGATATCTATTGAACTTCATCGATCTTTTTCGTTACTATGTGATTACATGTCATTCCAATTATGTAGTTGGCAAACTTGCGACTACGAAGTTAGCTCCAGGCCTAACCCTTTCATTAACCATTAAATTAATCCACAAGTAATTCCAAAATTAGAAAAAAAAGATAGTATCAATCTTAAAATTTATAATAAAAAAACATTGTTATATGAATCTTAAACACAAAAATTAGTTTACTTAATTTTTAGGAAAGTTATTTAAAAAAATTTTGAAATCTAATTCAATGGCTAACGAATCTACATAAATCATCTTATCAAGCTTCTCGAAAATTATGTGAGCTTGACGACCTCATAAAGTACGAAAATTAGTGTATACGACATAAACAAGAAAATTCTTATTAATAATAACCATAACCAGTATTATAAAAAGCAAAAAATACTCGTTAGCTCCAATCTGTACAATTCTATCAAACACAATGCATCATAAAAGGATTATTATAGTATGAAATACTATCAATATTAGGGCTCTGCAATAAAACCAACTAAATCGCAAACCAATCCATATCAAAATTTCAGTTATTTTTCATAATAGTTTGGTTTGCGGTTTAGTTCAAGACCTTGATTTGATCAGTCTCGTTTTACATATTTGAAAAAATTTGAACATATTATTTTTTTCTTTTAATTTTTATCAAAAAGATTAATTATTTTTAAATTTTTTATTTAGATATATATTATTCATGAGAGTGGAATTAGAATAGCAAATCATGTATTGATTATTGTGGCGTGTCTATAAATAAAGATCACTTTTAGGTTTTAAATTTTTTTCCCTTTTGTTTTACTGAATTATTTCTATTTTTTAGTTACTTATTGATTTATATAATTGATAATATGTAAATTAGAAATATACGATGGATTAAAATTTGTTTCTCATTGGGATTCATTTCTTATTTCATCAAGTCGTGTATATCATTATAGTTCAATATGATTATAATTTTATGATGGATGATATCTCTTTCTTGTTATGAGTTTTACATTTTTTTTTAGTAAATAATTGATTATCAAATGTTATTGTTTATATATTTGCATTGGTGAAAAAATTATGTAATTTTTTTTGGCTAAACAATAAAAATATGTAATTGAAATTTTTTATAGTATATATTGTTATTTTAGATTGAAAAGTTGTTCAAACATGTACCAAACCATTTTTTTATAAATTTACAAATCAAACTATAGTTTAGGTTTGAATTTGAAACAAAATCTTATCATAATACACAACTCAGTTTGGTTTGGAAGGCAAATTTAGGGATGTAACCGGATTGGGTTTCGGATGAATCATATGAATTCAAACCCGACCCGCTGCCTTATAGGGTTTACAAAACCTGACCCTATAACTTTATAGGGTTTTGATGCTATATCCAAATCCACCATACAGGGTTTGATTTAGAATCTGAGACCCAACCTATAATCCTTCAGCCCTATTTTTTTTTCAACCTGTTTTCAATTTAATAATAAATTTAAGATAAACCAGTGTTTCTAACATAAGTTTGCTATATATTCAAAAACGAAAAGATGTATGTGGAATTGATAGAAAATATTGTAGACCACATTCATTGTACAACATTTAACGCATAAATATATTAATTTTGTCACTGATATTATCTTAAAACATGATTAAATTAATCTCCTATTGGAAGTACAACAGGCAATAAATATATTAATCTCTACCGCAAACATGTCTTGAGTAAAATTTATTCTAAAATCTGTAACTAGTTTAGTAGACATAAAAGAAAAAAAACATTCTTGGGAGTAAAAAGATGATAACTCTTTCATGTCTTTTTTCCTCTCCTTGCCTTTTTAGTAATGTATTTAAAAAGATGATACCGGGTTATCGGATATCCATTGGATTTATTATATGATACAAACCCAATCTTATAATCGTACAAGGTTTTTACTATATATCCAAACTTGATTTCGAAACCCTATACATTATACACCCTTAATCAATATTAAAAAAATTGGAACAAGAAAAGTTAGAAATAGACTTCAATAAATAAATTCGTTCTTCCACGGCTTGCCTTTCCTCTGCTCCTTAGCCTTCTTCCCTTTCAGTCGCCTTAGCCGGTTATGTTTCTTTTAAATTCCAAAGTGATGGATTCTGGGGCATGTTTGAGAATGATAGGCAAAAAAAAATAATAATAATAAAAAACTAGAATTTTATTGTTGTTTTAGGAATATTTTTTAATAAGTTGTTTTTCCTTTGTACGTTTTCCTCGAAATGCTTGTTTTCTTTATTTTGTTTTACGGTTATGAGTTTTTTTCTTTTTAAATTTAGGTTGATTAGGGAATTGTCTGCTGCAATTAACATCAGTAGGTTAACTATTTTAAAAGTGTTAGGTTTAGGGTTGATTTGGTGTCCATGTGATCTCCAATGGTACAATCAGAGTCCTCATCATCTTAGTTTAATGATACCATGGGTGAAAAGTTAAGAGAGATCTCATATTGCAAAACACAGGTTTTGAAATGAACAAAATGGTAAAGCTTAGATAAAAATTTTTCTCAAAATAAATGAATTGTAAATTGTAAATTTATTTTCTAAATGTTGATTGAATTATCTTTGCTTATGTACTAAGCCCTAGAATTGTTATGTTGAGTGTGCAGACATGAAGGAGAACTAGTAGAGAAAATCATCAGTAAAGTTTTAAGTGAACTGAAGAAAGCCATTTTAACAGTTCCAAACTACTTGGTTGGCGTTGAGGATCACAAGGAAAACATTCTAAAATTGGTAAAAAGCGAAAAATCTTATGACGTTCCAATTATAGTAATTCATGGAATGGGCGGTATCGGCAAAACAACTTTGGCCAAGATTGTTTACAATGAGCTATCTGCTGAATTTGAATCCTGTTGCTTCCTTGAAAGTATTCGTGAATATTTGTTGGTGCATCATCTTGAAGATTTGCAAAAGAAATTAATCTCAAACATTCTAGGACAGCAATGGCTAGGTCAAATATTGCATGTTGATGATGGCACTAATATAATCAAAGATAGACTTAAACAAAAGGAAGTTCTCCTTCTACTTGATGATGTTGATCACCCTGATCAGCTTAATGCATTGGCAAGAGAACGCAGTTGGTTTAAATCAGGAAGCATAATTATTGTTACTACTCGTAACAAAGATATTATGAATAGATGGGAGGGAAAATTGTTTTATAAGCTCAATGAATTGGAGTTTTCTCTTTCTTTTATATTGTTTTGCAAGCACGCCTTTCGAAGGGATAAGTGTCCTTTAAAGGAGTTTGACATTATAGCAGAAAAAATTGTCTCCACCACCGGAGGGCTTCCTTTAGCAGTAGAAATCATTGCATCTTCACTCCATGGAAAACCCAAAAAAACTTGGGAAGGTACACTTGAGAAACTACAGGACATTCCCCATCAGGATGTGCAAAGGAAATTGAAGATAAGTTATGATGCTCTAGAGCATGAGCAAAAGCAAATTTTCCTTGACATAGCATGTCTTTCCATCAAAGAGAAAATGGACTATGCATTCTATATGTGGAACTCTTGCAAATTCTATCCACAAGAAGGAATAGAAAAGCTTATTTCCTTGTCTCTGATAAGGGTCAGAGAGGAAAAACAGGTAGTTATTCATGATCAATTACGAGATCTTGGCAGAGAAATTGTCCGTGAAGAAGATTATATGAAGCTTGGAAATCGTAGTAGATTATGGAAGGAAGATGAAAGCCTCCAAGTAATACAAAGAATGCAGGTAAATATAGTTATTTGTTTAATCTTCCTTGGAAATCTACATATTATCTTTGGATATTAGCTAAGTAAAGCATAGAGTATATCTAAGGCTGTTTTCTCTCTCTTTTTTTTTGGGTTGAATATGTTTTCAACCTTTTCCTTTGATTTCATCAAAAACGTTACATTGATCAACTTACAATCATAGTAATCTTAATGATTACTAGTACTTTTTTCTCATTAAAATTGGAAAAAATATTTAATGTTAGCACACACCACGTGTATGTTTGTGTATTAGGTAACTACCAATTATAACTACCACCATATACCGCTACGTTTAGAAATTGATTGGTAGCTACACACCAAATGTATATTTGATGCAGTGGGTGAAATATGGTGTTACCACGATCCATTGATTCGTGTACAAATGTTGAACTGTGATCTTGAAAAGCTTATTGATTCTAAGAATACCTAGGCTAATGGCATAAAAAATCGATATAAAGTGTAATTTTAAGATTTGGGAAACAAGAGTATGACAACTGATAACTGTCTTGTTTTTTGCCCTAGAACATATAATTATAGGCTAGCTTTAAAGTTGTCAAAAATAAAATTGGAATTGCCAAAATTAAAAAGGGTCATAAAATGATGTACGCATAAGGATAAGTAAAATGCTACAAGCAGCGTATAAAACCAATAAGTTTTAAGGAATTACAAGTGAAACGAAACTTTCCAAAAATAAGAAAAATGCTTATTTGAGGCCTTAAACAAAGGAATTTGCTTGAAAACAGACCTAGCTCACCGCTCAAGGCGATGATTTCTTCAAGTTAACTTGTTTCCTTCCAGATAGTCTCTCTAAATCACTGAACAGTAATAGATCGGTTTTTTTCTACTTCTCTAGGTACCTATTTGCCACTATTTCCACCTTATTATTCTCCCATAGGTAGACATAATTCGCCCTTTGAACTGTCTTTGTCTGTATGCATTTGGGTTTATCTTGGCTATGATCTTCATTGCCCCAGTCAACTTAGTTGACAATTTATTGTACTCACCTGCCGAAAACCTATCCTTAGCAAGGACATCCCAAACATAATCTCCCACGTTGAACTCCGAATGCCGCCTCATCCTATCAATAACTTCTTTGCATTTATTTGTAGCTTTTTCTAAATTGTTCTAAGTAGCCTTATCAATCTCCTGCAGGCTATGGACAAAGTCCTCTACCTTCCCATGAATTTTGGTCCTGTTAGTTAGTGGTAGCAAATTAAGTGGACTTCTGGGAACAATAGAGTAAACCACCTGAAATGAACTAAACCTAGTATTGCGGTTGACTGCATGATTATGCGCGAACTCTGCCCGACTTAGATTTTGATCCTAGCTCTTCCCATGTTCCCCTACTAAGCTCCTTAATAGATTTCCCAAGAATCTGTTTACTACTTCAGTTTGCTTATCTGTTTGTGGGTGATAGGCACTACTAAAATTTAGCTAAGTGTTGACCATCTTCCATAGACTATGCTAAAAATGGCTAAAAAATCTAGTGTCTCTGTCAGACATAGTAATTGTAGGCAAACCATGCAATCTATAAACTTTCCTAAAGTACAATTATACAACAAGCATGGCATCTATGGTCTTCTTGTAGGAGCAAAATGCACCATCTTAGAAAACCTATCAATTGCTACAAAGATGGAGTCATTACCTTGCTGAGTTTGCAATAACCCTATAATGAAATCCATGCTCACATCAACCCAAGGTTGCGAAAGGAATTTTCCAATTGCAATCCTAATCTATCATGCACTCTAGATTTAATCCAAAGTACATGATCGGTGAAATAGCATCAACAACATGAATACAAATAACAATTCAATCAACAACAATAATCATCAACTAAACAATTTAAATCATCAACTCAAAACCTAAATAAGCACAAAAGGAAAAAGCTTTGAATAATATCCAAAACATGAAATTAGATAGAGAGGAATGAAATCCCCTTGAATGATGATCTCATACTTAAATCCATGTTCAAATAGTATCCTTCACTTAATCCGGTGTGGAATCCGCAATCAAAATAAAATGGAAAGCTTTCTAGTGTTTTATGCTCTGATTTCTATCTAGGAGCAAAGAAATAGCTTCTAATTCGTCTAGGGTTCATCTCCTTTTTTTGCAAAATCTACAAGAGGGTATTTATATGTTGAAGACGCAGAGGACTTACGCTAGCTTGGCCTTTAATTGAAATTAGCTGGCTTTCAATGTAAAAATTGATTTTCGAATCAAAATCATCAGCGGCCTTGGAGCGGTGTTGAAAGCGGCTTTCATGTGAGCCTGCGTGAAAGCCGGCGGCCTTTCCTCTCCTAGGGCCGGCATACAGTATAATTTTCAAGGCTAGCGATGTTGTCTTGTTGAAAGCTGGCGACATTGCTTCAATGAAGACCGGTGTTGTTAGTCTCTGATTAAGGCCGACGGCTTACATTCCATAATAGTCGACCTTGAATGTTTTCTTCTCCTTATTTGCACAAAACTTCTCTATGTTGCTTGTATTTGCATTTTAATTCCTTAGAGCCTTGAAATATCATAAATAACATACTTAAATACCATTTACTTATAATTTCTATAAAATCAATAATAATTTAGTGTGTTTTAGTCGATGAAAAGTGAGTATAGTATGCCTTTGTCATTAGCTTCTCATTGAAATAAGCTGTTGGTCTGTTCTTCTGATTCAAAACACCTCCAATCCTTACTTTAAAGGCATCCACATGCAGCTTGAAAGGTTGGTGAAAATAGGCACCACCAAAATTGGGGCCGTAGTAAGACGCACTTTGATCATCTCTAATGCCTTTTTTGCTTCATCGTCCACAAAAACTTCCATCTTTCATAGAATCTATTATAGGTGCCATGATAATGCTGAAGTGGGGTATATACCATCGATAAAATGATGCAAGGGCGTGGAAGCTTCAAATGCCAATCAAATTAATAGGTTTAGGCCACTGCCTAATTGCTTCCACTTTGGACTTATCAACCTGCAAGCCAACAACATAATTCACATAGCCAAGAAAGAGTACCTCCGAAGTCATGGAAGTACAGTTTTTCATAGTTCTATAAAACTTCTCCCTATGCAGGATACTAATAACATTCCGCAGGTGTTTGATATGCTGCTCTAGATGAATATTGTAGGTCAGTATGTCGTTAAAGTTATATGACAACACAATTACCTATGAATGGCCTCAGAACTTGATTTATTACTCTCATAAATGTGCTGGGCGCATTGGACAATCCAAACAGTATAACTCGCTACTCATACGATCATTTTCATGTCCGAAATCTGTCTTCCACTCATCACCAACTCGAATACGAATTTAGTGATACCCATTCTTCAAGGTAGCTTTGAGATTACCTTTGCACCACTCAACTGGTTAAGTAAACTATCCAAGCGGGGAATAGGGAAATGATACCCGACAAAAATCTTGTTGATGGTGTGGCTATCCACAGACATACGCTAGGTGTCATCCTTCTTAGGAATTAAAAGAGCCGGATCTGCACCTAGACTCGAACTCCTTCGAACAAAACCTTTTGCAAGCAACTCTTCAACCTGGCTCCTCAACTCTTCATGCTCTATCTTGCTCATTCAATAGTGTGGCCTGTTTGGAAAGGGGCTACACTAGGCTTAAGATTGATTTGTTGTTGAATATTATGCAGTGGTGGTAACCCATCTAGCAACTCCTTAGGAAACACATCTTGTAACTCCTCCACAATCAGAACTGCTAGTGCAGGTACTTTCACCTCCATTTCAACCTCCTCCAACACACCCTACACGCCCCTCAACCCCCATAACGGAAAAAAAAAAAAAAAAAGAGCAACAACAATATTAGAAATTTACATCTCCTCTTCGAATCTAGCTAAAGACAATATATTGGAACTAGTACTAGTACCTTATTTAATAGGTTTGGACTCAGTGGCATCCCTATTAGGAACTAACACAATCTTCACCCCTTTATACACATAACTATACGTGTTAGCCCTACCATCATGAGTCACGCTCCTATCAAATTGCCAGGGTTTTCCCCAACTACAAGTGACATGTGTCTAGTGTCACCACATCGCACCATAAGGAATCCTTGAATCTAGAACTGATGGAAAAGGAAACAAGAGCTCATTTAGAGATAATTACCTCATCACTTTTTTTTTTAACCAAGCTAGTTTACAAGGCTTTAGGTGCTGTTCTAGTTAAGTACCCAACTTCTGCACAGCTTTTGTGGACATAATGTTTTCACAGCTACCAAAGTTGATCATGAATCGACCAACCTTGCCTAAAGTAGTGCAGGTGGATTGGAAAATGTTGTTTCTAAGCCACTTTTCCTCAACCATCCTGGGAGTCATACAGGATCTCTAACCACCAGATTCTCCCTACCATCACCTGTAATGAACTCTTCCTCAGCATATTTAGTATAAAAAATAAGTCATTCATCACCCGTAGCTTTTAATACACCATTGTCATCTTCCTCCTCTTCAATGCTTTCTTCTCTGCCTTCCTACACTTTGCCTTCGGTAACTAGTTTCACCTCATTTGAAACAATTCACCCCACTAGTGCTAGGGCCGCTGTACTAAAATTACCATAACACCCAGTAGTGCTGCTGCCAGTAGTCCCCTTTGCATAATTTACTCCAACTTCCACTAATAATTGACTTTTTCTAGTTTCGCTGTGAAGATAATAAAGGACTTTTTCTAGCTAGCCAATGCGTAAGCGACCTTAAAGGTAGTAATAAAATCTCCATTTAATTTCTAACTTGTCATAGCACTACAATAAATTAGCATGGGTAAGAAAAAAGACTAATCAAACAAAATAATATGTAAAAAATATGGTTTCTTAAACAATTTAATTTAGAAAATTTTCAATTCAAACCAATTTATAAGTTTATGGTTAATTTTGAATGGATAGACCAAACAAATCCATTAAATTGAAAAGCATTTTGGAAAAAAACATAATAATATTTCACTTGTAATCATAAATTTTCTTATAATAATTGATTAAAGGTTATATATTTTTATGGTTTTGTTATGATATTTATTATTTGATAAATATAATTAATATTAACATTTTTTTTTCAAGTTCAAGATATATTTTTCCATTAGTGACTTAATGTTATTTTTTATCTCTTCAGCTTTATGGAGAATGAACTTTAATTATTTATTTATAACTTTTATTATATATTAGTTGAAGCTTGTTAGGAGATTACTTTTATTAGTAAATAACTTATATTGGTAAATGACTGAGTGAATGTTTTGTGGAATATAATGGATTATGGTTTAGTAATTGTATTGACTAGTAACTTAATGAGGACTATAGTCTATCGGTATTAGATTGTGTTTGACATATTAGTAAAAACTTCAATAATGTGTTGTCTCTTGTGTGTATGTAAACATAGTAAACGATGTTAATTAGATAGTAAAATATTTATAAAAAATTTAACTGAATATTAAATGATTACTTCAATTCAAGTACTAAATTCGACTTTAATATAATGTTGAAGTACTAAAATTTATATTTACCGTACTGAGGAATAATGGTTAGTTTCTTGAACTTATAACATCTTTGGTCTGGCAGGGAACCGAAAACATTCATGCCCTCAATCTTTCCATCAGGGAAGAGGCTGAAGAAATTTTCTCTTTCACAAATGAACAATTTAAGGACTTGGCAAAGCTGAGATTTCTTCAACTGAAAAATGCAACTCTAAAGGGAGATTTTAAGAATCTTCTTTTAGATTTAAGATGGCTTCAATGGGAGGAATGCCCTTCGGATTTTGCGGCAACCAATTTTTATCCTGTAGAGTTGGTGGTTCTTGATTTATCATACAGCTACATTACGGAGCACTGGAAAGGTTGGGATCAAACCAAGGTATAATATGAGCAAAACTATTATATACTCTCTAAACTAGATTTACTAGTCATATCCATATGGATCTAATCCTTGGGATGTTGTGTTCTTTGCAGTTGGCAAAGAAGCTCCGAGTATTAAGACTCGAGTATTGCGGTTGCTTGACTGCGACTCCAGATTTTTCCACATTTAAAGAGCTAGAGATTTTGAGTCTTAGATGGTGTGAAAATTTAACGAGAATCGATCCATCCATTTGCGACCTCAACATGCTGCTAACTCTAGATGTTCGTAATTGTGAAAATCTAAGGGAGCTACCGACCGGGCTGGATGAAATGGAGGAATTGAGAGAGCTTTATGTGGATAAGACATTGATAAGGGAAATCCCAATTTCAAAAGGCTCCATGACAAAATTAAAGGTTCTTTCTGCCTCGAAGTGTAGAGAACTCAGCCATCTACCAGACTCCATAGAATCGTTTGAGAATCTCGTTTCGTTATCATTAGATAATTGTCCTTCTCTGACAAATTCCTCGGAGTTTATTGAGAACCTGACGTCGTTATCTGAGCTAACACTGCAGCGGACAGATGTCAAGGAATTACCTAGTTCCATTGGAGAAATGCGTAATCTGAAAGTGCTCAATGTAAGTAGTTCCAACATATCAAGGCTACCAACCACCATTGGAAAGTTGAGTTACTTGCAACGTCTTGATGCCAATATACGTAATATCAAAGAAGTCCCTGATGAGATTGGCAATTTAGCAAGCCTCCAGTATCTATCTTTGAGTGGTTGTTCCATCTCTCAGCTGCCAGAAAGCATTCATAATCTCTCTAACCTCCAAACTCTTGACTTATACAATTGCGATGAGCTAAAGTCTATGCCAAGCCTCCCTTGTAGTTTGACATCTCTATCGTTTAATGGTGCTTCAATGGACACAATCCCTCATCTCACCAGCCTGACCAACTTGAAATATCTTTATTACTTTGACAGTCTTGAAAAACAGAGCAAGGCACTGCATATTGGGACACTCAACAAATTGGAGTTATTACGTGTTCGTGGCTCTCATCGACGTGGTGACACTGGAAGTGTTGAGTTAAGCCTAGAGCTTCCCTTGAGTCTAAAGAAGCTCGTTATCCTAGGATCTGCAACATTGCGAGTACTTTCAAGTCTGTCTAAATTAAAGCTTTTATCCTCCTTAAAACTCAAGGACTGTCGAGGTTTGATGCAGATTGATGGTTTAGAAGGAGCAGAATCACTCAGAACCTTAGAGATAATGCGGTGTACAAAGTTATTTCAACTTAGCGGCATAGGAAATTGGGTGATAAGTTTTACATTAGATTCATGCAATGCACTAAAGAGTTTGCCACATCTTTCGTGCAAAAAGTCTGAAAACTTCATTATTGCTGATTGCGAGAATTTAGTGGAGATCCAAGGTCTTGACAATGTAGAAAGTCTCGAAAAGTTGGACATTCATTTATGCCGATCTCTTTACAAACTCGGTGATTTATCCCGCTTAAAGATGTTGAAAGAACTTGTGTTACTCCAGTGTAAGAGGCTAAGTGATTTTGATGGTATAAACGAACAGACATCCTTAGAAAGACTAGAAGTTGTTGGATGCAAACCAAATATTAGGTCAATAGATCTTTCAAAGCTTGAAAACCAAGTTCTTAGAGCTAAGTTCATTCGAGGTACTCACAGAGATCAAAATGCTCAAGAAGTTGGCGTTTCTGAAAGAAATAGCAATTTTCTCATGCAGTTCGTTAGACAAATTGCCAGATTTTTCGCTCTTTCCAAGCTTAAACAAAGTATTTGTTGGCCGCTGTGACAAGCTCAAAGAGATCAAGGTGCTCAAAAAGCACAAGAATTTGAAAAGAATGAAAATTTTCTATTGCGATTCATTAGAGAAATTGCCAAATATTTCTCTATTTACAAGCTTAGAGGAAGTGCATTTACATAGATGTGACAAACTTAAAGGAATCGAGGGGCTCACAGAGCAGAAAAACTTGAGCGTCTTGGCTCTTTCCAGATGCATCTCACTGGAGGATTTGCCAGATCTCTCATTGTTTGAAAACTTAAATAAAGTCATTATAAAAGGGTGTGAGAAACTCACTGTGATAAAGGGGCTACCCAAGTATTTGAAGACCTTAGACATCTCCAGATGCAAGTCTCTAGAAGCCTTACCGGACTTTTCAGAATGTCATCTTTTTAAAGAATTGCTTGCTGAGGGCTGTGATAAACTCAGAGAGATTCAAGGGCTTGAGTACTTGGAAGAGTTCCATCGTTTGGCTATTTTTGGATGCAAATCATTGAGATTGCCAAATCTGCCTGAGGATGTCATCTTCACTGACCTACTTTATGCAACAGATGAGGAAGATGACATGGGGATGCAAGTGTCAAATAGACTATGACGTATTAAGGGGGAAATTGAAAGTATGGAAGGCAACAGGTTGAAATGCAAAATGGACAACAACATGGAGAGGTATTGAATGCATGAAAAATTCAAATTTTGCTAGCTGTGGGGGCCTTGCAACATGTTGTACTAGCACCTCCATGCGTGCCCTCTTCTTGAAAAGGTAAGTTGAGAATTGCAATGTTACAAGTGGACATTAGCAGAACAGTCTACGAAACCATGTCATATTGACCCAAAAAGCAGTACTTTGCTAATTGTGTAGGTGTTGTGAGATGGCATGGACCTGGTGGTGGCAATTCTCTTCTTATTTGAGAATAGGCCATGAATGAGAGGTACGTTCCCAGCACCTGTCTCAAGTAGAATCTTGGTGATTTTCAACCTTTTTAAGATTTTCTCAAAAGCTAGATTAATTGGACTACTAATGAGGACAGATTGACTTGATTTGTAAGAGAGATTTGTACTGATATAAGTAGCACTTGAAACAAGGTTGTTGAAAGTTTGCAGATTCTCTATTAGTACATCGATGGGGAACATCTGCATATGTTTGTGCTAGAATCCAATTAACTCTTACATGTTTTGAGCAAGCTATTTTAATCCCTTTATGTTTGTGCCGAAATCCTTTTGAACCATATATGTGTACATTTGAGCATCATTGTTTATGTTTTTGAACCACGTAATTTACTCCATTAGTGCTTCCATGATTTGACTACAAACATTGGGATTTATTTTCTTAGAAGATGTAAATGCAGACGACTTGAACGGCTCACCAGAATCATAGAGTACTTAATGGTACTTCATCACAAACAAAGATGACATACACTTACATAAAACATTTATAACTTTATTAAATTTTAGGGAAAAGCATGGAAGAGATTTAGTTTTACTTATCCTTTAGGTTTAGATGGTAAAGGATTATTACTTTTCATGTGATATATTTAGGACATCTACTTGTTTGGAATAGGTGTGTACTCATGGCTGTAAATATGTGATTTCTGGCAGTAGAATTGTTCCACCTTTTGGCATTTAAGCATGCTCCATGCTGCTATTGTAAAGGAATTAATGTCATATCTCTTTTGGTTCTCTCTCACAGATCTTATCGTCCTCAATCTGCCACAATTTACGTACTAGGTATGAGTTAGCTGATGACATTTTAGGAGGGATTACCTATGATTTTCTAAGTCAAAAAAAGTGAAAATTATCCTCGATTGGTGAAGTTTCAATGGACAGATAGCGTTTAGAACGTAAATTTTATCTTGAATGTGATCATGATTTGTGAGGATATCGTAACAAAAATATTGATTTTTAGTTCTCATTGTTGGGGGCCAACATTTGCTTGCCATAACTTTTCAGAAGGCACATGTTTTTTTTTTTTTTTTGGGGGATCATCAATTTCTTTCTACTTATTCTTGTGAATTCTGCTCTGTTTATATGCTTTTACTTGTCAGTGATGCTGGCTTTTTCTTTTTCTTTTTTTCTTTTTGAACAAATTGCAGGGATGTCATGGATGAAAAAGAGGATATAAAGTTCGGATTTTCAAGTGGGTCTGTTAAGTATTTGCTTGTTGTAATTATTGGGAAACACCTAATAGCATGGGCACCGGCTATCAGCTTAAATTCTTTTAACTAGGATTGATAATGAATTGGTGATAGGCAAAGATAATTTATTGTTTGACCATAGACTAAGATAGATAAAAGTTTGGCCAAGTATGAGTACGAGCTTGTATGAACAAAGTCAAAATAATATGATTCGCCATCAGATGCCCATCTCCAGAATATGTTCATTGGTATTGGTACGCATTTTAGACAAAAAACTCATATCTGTTCAAGTGTTGTTGATGCACCGTATCACTATAATAGTTATGACTCTTCAACTATTTTACACAAACGTGTGTTTCGGTGTAAGGGGATTGCTATCTTTTGTTGTCCATTTGGATTGCTCTCTGTTATTGTCTACTTATTTATATTATGAGAGACGCCTTGTATTCTTTTAATAAAAGACAGCAATTATGTGCTACTAAGTGATGCAAGTGTTTGATATTTGGTGTATGAACGATGCCATGACTTAGCTAATCTTGAATGAATTCAAATGATGGGACCGAATTATAAATGATTTCCACACAAACATAAAAAACTAGTAACATGCTCTTTCCAGCACTGTTTACAGCAATGCCTTTAGTTTTATGATTTGTGTAAACTGCCGACCATTTTATTTACCTAGACAGCTCACATTTTGTTATATGGTTCCCATTCTATAGCTATTATATGCTATATTTTCTTTCTCAGAAAATTAAATCTTCATAGGACATAGGCCAAATTATACAAAAATATGATTTAAATGGACGTATATGAATGAAACAGAAAGGATTTGCTTTTCAAATGTAAAAATGATGTTTATAGGATACAAAATCTATATGAGTGAGCTTAAAGAAACCTATCAATGGACTTAAATTAGCTTAAAATATTGACTGATTTTGTGTTTATAGGATACAAAATCTATATGAGTGGGCTTAAAGTAACTTATGAGTGAGCTTAAAGAAACGTATAAATAGACTTAAATTAGCTTAAAATGTTGACTAATTTTGCTTTTTAAATGTATAAATGATGTTTATAGGATACAAAATCTGTATGAGTGGGCTTAAAGTAACCTATAAATGGACTTAAATTAGTTCAAAATGTTCACTAATTATGAAAGGTTAACCAGGAAGAATCCTATCCACAAGGGATTTGACACATTGTCCACCAATATATCAACACAACTGGCTCTTATGAATCCAAACATAAATAAATCAAATTATCAATAATAGCAATGCAATATGTGTGAATCGATGAGTGCAAATCAAAGGTTGCATCTCTATGAATGGAAGTCTGGAAACCTAATAATGAGTATAAAATAGGACATTTAAAATCTTGTCCCTTGAAGCAACCTCGTAGTATATATTATTATATTATTTATGTTATATATATATATATTATAATATTATATGTTATTAAAACACTATAGTAATCATTATATAAGCATATAAAAGAATATATATATATATATACACACACACAGTACAACAAGGTTTAGCTAGAGACTCATCAATGTGAATACATGACAACAAATTATTTCTTTCGTAGTGATTCTTTAATGAGCTTGAGCCTACACAATTTTAGGCTTGGTAAAAGCTTGAAGCTTGAGTCTGTTAATATCTCATATGAATTAAGCCTAATCCTTTAAAAGCTTGAAGCTTGAGTCTGTTAATATCTCATATGAATTAAGCCTAATCCTTTAAAGGCTTGACTTTTTTGAAACCTTAAATGTAGCTAAACTTCAATACAAGTTGAACCTAGCTTGACCATAACCTGTAGGTTTATGAGTCCAAAATTTGAACAGAGAACTAGGCGTATCATACACAAGCCTGAGGAGACCTTAGAACCTACTGGGTCCACATGTTGGGTCCCAAACCTATGGCATTTCGTGCGTTAATTTTTTTTAAGTTAACATTAAAAAATAAATTTAGATTTTAAATAAAATAAATTTTAAACTTAAAATAAAAGTTGGAGGTAGTCACACTATAGCTTTTAGTTCATTTTCTTAGAGAACTATACATATACATCAACTTTAGGCATAACATTAGCAATGAGAGGCTATAAAATATTGTAATATATAAATAAAAAATATCATAGTGAATGATAAAGTTGTCATATATTTTGAATAAGAGAGTTTTATGGTCCACCATAATATAAATAACAATATATTGTTCAATGGCAGATATATTTGATCAAGTGGGAGTCATTTAAGAATGATATGAGGAAACAACACAAGGTTGCCCTCTAGGCCGCTGGCCTTGGCATTTACTTACATCGCCGATGTTGGGTGCTAGCCATCTTTGCCTCAGTTTCGTCTTTTAAGTTTTAAGCTGCCAGTGTAATATCTAGGCTGCCAGCTTATGTTCTTATGCCGCCAGCCTTATATGCTAGCATTCACACAGATTTTTAAGGATTCCCATATTCTATAAATGGCCCTACTCTTTTTCTTCTTCTCTAAAACTCTCCTAAGCTTTAGAAAACCCTAAGATCTATATCAAAGCTGTTATCTTGCTTCAAGGAGGACAGAATCAAGTAAAAGGTAAGTTGATCATTTTCAATCTTTTCGTGATCTAAAAGTGTTATCTTTCCTAACATATTCATATTGTTATTGAAGGGAATTAATTTCTTGGAGAATTTTTAGACAAAACCCTAATTTTGGTGGCTGGAGATTTTGTAATTCTACAATCTAAAGAAGGAAGGTGTGTATGAACCTAGAGTAACTGTAGTTCTTTTTAGTTTAGGGTTTGGATGATTATAGAATTATGTTTATCTTGTGAAAAGAAATTTTGATTGAGTATTTAATGGTATTTGGGTGTTTTTGGTGAAGTTACGTCTTGTGTTCCAAAAATTGTTACAAGTACGACCTTACCTTGGTTGTTACTTGTGATTGTAGGCTTAATATCTGTAAATTGACTTAATGCTATCTAGCTTTAATTGATTTGCTACTTGTGTTTGACTGCATCTAGTAGACTAGGAGTACCATGTTACTAGGGTGGTGCCCTGATGACTTGTGTGTAGCATTGTCCCAAGTGGAGTTGTGCACAGAGACAATTCCAGTAGTTTAGGAGTGGTATGAGTACGGTACCCAAGGTGTGTGGGGAGTATCTAACAGCAATATATATAAATGTCAATATTTTGTATACATATTTGTTTTCATGGATCATGAGTTACTTTAGGTTTAGGACTAGATGCAAATGTTTCTAAATTGTGTTCTTTGCCTAACTAATTGATGATAATAATCTATGGCTATTGCTTAAGTTATTAGGTTGCATGTGAATTTGTATGACATTTTTGTTCATGCACATATGGTTGCGGTATTGCATACTGGGCCTTTATGCTCACTCCTCCTATTTTTCAGGTACAAGTGATGACCTAGCCGTATTTGATTTATAATGCTATAATGTATTCATGGATTATGAGGATGATGATAGTGGATCTGACTTACTAGTTGACTTTCAGATGTATTGATTTAAAGATAGGTAGAGTTGAAGACCGTATACAATTTTAAATAGTTTTTATGATTCTGGAATTTTTATGAGACCTTTTCTTATTATGTTTTAAGTTTGATAAAAGTTGGTGTTTGGTTTATACCAACTAAGCTATTAAGAAGATTTGTTATTTCATAATGTTTTAATAGTACCCTAAAATGTGAGATATTGATGTTATATAGAATTTACAATTGTGGATTAGTGAAATAATAGCCTTAGTTTATTCATATCCAGCGAGGACACATAGCGGGCTGAGAACGCTTTAAGCTAGGGCATTATAAATACTCTAAAGGTTGAAAAGAGTATTAAAAATAAAAACCAGGCCTCGTTGATTTTAAGGAAAATGTCTTATATTTAGATAAGTGTTTTACGTAAAAATGTTTTCATGTGTTAGGTTGAATTTACAAAAATAAATCGAAAAAAATTTCCGGTGTTTGGCTTATTAATACTGTGTAACACATTGTCATATATGAATAATTTGTCATTAGCAAGTTATTATATAGGTACATTATGCCAAATAATTTTATTTAAAGTAAAAGTATAAAATATATATTATTTTACAACATTTATTTAGATACTATTTGTTGATATTTATAATTTTTTAATGGTTTTTCATTTATTTCTACTAAATTATTTTCATGATTAAAATATAATTCATTGGTTAACTACGATACAAATTAAATAAATATCACGTTCCTAATTCGGAAAATGACTTTCAAGTGACCAATTTAATAACCAGTGAAAGTTTTTATGGATATTTTTATTTTCTTACTAACATTTTTTTTTTTTTTGTCGATTACTAACATCATTGACTGTATTCCTTAACATGGAAGAATCAATTTATCAATAGTGCTAAATAGTGTTAGGGCATTAGTAAAAATTCAATGATATACTATCTTTTATACATTTGCAAATAAAGTATAGTTAAGAATATAGTAAAAATAGTTACAAAAAGTCTGGTAGGATATTAAATTGATTATTACAAAGTTTAGTTATTAAATTAAATTTTTCTATAAAGTTTAGATACCAAATATAATATTTAGCAATGCTGTGAATATAAAACAAGTTTTTACTATTCATATAAAAATAGTTTAAATTACAAAAATTATTTACTTACATATCTGTTTTTACTTTTGAAATATCCAAATAATAGGAGAAATAACCGTAAATATATATTACTTATTTGAAGGGACAAGTTGGTAATTTTTTATTTTAAAATAGGGGCATATTTGCGGATCTCTAAATCTTTTAAAATATTGACAGCTATAAATGTATAAAAATGGATTTTAACCACTTTCTCCTCTTACCTTTTTCTTTCTCCTTCTTCTTCTCCTTACGTACGTTGTTGACATCCTCTCCCTCTCCTCCAACAACTCTTTGAAAATCCTTAAAAGCTATTAACAAGATAATACAATAAGTGAAATTTCTTCTCTTTCTTGTCTTTTCTTGCAAAACAAATGTGTAGATATAGGGTTATGGCAATTTGGTGTTGACATCAAGATTTGACAGGAAAACAACAAATTCTTGGAGAATTCTTGAGGAATCTTTAATACAAAAAGATTTAGGAAGTTAAAACACAAAAGAATTGATAGATTATTGATAAGGAAACATGATTTCTACATTCAATATTCAATCTTTATGCAAGTTCTGTTATGATGGCTATTTAGGTTTTGAAAAAGAGTTGAATTTAGATCACTAGTTGTGTTTTTAATGTTAGGAACGAAGAGAATTGGTGCTTTGTAAACATTGCATGAAAAACCCTATTTTTAGTCCTATACAACCTCGTATACAGCCTATACAAAATGGTCATATACTTTGAAAATGCTTCCTGCTCAATTTTTGTCTTTTGCGCAAGATCCCTACATAGCCTATGTAGAATGGTTGTGTATTTTGAAAATGCTTTCTGCCCACTTTTAATCTTCTGCACAACCTCCTTGTATAGCCTGTGTAGAATGGTTGTATACAATAGGTTTCTACACAGCCTTATACACAGCTTGTGTTGAAGCTTGTGTACAACTCTGTTTTTCCAAAACATGATTTATCCTTCTCAAAAGCATTTGAAACTTGTTCAATGAATTTCTTTAAGGTTTATTACTACTCTAGAGACCCCAAGCCTTATTAATATCAATTAATTACTATTTTTCATCACTTTATTGTTGAAATTTAAACTTTTAATGTATATATGCAAATATCTTATATAAATATCGTTTTTAACATTAAAAAGAGAGAGAGGAGCCTAGAGAATATTATTTGAGAATAAGTTGAGAAATCTAAAAGAGTCTAAATGCCTTTTATATGTTGTAAATTCAAGTTAGATTTTCTAGCTATTGGACTAAGTTAAATCAAATGTCTAGGTACTTGTATACTATGCTTGTGCTTGTGCTTGTGCTGTACTTGTTTAGGATGGAAATTAAAACTAACTTAAGAACTAATGGATATTAAAGATGAGTGTACTGCTTGTGCTGGCTGCTGATAATAGGTAGAGAGTATCCACGCTATTATCGCGACATCCCGATGATCCATGTGTGATGGTGTCCTAAGTAGAGTCGTATATGAAAATAATTTCGGTAGATATAGATTGTATCGGTGTCATGGTTATTGGGGAGTACCCAATGATCAATATATATATGTATGTAAATATTTATGCGTGATTTAGGATACTGAGTTATCCCTTTATTGAGTGTTGACCTAAAGAAGAAAGATAATAAAATGGTTGTCTATTTCATTCACATAAATATGATGCATGTGAGTTTGCTATTTGTTTGTACATGCACATGTGCTTGTTGGTATACTATACTAAGCTTCAGCTCTTCTCTTTATCTTTCTTTTAGGTACAGGTAATCAACATATGTATTGATGTATCGATGGTCACAATCAGATAGTGGGTATAGGAATGACACTAACTATGAAGACTTTCTAGATGAGGAGTAGAAGACATGTAATAGCTTATATGTAGTTAGTCTAAGTGATAATATGTGATTAGTATTTGTTAGTAACATTTAGTCTTAATGTACAAATCTTATAATACTAGTAATGTAAAACTCTTTTAATCATCTATTAGATGAATCTATATAGATTATAAGATGGTATCTAAAGTAACAGTCTTTGATTCTATGTAAGTAATTAAAGACTATTTAGAGTCATTAAGTTATGAGTGATTTTAGAGTTAATTGTTATGTTTATGGTGGAATTGGTAGGTTTAGAGCTTTTGTATGTCTATATTCTATATGAACACGTCGCGGGTTGTAAATGATCCTAAAATTAGAGTATTACAACTTAAGTAGTATCAGAGCATGGGGCTTAGATCTCTAGGGAACTTAGGCTATGAACTCCTTAGGACAATGAGATAGTGAGAATGGGTAGATTTGTTATAACTTCGTTTAAACATGTTAGTTTTACATGCCATCTAAAGCATTTTATTTGTCTTTTTATGTACTTTATGTCCATAGCTTTTGGGAATTTTCTATTTTTTGCTGTTTTTAGTGTTCTACTTTTATTGGCTTTTGAGCTCCAAATAAATGTACCCCCCGGGGCAAAAATAAGACAATTTTTTTATTAATTATAACATTTGAGCTTCCATTGCTCAATTTCTTTTCCCAAAACTTCTAATTCCTTATTAATTTCTCTTTTTAGATGCTATTTGTCTAGAATTCTTAGAATTAACAGATAATTGAATATCACCTTCCAGAAATTGTGTGCGATTCAACGGATTTTGATAAATGTTAATACATTTTGCTATGTAAAAAAATATTTAGTTGGTCCAAAGAAAGAAGAGAACAACTTTCTGTTGGGTTATAGAACCAACTCATATAGGTCTATAATCAAAGAGAGCCTAAATATATGTCAGATATATATTTAGAAGACTTTAGAATCAAAGTAAGAATGGACTGGCACACTTTGAACAAGGAGATTCTAAATATATGATTATGTATATTTAGAGGACTTTGAAATCATGATATCTTAAGTATAGGGCATATACTTGGAAGAGGACTTAGAATAAGGAAATTTTGCCAAAACAAAGTAGATGAAATTGCTATACACCTGCAACTGGAGTTAAAGGCTACTGGCCTACGTTAAATACATGAGCTAGCCTATGTGTGTTTATTGGTTTTCCCTTTTGTTTCACATATATATTCATCTTATTGTCTCAAGCCTAGATAGAGAGATCTAGAGAGAGAAAGAGAAAAAAGTGAGGAAAATCCTAGAGTGAGAAACTTTAGAGGAGAAAATCTTGCTCCTATTTGTAATCCATCAATTTGAGGTGAAGAACTGTGAGATTGACTAGACAGATCTAGTGAGGAAAACTTGTTGTAATCCCATTATTATTTATAGTGGAAGTTTCGAGCGCTGTTGGTCTCATGGTTTTTCCCACATTGGGTTTTTGACGTTATATCCTGGTGTGATCTGTTTTACATTTTCTGCATTGTTTTATTGTTTATGGCTTTAACAAGAGGAGATCTAGTCTCTAATCATAGGTTGATTATGTCACGCCCCAAATAGTACCATAAACATGATAACCTGCCACACTCAATATTAAGACTTAAGTAGGACAACCTTAATCATCCCAAAAGTCTTGATATTGGGTGTAAGGCATACTTTCACGATCATAGCGAACAAAACTTTGGAACAAGCCGTTTAAGCAATTATACATGATAGCAATTAAGAAGGTAAAACATAACAATATAACCATGGTTCCAAGAATATATAAAAACTCTTACAAACTTTAAGGGGCATTTCCCTTTTTAAAACAACTAACTCTATCAAAGTCCATTTTCAAATAATTACATTTTTTGAATTTCTACTTGAAAATCTATATCTACTTCTAATTCTTGACTTCTAACCAAAATCTCTTGGCTCCAAAAGGTATTACTTGGGTGAAGTATCCCCTCGGCTCATACCAAAGATATGAATACTGCAAGAAATATCTAAAAGTGTATAAGCTACGCGCTTAGTGAGAAGATTTCCACAATTAAACACCCAACAACCAATATACAAAGCAAGTTAATTGAAACAACCATATGAGATGCATAAGTACGTGAGCAAACAATACATATGATTTTCAAAGAATCATATGTTGAATGGATTTACCCCTCCATTTTAGGTTAGGTGCTACAGGCCAAAAAGATCGATTTTCATAATTATTAATCCTTAGTAGTTTTGTTCAAGCCACTACCCAGCTGTAAAAACTTAATTTCTTTTAGGTGTTCATGCACCGTAATTTAATTCGAGCGACTCTTCGCCGTTTTATAGATCTTACGGGCTCTACGAACCTCCTTACTATACTTTTGTCCCACCAGGGGTATAGTAATAAATATGATGAACTCACCAAATGATATGCACGAATAGATTTAATTAAATACTCATAGCATAATTAAGTATTTTACAAGTGATCATAAAATGTGCAGACAATAATTCCTATACTAGATTAAACATTCATTACAATTCCTACCTCGATATACTTAGACATAATTTCAACCATATATGTAAAGCAGATGCACCTTTCCATTTTATTTTTTCCTAATTCTAATACCACTAATTTTGTAGGCATAAAGATAAGTGTAAAAATGTAAATAATAAACTCACTCGGCCATTTGCGCGGAAACTTCTAGTTAAAGTAATCCTTTGGGGTACAGGAACTCGGTCTCCACGTCACCTATATAAGAAAAATACCCAAAATGAGTATTTCTTGAAAGTTCTACTTAAATTTGCCAATTCTTTTTCACTAAGTTTGTCAAAAATCATATAGAGAGAAATTCCAATTTAAAATGGCCATAACTTGCTCATTTTATCTCGGAATTTCACATATAATATACCGTTTTCTATCTACTCGAAAATATCTATCTATTTATAAGGTTTGTTTTTGTCATAAAAAGCCTTTTGGGTCATGAAATAGATCGGTACATAATTATCATGAAAATCCCAGCCTTTTAAACACAATTTTCCCAAACTTTTCTTGATCCAAAAATCCTTTAGCAAAAATATAGATAATTATATGGTTGAAAAACCTTTGAATACATATATATAGGCTCATATTGTAAGCAAAATTTAATGGTGTTGTCTCAACGATTATTTTTCTTAAAACAATTTGTCTTACGGTGTTGAAACTCGAATTTTAACAATTTCCTTTCTAAGTGTTTTGAAAAACTTTACGGTTTCTTGGGTTATTAGAAATGTGTATATTCTTATTTTGTTTTTCAATTTCTTTTCTAAAATAAATTAATTTTTTTCTTAACTTTGGTCTTCTATAAATTTTTACCTTTAGGGATAAAAATGAAGTTTTCAAATTTTTTTTTTAAATTGTTAATAACCTATAATAATTTGAGTTGTATATATTTTTCCTTTCAAAATGGTTTTGATAAATAAGTTTTTTCCTCTTACATTTTTATTTCCTAATGTCTATAAAAAAATAAATTTTATTTCTAAAACTTGGTCTTTTAAGTTTTTTACCAATTTTACTTGAAAGAAAATCATTTTTCAATATTTTCTTAAGTTGTTGATAATATCTATTATTTTTGAGCTTATCATGTTTATATTCTTTTTATTTTTTTGAAAATGGGTTTATCATTTAGGAACTTGGCAACTTATTATAAGTGGGTTTATAAACTAGTGAGTTGATTTATTAACTTTGAAAATTAGTTAGTTCTTGATTTTTATTATGAAGTGGTAAAAATTATGAGTAAGCTTTTTAAGAAAAATTGTTTATCAAAAGAATTATATTAACATAAATTTTAATACTTCATGTGACTTATTATAAAAAGAAAATGTTTATTTCGTTAGCTAATTTCCTTGATAAATTCATCTTTATTGTCTTCTTTTGAAAATTCTTGATGAGTTTAAAAAGAGATTGTAAAATTAATTTTTTCCTATGTGTTTGATGACAAAATCCCGATTTAGTGACAAGATATATATTAAAAGAATTTGGTTCATTTTCCTTTAGTAAAGAATTTTTTTTTTTTTTAGTTTTCTTGAGATAATATCATTATGATAATGCATGTATGAGTATCCAGTAGGAAAAAGAATAAGATATCACATAATAATGTATGGAAGATATAAGGAGCAATAATAAGCAAAATAATAAGATCAAGTATTGGGAACCTTAGCTTCATCAAGGTATCCCGATCAAGTATTGAGAGCCTTAACTTTATCAAGGTAACTCGGGACTAAGAATAGACTAGTCTTAAAAAGAAAAAGAAAAAGAGAAAAGAAAAGCAATAATAATAGTAAGAGCATGTTAGTGAGAGTTGGTGAGTATCTAGGCTCTAAAAAATAAATAGATATGTAAATATTTAATAATATATATATGTATATGATTAGGTTAGGAGCATAATAACAACAATAACAACATATATCATAGCAATAAAAAAATTGAAATTCTTGGCATGTGCAAGAACAAAATATGAACATGTTGTTACTTCTATAACTCACATGATCTTTAAGAAATAACACCATGGTTATGCTAAGTTACATGACATAGGAAAAAAAATGGTTGAAAGCTTTTACCTAAAATGTGTTTATGTTGAAGGAAGAAGATGATAGTTGTAAAACTTTGTGGGTAGTGATATATAATAGATTTTTTGTGTAGAGAAGGATTTTGGAAGAATTTGGTTGAAGAGAGCTTTGGTAGAGAAGAATTGTGTAGAGAGGATTTATAGAGAAATTTTGAGAGAGTTTTGCTATGTAAAATGAGTGTGTGAAAGAAGAGGAGGGAAATGGGGTATTTATAGTTGAAGATGGAGAGAAATTAGATGTAATAAAATAAATTAAAAAAGAAAAATAAATAGAGATGAGAGAAGGGAAGTGGCACCGGCTAAGTGAAGGGAGAGGGAGAGAATTGATTTCATTTGTTATTTTGTAAAAAAAAGTAATTAAGATGTGAAGTTGTATTGGAAAAGTAAAAAATTGAAAAATAGCGTATAGATAGTAAGAAAAAGTATAGATAGATGAATAGTAGAAGTACAATGAATAGTAAACAAGACTAATAATTTATCAGTAGTAAAGAAAATACGTGTATAAATGCGATATTCAATATTTTTAGTTATCAAAAAATTATGCAACTGTTATTTTTAGATTCCTTACATTATTACGAATCTAATGGTGTCATCGGAATATTTTTACTATCCAGTGTACTAAGGAACGGTTTTCAAAAACTGATCCCGTTCGGATCCGAAATACAGTGGAAATTAGAGAATCAGATATTCTTAAGTTTTCCTATATTATTACGAACTATTATCTCAATTCCGTTGTTTAGGACTTAAGAGCATGGGATTGCCAAATCTAAATTCTAGGGTTTGGTATAGGTTACGTTGAATTTAAGGTTTCAAGTTGGCTTCTGGTTTTAGGGTTTGAGCTTAACTCGGTATAAAAATCTAGAGGTTTAAAGATTAATTGTTTGATTAATTGGTTTTGTTGTTATCGTGATTAGGGTTAGGCTTTCTCCTAACAAATGGTAGTAGAGCCCAGGGTTTCAAGAAAATTAGGGTTTTGTTGCAGCACAAATGTGGCAGAATCATTAGCTACAATGATCAAAGTAAATTCTACAAATTACTCCATATGAAAATTTATGATGGAGGATCTGTTGTATTACAAAGATCTATATTTGCCTTTGGGCGGTGATGCTGCAAAGCCACAGGACAAGTTTGATGCTGATTAGACAATCATGCATAGGAAAACTATCGGTTATATCCAACAATGGGTGGATCATAGCGTTTATCACCATGTGGCCCAGTAAACAAGAGCTTATGTCTTATGGAGGAAGTTGAAATCCATGTATAAGAGGCAGACGATCTTGAATAATACCTCTTTGATTAGGAGAGTTGTAAATCTAAAATATTGGGATAGATCCAACATGACGGAGCACTTGAATGATTTCAAGGGCTTGTGAATCAGTTGTCTGCCATGAAGTAATGCTTGAAGATGAGATCCATGCATTGTTGTTGCTGAGTTCATTGCCTGATAGTTGGGAGACATTGGTTGTGTCTATTAATGACTTTGCCCCAAAGGGAAAGCTTACCTTTGCAATGTTGAAGGATAGTCTGATGAATGAAGAGGCTAGGAGGAAGGATCTTGACACGGGATCTGATTTAGGGCATTTGTTATTGGTAAGCCGGGAAAGAATGGTAGAAGTAGGTATATAAGATCATTTGATGAAGATGATGAATCTGAGAAATCTAGGGGAAGGTCTAAGTCAAGAGGAAAGAAAAATTTTAAATGCTACTATTGTGACAAGCTAGGTCACTTGAAGCGGGAGTGTAAACTCTGGAAGAAAGAGAAAGGTAAAGGTGATAAAAAGGATGAAGATACTACAGTTGCAGCAATAGTAGATGATGATGTTGTAATCCCTTTAATTTTACATAATCTGATTATAATAAATATTATAAATAAAATGTAGAATCGTAAAAAAAACTATAATAAAAATATTAGAAATCACTCTAAATTTTTCGCGATTTAAATTTTAAGTATAAACAAATTAGAATAAAGAGTCCTTATCAATAAGACTTTAAAAATACAAAATGTTCAAAATAAAGTAAATGGAAGAATAAAGAAACTGTTTAATATTTAAGAACCTAAGTTTTAATATTCGAAACATATCAATATCTTTAAGTTAAATAATTTCGAGTCTATAAAAACTAAAATTCTGATCTAACCTAGTAACTTATAATTAGTAAAAAGAACAAAGTAAGAAATATAGAACAAATATTAAATTTCTAATGTAATAAAAACTCTACAATAAATCTAGTAACGAATTCATATGTAATTTCAAACCCTATAAATAAAGTCAAATTAAGGGCAATATAATTATTAATTTATCAAAATACCACCAAACAAAACTTTTAAACAAATAAAATATAATTTACGATAGCAGGTATAAAAGCAAAAAAGGAAAAGTCTTAAACTAAAGATTCTATATATACCATAGTGTTCATAATATTTAATAACAATAATATGTAAATTTTCATCATCTTCTCATAAAATATATCGTACGTGTCATTTGGATAAAATTGACTTTTTGCACAAGTTCATTTTTGCCCACTCCTTACACAGTTATTGGTTATAAAATCATCATCTTCTCTTTGTTTTTGCATTACTATTCATCCTATCTCCCTTACATTTTTATTAATTTCTTTTCACGTTCTCTCTTTCTCCTTATTTTGAGTCTTCCCTATACATAACCAACACATACATAATGACACGCATACACATGTCTTTAATAAAAGCTTTAAATAAATTTTTGGAAATAAAACTCTTGAATAATTTTCATATTTGTACCCAATTAACTTAATAAACTACCCTAAAACTAAGATAATTATTAACTAACAAATATAATAATGTTTTTTCTCTCTAAATCTAGCCAAATTACGGTGCAAGTGTATGTAAATAAGTGGTTTTGAGCTCCTCGATTGGTGCAAGCCGAAATTCTCCTCAAGTTGATCTAGATTATACACTTTTAAGCCAACAAAAAACATACACACACCAATCAAATGGAGACAACTAGGTAAGCTAATTAATGCAGAATAACAACTTGCCAAAACAACGAAAAATGGAGAAAATTCTGGATCAAATTCTCGAATGGAAGCTGTCTCCTTCTTCTTCTTTATCTTCTTCTATAAAAACTCTTTAATATACAAGCAAACAAACCCATTAATGCATATAGAACAACAACATCAACAACAATAGCAACAATTCCGAATTATCCAACTTAACCCATCTAGACAAATCAAACATTCAAACACAAACCCATTCTCCATTAAAGTTTAACTAAAAGCTTGGAAATAAGAGTTAAGGTAAGGTTGAATTTGTTATTAGTTAGCTTAAGTGTTAAAAATTGTTCTAAATAATGTTTCTTACTGTTCTAGGTCCAAAACAAGCTTTGGAGTAGAGTTTAGAACATCCAAACTCGGATCAACAAGGTAAAACTCGCAAAAACCCTAGTTACACTCTTTAACTTCATATAACTCAAGATTCTATATATGTTGATAGGTTTTATGATGTTATATGAGCTTATATATCATGTATAAACACTTAGGGATGATTTAGAAACAACTTGGACATGGAAAAACATGAAAAACTTGATGAAATCACATAACGGATCAAGAAGGTTGCGTTCACAGAAGAGCATGGCTGGAAACAAGAGGCCGTTGACCTCTCAACGTGTGTTTCCTGGAAGAACTGATTCCAGAAATCCATAAGTAAACAAGGCAATTCTATAAACGTGAACTAAATCATATTTCTTCCTTCCAAGTTTGAGTAAACGTTATGTCGATACTGTTTGCCCTATTAGCTACTTGATGAACCAATTATAAATTATCATTGCATCACAACAAGGGAGTGGCCTAAGCACCTAACTACAGTGTTAGTAGTACTAACAAAGTTGTCACTCCTCAGACCGAATTCAGTGATACAGGCACAAGCAACAATCATTTATTAAGCCAAGTTTTAGTTCATTTAGGATGTCTATGCTAACATACAACACGCAAGTTACTTCATACATGTTATAACATTCGAAATCCAAACAAAGACAGAGGGTAGGTCAAAAGCTATCTCAGAAGATAGATTAGAGGGTCAGCTCAAAGGCATACAATTGTTCAAGAAATTAAATTATATAAGCAATTCAATAAGTCATTCACTTATATTAATCTTATAGTAAAAACTTATTTGATCAAACACTAAATAGGAACTTCGTTAAACTGCGAAAATTACCATGCTAAGATAAGGACAGTTTTCCATTGTTTGTCAAATTATTTCTTCTATTTATAAACATTTACTATAAAAACATCGTTATTTCTTATCATTCATATAAGTATTTAAATAAAATTTCCAAATTATATGAAAAACTCATTTTTCTTAGCAAGCATACATTTGAAACAACATACTCTTCATATTAATCATGGTTTAGCCTAGCATATTACATCTAAGTCAATTGCAAGTTATTAAGCCTGTATTAACTTAATCTTAGCCAAGTTGACTACAATTAATCATTTAATTGAATTACTAAGCCATATTCAATTATCATACTAAGGTAAGGCCATATATGCTATAGAATCTTAATTAACCTGGTTCATTTTAGCTCATTTAGGTTCATTAAGCCAAGTTTAACTTAGATTGACTAACTACATTCATTTATACTTAAATTCTCTGTTTAATCAAATTAATTGCTAAATCTATAGATTCACTTAACTCATTTCTATTAACATATCATATTAACTATCATTTATCTATTTCATTTTATCTCTCTTCTTTTTTTTTTTTTTTTTTTTTTTTTTTTTTTTTTTTTACATTGGGGTTATTCACACCTATGATGGAGGGTATGATGGCCATTACACTCGTGATCAGAGGAAACAAAAAAGTCAGAGGTGATCATGCTCGTGATGACCTGAATTTTTAAAAACAGAGATGTTTACGGGATAAATCACGCCCATGATGGTCTGAAATTTCTAAATCTACGAGCATAACGGGCATCATCATGCCTATGATTAGTTAGGCATCAAAATTTACATGAAAAGAGACCATCATGAGTTTCATAATGCTCATGATGAGTGCCATGTATCCCATTTTCACGTTTTTCCTTGATCTTTTTTTCAAAACTTTACTCCTTAACTACATCATACTTTTCAAAATACTATACAAACAACATATATATTCATACCAAGTTTAAATAAAATTCTTAAACATATTTCTACTCCATGTTACTTCAAACCATGTCATAAAACATCTAACCTATACATGTATATTGATAAGTGTTAAAAGATCCTCAATTATAGCACTCATTGTATATAGTTTTTTATGGATTATATGAGAAATTATCAAGAAAAGGGTACTTAAGTGCTTGATATTTCATTTCAGGGTTTAAGGAAAAGAAAAAGATAAGGGTTAAGGAAAAAGATAAAGATATTTATGGTTAAGGGTCTTAGGTTTAAACCTTTCTGATAATTATTTTAAGTATGGAAAATAATTAGAAAATAATTTGAGAGTATATATATTAGATATTAATAATTTGATTAAAAATACAACTCATGAGTTTAATTAATGTCAAATTGATATTTAATTTGAGTTTAGCTTAAGAATTGATATTTTTAGATATGTAGATGAATTCAAAATTTATAGGGATTAAGGACATGGATGTTAAACTAAAATCCGAGGGTTTAAGAATTTAAAAAGCATTTAAATTACTTGTTTGAATGTTTAGGGAATTAAAGTTGAAAGAGAATAGAGTTTAAAATTGATGGTTAGAAAGACTTGAATAATTTGATGCTTGAAATAGATAATTGAAGCAAACACAAATTTAGAAGGAATATTTAAAATCTTAATTTTAATTTAAATCTATTTACTAATCTAGCTATGTTAAATTATCTAATGTTACTCTATTATTTACTTGTTTAATCTATTTAAACTATCTAAACTAAGTTCAAAAATCAAAATTCAAAATTAATTACCTATTATACTATTCAATTATGGAAGTTCTAACTTAGCTATGTAAGGATTTAGGGCGTTTCACGTGAGGAGTTGAGTCTTAAAGCAAGCAAACATAAGGAATAACATCATGTTCCTTAACCTAAGGTTAGCTAAAACTCCTAAGATTTAAAGAGACAAAGGGGAAATCTTCCTTTTCCATTTCCCTTTGTGTCATGGAGTTTATGACTCACATAAGTGAGTTTTAAACTTCCTTTTCTTTAAATGATCATCTTAGTAAGTCCAACGTAAAGGGTTGATACAACGGAAGTTAAAATATAAGGAAAGAAACATGCTTCCTAGAACTCATGTATCACAAAACCCTAAGGATGAGCTTAGATGAGATGTCAATATATCTCTCCCATGTTGAAGTACTTGCGACTAAACTAGGAAAAGCTTCTTAAAATCGACATGAACTTAAGCTTGATTATGACTAAGGTCATGAAGCTTACCTTTCTTTTCTCCTCTATGGTGGTTGAAACCCTACAAAGGAAATGAGACCAACTATGGCTTTCATTCTTTCTAGGTAAGAACATAAACTACTATAGAAGTAATATTTGCACCTAGTAAAGCAAAATGTAAACACTAGTAGAATTGACACCTATTTACCTTTATTATTCTTGTTTTATCATGAACGTGCCTTGGATGAAGCCCCATGCATGCTAGAAAGCCTTGATAGGGTTTAAACCTTGGAAAAACACTAAAACAGAAGTGAAACATGAAGAGGTATAATCTAAACCCTACTAATCTAAGGCCATCCAAACCCTAAGTGAAGAAAATAATTAAAAAATAGATCAAGCCTCAGAAAACAATGGAAGTCGACTACTTACACGCAAAAATCAAACTCAAGACAACTTATATATGGCTTTTTAAGATTCAAACTAGGCAAACAAAAATTATACCAAAAATAGCACCTTTAGAGCTATTATCTAGGTAATGTTCCTACAAGACATTCATTATGGACTCTTTCCTTATTCAGGTGACAAGGAAGTTAGCACCACTATCATTGATGATTACTTCAATTGAGGATACCTTCATGGCTAAGTGATTTTTAATTATAATTTTGTTACATTATTTATGTTTATAACTAGTTGCAATAGATTGTTAGGGAAAGATAAAATGGAATATTGTGTGGGGCATGGAATTCGTATGTGTTTGAATGACACGCATGAAAACACCTTAATAGATCATAACAATTTAATGAACGTTGAAGTGTGAGATGAACATATAAATACTCCTTGAATGTATGCTGCAATTGGTTGACTACCTAATAATGAACCTTAATTATATTTAGCTTAAAAAACGAAACAGCCATGCGTTTGCATGTTGTGTCACATATTGAAGGCTGCTACTCCTACTGAGGAACTGGAGGGGGCTACAAATCATGCCAAGATCATGGCTCCGTTATGGTTTAGGAACTAAGTTACTCGGGGAATGCGGCCTCAAGGAGGAGTTGCATCAAATCGATCGCAGTGAGCAGGTGCCTGGGGACTAACAATAAAGGATCGTGGAGACCCTTAGATAGAATTTCGTAACCCCTATCATAAAGGATGTAAACCCATTTTCTATGCGGTTTCTAGATAACCGTGTATATTTGGTTTTCTCATATGTTTGTTGCATAGTATATGCTTGAAATAATTTAACTTGCTTGTTATTGGTTATTTCAGTACGTTTAAAGGAAAAATCTCACTAAGTCGGATGTAGCTTACCCCCTAAAAGTTTTCTTTTGCAGGAAAAAGCAAAAGTTAGGATTATGATAGGATAGGATTGAAAAGTGTACCAAAGATCAAGCCAAGATAGTTAAAGGATTAGGAAGTTGATAGACTAAACCTACCTAAGATAAAAGATTTGAAACTTGATTTTATCTTTCATAAACTCCCTTTTCCCTTTTGTAATTTCTTTTAATAATAGTCGATAGATAGACCTAAGCTTATCTTATCTTGTCTTTTGGTGAGGTATCCGATTCTCTACGATCCTTGTGGCCTATGGAAATATTGATATTAAAAAAAAAAAACTATTTTCTCAATAAACCTATATATGTATAACATAGGGAGAGAATAATTAATTAGAGTCTTACAAACTCCAACTTATATGGCAATCTTCATGTTACGGGTACATATGATGTGATGACTCTAGGGCAATCCTACGAGGCCCCTTATTAGGGTCGCTATATCACTCACTTCATTTCAATCAATGGATGCAAATAAATAGCCACGTTCAAAGGAAAATGAGAGCAGCAACAAAGACACCATGTGCAATAATTTTCACCACAACCCTTCAATACATATGAAAGGAAAGGAAAGGAATGAAATACTCTACCAAGCTAAGAACCTTAATTCACAAATCATTTAGAAAATTAAGCAGCATCTGAATATTGAATTAATGATAAGTGTCAAAAGACCATTATTTCTTGTACTCATTGAATATGATTTTGTGTAGATTTTATGTGAATTTATCAAGATAAGGATATTTAAGTTCTTAATATTTGATTTCAGGGTTTTAAGAAGATATTTGAAAGATTTAAGGATGATACGGGCAAAAACGAGGTGAAATTTGGCAAAGCATATGAAAGAGTTACTTTTGCTTGTGCACAACCTTCTACATGGTCATACAGACACTAGTGCTAGAGGGAAAAAACTAACCATAGTATATCTAAAAGTGTGCCCTAGCTGCTACACCAAGCTGTGCAGAGAGTAGTACAGAAGAAGAAAACTCGACTAGAGAAGACAAAGAAGGAATTTCTCCTCAAGCACGAACATGCAGGAGGCCATCAGAGCTTTAATAGCTGACTTTTATGTTATTTTGGAGTGCATGACCCAAGCACGCCCATGCAAACATGTTTACATCCTATATTATAAATAGTCACCTTGTCTTCATATTTAAAGATCTTTTAGCGTATTTTCTAAATCTTAGGAGAAAAAAAAAAAGATAAAGTTCAAAGGAAGAATTGCTTGAGCACCATTGGAGGTCACAAGACAACTAAAGGGTTTTATCGTTTAATCATGTTTATTGATTACTTCTCTAGATCTTATGTTTTTATTGTAAACTCTATGGAGGAGTGAGTCTTTATACCCTTGTGAAACCCTAAACTCCTATATGATTTGAATTGTTTTTTATTAATGAAAAGTTTATGCCTTGATATCTATTCATGTGTTTTAATTATCTTATGATTGATTTATACACAAAATTGATTTCATGTATGATTTTTGTGAGATAGAAAGAGGTTTTATCTAATAGGATAGATCCTCATGAATGGAGAAATTACATGTTTCACCTAGAGAGGTAGGAAAACTTCAATTTTCTACATAAAGATTCAATCTTTATCTAGGAATCATGATCTTTACTACTATCTTATTTGGCATTAGTGAGGGAGAGGTCTCAACTATCTCATATAAGATTATGAATTGATTAACTTGAGAGAGTAATTGATTTATTTGAGAGATTCTACAATGTAAAGCATAAGCAACTCATTAATCAGCATTTTATTATAAAAAACTAGGGTTTATGATGGATCAAGATGAGAGGTATGTCTTGTGATTGATTACATATCGTTAAAGCATACATAATTGATTATACGGTTTGCTATTTTTGATTAATTAGTAGTTAGTAATAGATATCACTTCAAAAATTAGGCTAAATAATAGAAAAAAGGGTAATACTATTACTTGTTCTTTAGATCCTCGTGGACAACACTCGATAAATTCTATACACATTAGATAGGTATACTTGCCTATCTCAATTGTAGGATTTAAATTAGGTTTATAAATTTTATAATTTGATATGATCGGTTAATGTACATCAACTAACTTCAAAAATTAGATCCCCAACCAAACATGTTACCACAATCGCGACAAGAATCCCACCCAACATTAATAACTATACAAGAGATGCATCAATTAAATAAGGGAAAGCCATAATCACAAGTGCAATCTTAGATGAACAAAGTGATTGGATTATGGGATTCACAAAGCATATAAGTCAACTTGATATCATAAATGTAGAAATATAGGTAATATTGGGGATTAAATACAACATAGATATGATATTTAAGAGCATTCATCTTATCATTGGCTCCATGCCTACATTGACTCTATTAGAACACAACACTAATATCAAAAATAAAATATTTACTCCACTACTATATGTAGGGAAAAGATGTGTTACCTTGACCAGATCACACTCTTTTATGTCTCTAGGCATGGTAAAAGCTAGCTGATAGGTTAACATAGGCTTTGGAGATTGATAAAGATGAAGAAGGGTATTTTTTGTACCATAGGAAATAGTACAATCACTAACACTTTTGTTCTCCCCTTTTGTAGGTATAAGTAGTTTGTAAAGAAAGTTTTTATCTTTTTGTCAAACCCAACATGATGGCAAGGCTAGATGAAGATGATGTTGTTTGTTTGTTTCCTACAAGTGCTGTAATGGGGGATACAAATCCCTAAACTTTTATGTTTTATAAATAATATTACCTTTTAATTAAAAAAATTACTAAACATATGTAAATTGATTAATTCTAAACACTGAACTTTATCAAATTTCAAACACCAAATTTATATTTACTAAACTAGTTTTTTTATAGAAATTTAAATGATTTAAAGTTTTAACTTTTTTATGTCTCCATTATTGTATAAATGCAATAATTAGAAATCGAACATAACTTAGCAAGAGTATTAAGATCATTGAACATATTTTATGTCATGATTTAGTAGTTGTGATGCTTTATGTCTTGAATTAGTAGTTATGAAACTCATGTATCATTTGAGGCTTTGGTACTAAATACAAAAATATCATGTTTTCTATATGTTCTTATCTACAATAAAATCTTAAATTGACCTCAATAATATTTGTCTTATGAAAAATAAATTGTTTCGTATGTTTTGGCTGGGATTAATGGATCAAGAGTATTAGTGATACTAACGCAACACCTGTTAATCCCTACATGTTGTTAACCTTAGTACAATCACATACTAAAAGGATTCCAATGGATATAGATCATTTATGAATTCATGGACATTGGAACATACCTAACATCATATATATGTATGTATTATATATTTATGTGTGATTTAGTATACTGAGTTACCCATGTATTAGTTGTGACATTTAATTTAAAGACAACAAATAATTGTTTACTACATATAGTATTATGAAAGCATTTAAACTGTATCATCCCATGTACAGTGTTCCATACTAGCTCCTAGCACACCCTTTTATTATTTGTAAGTGCAAATGATGATGATATTATTTTTGATGCTATTGGTTGCAACATCTTAGTGGAATTTGAGGATGGGATGATGTTAACATGGATGACTATCGTAGAGATTAGTGATCTAGACATATGTATGTACGGTGTTTAAAAGACCAGAGACCTCTATTATTTATGTTGTTCAATTGTTATTGGCTAGTCATGGACCTTAGGACACTAGCTATGTTCTAGTGTGCATGTGTGGCTTAGTGAACTCAACGAGCCATCCTTAATGTAATGATAGTTTTATGTGTGGATCATATGAATTGTATGCACAAATCATAAGTATATTTAATTAATAATTGGTAAAATCGTAAATGTGTAAAATCATACACTTAAATTCATAATTCTATCAAAAGTTTGCACGTAAATAATTTTGCTTCTATTTTAATTAAGAAAAAATATAGAAAATTACAAACTCTTAAATCGTATATTTGACAAGAATTTTGATAATTATAAGTATATCCAATTGACGTGTTTTTAGAGTTACTTTAATTGTTGAATATAATAGTTTTTAAGCCTTTTTGGGGTTCATATTTGCTTTTGGACACATGGTGCATGGTAGCACTTCGGCTTTTGGACAGTACATTTGTGTTTGTGGAAAGGGTACTTTATTGGTACCGATAGATGTATAATAAACAACAATTAAACTCTTAGGCAAAGAAGGCAATGGAAGCTTGCTTTAGTCCTTCAGCTTATGAGGATGATAGAGGAGGCCTCCTAGAAAAAAGTACAGTTGATGAGTAAAATAGAAGGATTTCTAGACAATTTGCTACTTAGCTATTTCATTTGATGCCTCAAACCCTTTACTGGTAAAAAATAGAAATTCCTAGACAAACCGCGTACTACTAATACGTGTATGAAAATAATGGTAATATTTTTTTTTAACTCACAAATCATATCTAAATTTTGATAAAATATATAATTAGATATCTAAACTTTTAAATTGATAAATTTAATATCTAAACATTGAAATTGATTGATTTAATACATAGAAAAAATTAAAATTAATTAATTTAATATTTAAAAGAACTTGACAGATATACTATTGACGTGTATGAAAAGTTTTTTCATATACCAAATTGATCAATTTTAACGTTCAATTATGAAATTGATCGATTTAAAAGTTTAAATATCTAAATGGATATCCCATTTAAATTTATATCAATTTTTTTTCTTTTTTTATACGTCTTGTCCAGCAAATTTCATCACCAGGAATGTCCGTGTGGGGACTTGCATTTACTCTGTCCTATCATTCGTCAAGAAGCCAACCCGGTAGTGCCTGCCTTGTTTTGTGTTACGTGTTTACCGGGATCTTCTTGTCTTATCGAGGTGGACTATGATTCTAAGGCTTTTTTAATTTTCTTTTTTTCTTTTTGGGCTAAATATTAACTTTTATAAAACAAATATATATTTTTAGCACTAATCCCAAACTAATGCTAAACAAAATAAGACACATAGAGATAGACAAATAAAAATATAAGCATGTGTAAATTCATCTCACAAAATAAATGTATAACAAAACCTTTAAATAAATTATTTATTTACCATATCTACTATTTCTTTCAGCTAAATATCATCTATCATTTTCAATTTTACAAAAAAATCAATTATTCAACCCAAAAATATCAACGTTTTTTTGTAAATCGATTATTTTAAAGGTTTTATTTGCTTTGTTTTCACTTTTCTTTTTTAATCTTATTTATATTAATTCCATCTGCATTCTAACCTATTATATTTATTTTATTTCTTTTCCTATTTATATTTGTTCATTTATTTTATTTTCCTATTCGTAGTTTTATGAACCAAAGTGCCCTTTTAAAATGATTTCACAAAAGCCCAAAACTTAAATTTGAACCAACTTGTTATAAAGGCATCGACTTATTTCTATATGAAAAAAGGCCAACTATTTCAACTTTCAAGTAGTCCTCCACCGGGAAAAGTATTTTAACAGCATTCTTTGCCATGTGATATATAACAAAATGATTCCCATGCGCTTTAATAATATTAATACAATACATAGATTTATTAATAACAAAAAGCGCAAATAAAATTATAATATATAAATGATTTTATAAAATTTATGCATCATTATTATCACTTATAAGAAAAAAAAATATATTTATCAATTACTCTTTAGACATATTGCAAATTAAAACCCTTGGATTTTTTATACGATGCTTATGTGTTCAGGTGGCTTCTAGCCTTATCTATAATCTATTACTCTTTAGACATATTGCAAATTAATGCTCTTGGATTTTTCTACATGCCTCTCATGTGTTCAATTGGCTTACCATCTTATCATGTCTTGCATGTCCACTATTCACACCTCCCATTTCACATGCTAAGTCCACGCCTCTTACCTTCCATTTTTTTGTTGTTGTTTTTTTCTATGCTACTGCCACAAGCACTGAGCATGTGTATTCATGGGCCGAGCCTACTTTACAAACCTATGGAAAAAACTAATGGTTGTCTATTGCTTGTCCTATATCCAATTCTCTTTTTTCCAATAATCCATCACAGGTTGTATTGGTGTACTTATGGCAAAATCACATGTAATGATTAATGGCTATTCATCTTATCCCTTGTTTTTCTTTTGTTTGATATCTATTAAGGATTAATGATCCAAATAGTACCTAAACATTACCAAAAAGAGGAATCAACTATCCAAATTTTAAAAGATAAAATTTATTACATTGATCAACTTTTTGATGACACAAAGCATGCTTAAGCTAACGCCGTTAGTTCCATCTAATGACGTGGCTAAAACATCCAACATTTGCATGACACGTGTTAGTTGAATTAGAAAAAAACATATAAGTAAAAAATTGACACTATGACCCATTTTTGAACTTGTGACTCATCTCATCACCGTGGGACCTCCATTTTTGAACACCCACGACTTAAGTCACCATTCTTAAACACCCACGAGAGAGGAATTGAAGATAACTTCATATCTAATCATATATATCAACGGTTAATTTAACTTTTTATAATTCTTAATAAGAATTTAAAGGTAAGATAATTCTTAATAAGAATTTATCTTTATATGATGCTTATGTGTTTAGGTGGCTTACAACCTTATCTATAATCTATTACTCTTTAGACATATTGCAAATTAATGCTGTTGGATTTTTCTACATGCCTCTCATGTGTTCAATTGGCTTACAGTCTTATCATGTCTTGCATGTCCACTATTCACACCTCCCATTTCAATGCCAAGTCCACGCCTGCTCCTACCTTCCACATTTTTATTATTTTTGTTTTCTATGCTCCTGCCAAAGGGGCTGACTGAGCATGGGTATTCATGGGTTGAGCCTACTTTACAACCCTATGGAAAAAACTAATGGTTGCCTATTGCTTGTCCTATATCCAATTCTCTCTTTTCCAATAATCCATCACAGGTTGTATTGGTGTACTTATGACAAAATCACATGTAATGATTAATGGCTATTCATCTTATCCCTTGTTTCTTTTTTTAATATCTATTAAGGATTAATGATCCAAATAGTATCTAAACATTACCAAAAAGAGCAATCAACTATCCAAATTTTAAAAAGATAAATTTAATACATCGATCAACTTTTTGATGACACAAAGCATGCCTAAGCTAGCGCCGTTAGTTCCATCTAATGACGTGGCTAAAACATCCAACATTTGCATGACACATGTCAGTTGAATTAAAAAAAACATTTAAAGCAAAAATTGACACTAACGTGTGACTCGTCTCATCACTATGGGACCTCCACTTTTGAACACCCACGACTTAAGTCACCATTCTCAAACACCAATGAGAGAGGAATTGAAGATAACTTCATATTTAATCATATCTATCAACGGTTTATTTAACTCTTTTTTATAATTCTTAACAAGAATTTAAAGGTAAAGATAATTCTTAATAAGAATTTATCTTCATATGATGTTCATGTGTTCAGGTGGATTACAGCCTTATCTATAATCTTTTACTCTTTAGACATATTGCAAATTAATGCCCTTGGATTTTTCTACATGCCTCTCATGTGTTCAATTGGCTTTCAATTTTATCATGTCTTGCATGTCCACTATTCACACCTCCCATTTCACATGCCAAGTCCATGCCTGCTCCTACCTTCCACTTTGTTATTATTATTTTTTCTATGTTCCCGCCTTAGGGGTTGAGCATGTGTATTCATGGGCCGAGCCTACTTTACAACCCTATGGAAAAAACTAATGGTTGCCTATTGCGTATCCTATATCCAATTCTCTCTTTTCCAATAATCCATCACAGGTTGTATTGGTGTACTTATGGCAAAATCATATGTAATGATTAATGGCTATTCTTATCCCTTGTTTCTTTTTTTTTTTTAAATATCTATCAAGGATTAATGATCCAAATAGTACATAAACATTACCAAAAAGAGCAATCAATTATCCAAAGTTTAAAAAGATAAACTTAATACATCGGTCAACTTTTTGATGACACAAAACATGCCTAAGCTAATGACATTAGTTCCATCTAATGACGTGCTTAAAACATCCAATATTTGCACGACACTTGTTAGTTGAATTAAAAAAAAATATAAAGCAAAAATTGACACTATGAACCATTTTTAAACTTGTGACTCATCTCATCACTATGGACCTCCATTTCTGAATACTCACGACTTAAGTCACCATTCTTAAACACCCACGAGAGAGGAATTGAAGATAACTTCATATCTAATCATATCTATCAATGGTTTATTTGACTCTTTTTTATGATTCTTAAAAAATTTAAAGGTAAAGATAATTACAAGGAAGATTCATAAAGAGGATCAAATAAAATTTTTAGAAAGAAATTTGGGTTTTCTCCAAGACTGATCCAAGCTTATTAGCAACAACAAATAATAAAAAAAAAAAACAAAGATTTAAGAGATGAGATAACATCAAAACAAGGACCATCATCAACCTTCTTCACTAAGGATCCATGTACGTCTCCCTCACCACATCTTCTTCCTCATTCACCCTCCCTCTAGAGCTCATCTCTCTCTCTCTCTCTCTCTCTCTCAAAGTCACAACCAGAGCCCTCAATCTCCATACTAAACAACTCATCAAACAGGCCCCCATACCCATCTTCTTCACCAAGACAAGGACTCATCTTTCTCTCTCTATCTTCCTTCCCTCTCTAAACTCGTCTTCTTAAACCTATCACCGCCATGAATAGCCGTACGACCTTCAACTTCTATTAACCATCAAGTCACTGAATATATCAACAACCCATGACTAAACCACTGACGCACAACTAACCTCTCACCAAACGCCATGTCAACATCAATGCCAATAGACTAACCCAAGTCGCATAACCAGCAAGGCCGAGCCAATGTGTCCTCTATCTTCAACCACCGGCACTTCATCATTTTGCTTGAGAGGAGAAGACTAACCCGCACCATCAATTCGAATTCGCTTTACTAACTTTGCTTATACTGTGCAATCTTTTGAGATTTGTATTTAATTTAGTGTCAATTTTTGCTTTATATGTTTTTTTTTTTTCAATTCAACCGACACAAGTCGTGCAAATGTTGGATAGTTTGGCCACACCATTAGACGAAACTAATGGCGTTAGGTTATGTATGATTTGTGTCGTCAAAAAGTTTGATTGAGGTATTAAATTGATCTTTTTAAGGTCTGGGTAGCTAATTACTCTTTTTAGTAAAATTCGAGTATCATTTGGGTCGTTAACCCATCTATTAATTAAACTCCCACCTACTAGATTCTTCCATTTATAATTTATTTTTCATTTCAATTACAAGAATGGGTTGAATTTACCTATTATCCTCTTCAAGATGAAAGTATTCATAAAGCTTTACTTCTTTTTATAATTATAATTATACTTTTAGCTTCTTAGTTGTGTAAGCATCAAGCTTTTAGATTTTCCCATCTTCCTATCTTGTCTTAACTATATTTATATATTGATATATTCTATAAAATATGAATATGAGACAACAATAACATAGTTTATGTATTTCAAATTATTAGAAAAAAGTTCTGATCCTATCTTATATCCATAAATATACATGTAGTCATCAATTTTTATGTCTTGGATAGTCCTAGTTTGGTCAACATATTATCGGAGCATTTCCATCTTAAGGTCTTTAATATGGAACCTTATGTTAAAGACTTTACATTTTGAAGTCCTACAAGATGAGAAGGGATTATTCTTAAATTTTTTTGAGGTTTTTATGAAGGATTTTAAAAGGTAAAGTCCTTTAAGTATGTTTTCTAAAAGTATATAGGATCTATAAAACTAAAAAATATGGTGAAAGAGCTTGTGTAAAAAATCTTAGAAATAAAATAATAAAATTTCTATAAAAATTATTTTTAAAATAATGATGTGGTACCCTAGAATCTCATAAAAAATTGTATTAATGTGGCAACCAAGTGTAAGGTTACAAACGAGCCGAGCAAGCCAAATCAAGCTGAGCCGAACTTAGCTTTACAAGGCTCAAGCTTAGCTCGTTTAAATTTTTTTAATGACCTTGAGCCAAGCCAAACTTTTACTGAGCCTTGAAAACCTAGGCTCGAGGTCGATAAGAAAAATCAAGCTCGAGCTCGGCTTATGAGCTTGGCTTGATAAGGAGTTTGTGAACTCAGCTCGATAAGGAGCTCACTTACAAGTTCAAAAGTAAGCCTTAAAAAAATAATAATAGACTTATAATGCAACATATATAGTAGTGAAATACACATCTCATTTACTTTTTTTGATGTATAAAATTAGCCTGTTCATGGCTAAGTCAACACTCTTTTTTATACTAGGTTGTCTCAACCATGAGAGGTAAACTATGTGGGACTTATTACTTATGCTTTCTTATATAAGCATAAAAAGTCCCACAAGAAAAATATACATCATGCTTTAGCCACTGTAGTTAAACCACATTGCCTAAGCTAAAGCTAAGTGAGTGAGAATTAGGGGACTGGTATTGCTTTTATAGAGTACCAATAGCAAGGTCCTTTCCCATAATTGGGCCTGCTTAGATTGTCAGATTTTTTTCGATATCATATTTGTATCGGATTAGTATTTGTAACTTATCTGTATCATATCGGTATCGGTTCAGTATTGATTTAGTTTGGTCAGTTTATGAGTAAAACTGTCAGCTTTTCATCAATATTAGTTTCTTGACAAATATTAATTTCAAAATAATACCAAAATGATACTAGAATGATGAAACAAATAGGCATAATCCATGTGGGAAAAGAGATATGAAGACAAGCAAAGATCTTCAGTCTTGCGTCCCACATGGAAACATCACAAAGCACTCCATCCCTTTCTCATTATAAATACATGGATGCCCATAATATTATAATGATTTTTTAAATAACTTGGTTTAGAAAATAAATACAATATCATATAATAATTATATTTATAATATTAAATTAATATAAATAATTATATATAATATTATATTAATATATTGTTTTATTAAGCGGGCTCTTAATGAGCCTATTTGTGAGCTCTTAACATGCTTATTCGCGAGTTGGTTCGCAAGCTTGAAGGCAAGCTCAGGCTCAGCTCGTTGAGCTCGCAAGCTTGAAGGCAAGTTCAAGCTTAGCTCGTTTAGCTAAACGAGCCGGACCAAATCGAGTTTGAGTAACTTATGAGTAGTTCGGCTTGTTTGCGGTCCTAATCAATTGCTTTGGAACCCTTAGAAGTTATAAAGGTAGCACAAACATTATAACATCAGATAACTCATTTCATATAACTTCGCAAAAATAAAAGCAAGATCAAATACTACATTGTTGGAAAGATAAAAAAGTACCACCTTTAATAATAGTAAAATCAATAGTAAGAATGTAAAATAACACTAACACTCAGGGAGTAGATAAGGATTTGAGGAGAAAGACAGTCGAAAAAAATTATAAGTTCTCTTGTTTTGATAAGGATGAAAGAGAAATGCAGAGAAATATAATAATATAATATTTTATTATATAAGAAATTATAATGTCCCTATAAATTTGAAGGGTGGCTTAACCTTCCTATCCGACTGAGGACCATAAACTAGAGCTTGATGAAAGATATTTGGTTGCATATTTATTGTTAATTATATATTTGAAATTTAGAAAATTTTATAATTAAATGGTTAAAGTTTAAAAATATCAAATTAGTATTTACATTTTGTTAATTTTTATAATGAATTACCTAAATTTTTCCAAATTTTGTATTTGACTACTAATGAGGTGGAAGTAGTGACAAATAGTTACTTAGCAAAATAGGACATAATCTGGTCAGTGTCGGTCCTGTAATCTTATGACTTTATCTCGAAGGAAACGAGCCAACAGAAAGAAGTCAACACCTTTGGTGCTGAGCTACACTACTTTTAAAGTAAATTACATCACTTAGGCGCTTAAATGGACATTTTTTATATTTTTTTTGTAGGTTTAGTTTTGTTATAACTTATTATAGTGTTTTTAATGCGTGTATGGCGTTCTTTTTGTCTTTTTCATGTACTTTATGCCTTTAAGTTGTACAACTTTTTTATTTTTAGAACTTTTGAACTTGCTTAAATTTATATACTCTAAGGCGATGGAGACATTCAGTTATCATTTTGAGATACAATTTTGAGTCGCCATTGCTTTATTTTCTCAAATATCTCAAATTACGTTGTTAATTTTGATATTTTCAATGCTTTTACGTAAATTTTTTAGAATCAATAGGTAATTAGGCCACACCCCGATATTCGTGTGCAAATTAATAGTTTGTGATAAATCTTATTTTACTTGTTGCATCAACTACCTAAACCTAAACTTATCTATTTCTATAATTAACAATATTACTCGATTATTATAATGATTTTAAAAAAGTTTATATGTAATAAATTACTATTTTAAATTTTAAATAATCAATTATAAACACGGTTAAAAAATAGATTTTAAAAGTAGACGTGACTTTTACCTCCTCCATACTTATAAAACGACCACATGCTAACAATATTTGAATGGAAATCATTGCAATGACTTTTTGCGTGCTCTGACATGTCCTTTCCTACCCAGCAATTTCATCATCAAGACACTACGTGTGGGTATATACATTAATTACTTTACTCGTTGTTTTGCAATTTTCCAAGGACCCTATTGACTTATTCAGGTGGACCTCCAAGGTCTTTTTTAAATTTCTTCTTTTATTTATAGGTAAATATTAACTTTTATAAAACAAAATAATATCTTTTAGCATTGGTTTTTTTTTTTCTTAACTTTCTTTTAGCACTAGTTCGTAGTTTCATACTATATGCTCAACAAAATGACATAAAGAAACATTCAAAATTATATGCATGTATAGATTCGTCTTACAAAAGAATACATAACAAAACCAATAAATGAATGATTTATTTATCATATCTACTATTTCCTTTCACTATATATAATCCACCATTTTAAGTTTTACATGAAAATTAATTATTTATTCTAAATATATCTTTTTTTTCTCTTAAACCCTTTATCTTGAAGATTTTGGGTATGTTTGTTTAGCTTTTTTGAACAGACACGGACATTTTTTTCTAACAAATTATTTACTAAGAAATATATATTGATAAAAAAAGTTGGCAGTTCTCATGAACAGATCAAATATATCAAATATATATATATATAATATAAATACAAATAAGATATATTTACACATATCGTTTTTTTATCTCTACATGTATATGTATCGAAACGATATATGTAAATATGTCTAATTTGCATCTATATTTTATTTATATTTGATCTCTTTGATCTTTTTATGGGAACTCCCAACTTTTTTTTTTGTCTGTATCTATTTCTTGATAAATAATTTGTTAAAAAAAGTTTGAAAAAGTATCTTTATCAACCAAAAAAATTAACCAAACAGACCCATATTATATGATATATAAAAAAAAATTCTATGTACTTTTTTGATAGTACATATATATATATATATCACATGCATATAAGAAGAATGTAACATGATTATCATTTGTTGTAAAACAACAAAAAATTAAATCAATAAACTACTCTACAGACATATCGCCAATTAATAGCATTGGATTTATTTTGTATGCCGCAATTTAGACATAGGCATGGTTTGGTTTTGAACCGTAATCGTTATTATCACTAGCAGTTCCAGAATCGAAACCGGACCGATTGGCCGATTCTAGAACGGCTATGGAACTGTCAGTTTCACTGTTTATAGGCAGTTTTTTGGTCTATAACTAGTGGAACTGGCGGTTCTATCCGGTTCCATTGAAAAAAATAAAAAATAATATTAAATATATAATTATTAATATTTAAATTATTTGATATAGATAGTAAAATTTATTATTTATTCACAATATTTAATATGTTATTATCAACAACACAAATAAATATAGCTTAAATCATACATAATTAGTTTAAATAAACTTTTCTTAAAAGCAAAATTCATTTTCTTAATAATGTGAGACTATTTTTTGCACTGTAACTTTCTTTTTATCTTCTAAAGTATTTTGCAATATTTTAAAAAAATTTTAGTTAAATAATTTAATACTTTTATATCCTATAATTATTTTGACTTTAAAATTTATTTTATTAAAAATTAAATTCATTTTTTATTTTTATTTAAAAAAAAAGACGGTTCCGCTGTTCCAAAATTGAAAGCGAAAACCGGAACCGTGGGAGAAGGTTCCTTTTCCTCAATTTTAAGATCCAAAATCGGTAATTTCGATTCCGGTTCGACTCTAGAATCATGACGATGTCAACTGCAACTTGCTTTAAAATGTGGACTCGTCCAATCCTTGATAAAGAAGAAATAATGCCTTTTTGTCCTTTTTCAATGACTCTAAACTCATTCTTCTGCTTAATTGTGAATGTAGCCATCTCCACTTTGGTGGATTCCTCAAGTCCATCTTCCACAATTTCCCACAAATTTTGAGGTCCAAATAATGCTTTATTTATATATACATAATCAATATATCATTATTAGATTTATATTGTTTTAGTATCATCAATTTAATTGAAAACAAATTAGATAATGGTGTTGAAATAGGTTTAAGAATAGTACAAAACATTAAATAATAATTTACTTTGTAGCGTGAATAACAAAGCTTTAAGATAGGTTTTTGGTGCTATAAGAAGAGAGCGTTTGGAGACGAAGAAGGGTAGAATGTGGCATGTGAGCGAGGGGGCTAATAGGAGGTTTTGTTGTGTTTTGCCTTGTGTTTATAATATGGAAGGATTTAGATTAGATGAAGTGTCACATAATAGATGGGGTCAAGTGGAAATCGGACTTTTTGTAATAATATTAGTAATATTAGAGGGAATATTCTTAGTAACATGTCTCCTTAGAGTGTAGAGATTAGATATTTAGGTGGTTAATCATGTGTGATTTGGTGTAAATTAGCTCTTGTGAGCTCTAGCTAAGAAGATAAAGGCCTAGGCTTTTTATTTAGGTGAGTTGGGCATGTAATAGGAATTGGGTATCTAGATGGGTCGGTTAATTATTTCAGGGGCTTTAAAACTTAGATAAGTGAACTTGGAATAAGGTATTTTAAAATTGAGTAATGATTTAGCTAAATTAATTAAATTAATTATATAATTTGTCTTGAGAAGTTAATTTGTTGAAATTGGAATTTACCTAAACTTTAGATATTCATGAGTTTGTAGTTTCTAGGAATCTAGATATTGGATTTTAGATTAGACTAGCTCAATTTGGTATTTAGGGGTTTTAAATAACTCAATTTGAGAACTAGAGCTCAAATTGGCAAATGGAGTATTTTGAGTAATTTGATAAATTTAATTTATTAATTGAGGTAATTTGATAAGTTGGGTTGGGTGTTAGAAGTATCTGTAAACTCTAATCTCAATTAAATTCATTTACTATTCCAATTGTGTCAATTTACTAAACTATAGTCTATAGTTTATTTAATTCATTTAACTATATTACTTAAATTCATTTATTAATAATCTAATTTTAAATTTAGGTTCCAAATTTCTCATTTTTATAGTATTTTTTTATACTAATATAATGAATTAACAAAATTTTAATTAGATGACATATAGTAGAGATATTTCACTTATATCCTTTGGTAAAAAGAATTTGTCTAAATGATGTGAACATTTTTTTTTTTATAAAAAACACAGAAATTTAAAATACATAATATTAGATAATTCATTCTAACGAATTAATTAATGTTTGAAAAAAGTGTCATCATGTGTGATGGTTTTTATGTTGTTTTAGATTTAGAACTTGTATCGGTTTAAAATGTAGCTAATGGTTCGTATGACTATAATAGTCATATCCTATGATTATTTTATTCATATTGAGAAAAGATTAATGCAGATGATCTATTCTCTTTTATAATAGTTAGATATATGGTTTATCTAAATACAATTTAAATGAAGGTTTTTTTTGTTTCCTTGAATAAATATTTTTTATCTCTCCTTTTGATATTTTTAAATAAAATCTATAATTTTTGCAAACAAACTACTTGATTCTACAACTTTCGATTTGGAATAAACTAATTTGAAACACCATTTGCCGAGTTCGTATTCTTACTTAAACATTAAGAAAAACAAAAAACAAAAGTTTGGTCTAGGAAGTTATTGGACCGTTCCATAATTCTCTAGACGTAATTGAAATATGGATGGATTAATTTTTTAAGGCCAGTGATTAATTGCAAGGGCAGAGTGGGCCAGTTATTGAAAAAACTTTGTAATTAAACTTATAAGTATGATTTAGGCGCTAATTCTAAATCTATTTGTGTATTGGCAAATATCTTGCAAATCTTATAAAAACAAACCTTTTAAAGAATGTCCGTTTATTTTATTGTATTTTTATTGATCACACTATTATAATCAAACTTAATCCATTGCGTTGAAAGATCAGAAAAGTGCTTTTGACATAAGGATAGATTACTTGTCATATTGTCTATATCTCCTTCCTCGTGTTTTAAATTTTTTGTAGGCCGAAAGAAAACTTTCCTTCTACCCCTATGGCTGCAAATAAGTTAAATCAAGATGGGAAAATACTAAACTTGAATTTGAGTTCGAAAATCAAAATTTCAAAACTCAAGTTCGAATTAATTTTAATCGAACTTAATATTTTAAGCTTCGAGTTATGCCCAAAATAAAATTATATAATCTCGAGTTTTGACTTGATTAAGCTTATTTAGGATAGATTTATAAAAAAATTATTTTAAATTCTAATTAAAATAATATTATTCTACTTGAGCTTTATAGAGATCGATTAGACTTGCGAACTAATCGAGCTATGCATATGAAGTTTGAGTTTGACTGATAAACTATTCGAATAGTTCAAATCTAAGTTTGATTCGACTATTATTGAATAAATATCGAACTGTACTCGAGTAGTTTGTAATCTAACATGATCTAGCTTGATCCATCCACCTTCGATTCATTTTCCAAATAGAAAACATAATTTTTTTTTAGTTTAATTGTTTCTCTTCCTCTCATTTTATATATTTAATCCAAACATAGTTTGAAAATGAAATAATAATTTTATTTTAATTTTTAAATTCTTTTCCCAGATTTAAAAAAGGATTTTTATATGAAGAAAATAATTTGCTTCTTTTCAAGTCCTTTCTTTTCTATTTTTTTCCATAAAAAACAAAAACAAAAGGAACAAATTATCAAAGTTTGACTTTTCTCCTCTTCTTCTTTAAGTTTCCAAGCCGATTGAGGACCACAGACTGGGGCCGGATGAAAGATATTTGATAACTCGGTGATGGTTAATTGTCATATTTGACGTGTGAATCTTACCAAATGGTTATTTTAAAATTTGAATAATTAATTATACAAATGATTAAAATTGTAGATTTTAAACATGACCTTTAACCCCCTCAATAATTATAAAACAACCACATACTAACAATACGTGAATGGAAATCATCATAATGATTTTTTGGTATTGTAAGTGGCGACAGGTCTGGTCTTGTCCCGTCCCATAATTTCATCATCAAGACACTCTACGTTGAGACTTACATTAGTTACTTTATCCCATCACCTGTGGCGAAGGTGGTGCCTATGCTATCATCACATGATGCATACACCCGTTAAAAATAAATAAATCATATAGATCTTCTCTAAAAACTAAAGATCTATTTATCAAGAAATAAATCAAATATAAATATAATATAAATAAATAATAAATAATTTTACTCATAAATAGATCAAACAGACCAGATACATATTATATACATATCAGATACATATAAGATATAAATATAGATGAAATATAAACCATCCGGACAAACCCTTTCCTGTAAAGTCAATACTTGTACCCTTAAAAATTGATAATATGTTTAACTAATAAATATTTCAAAAAATTATTTTAAATTTTTTTATTATGATTTTTACAAAATAATGTTTTTTAGAAAAAAAAAACTGATTGTCATTTTCTTCTTTTAGAATTGCACTTTAGCATGAAACAAATGTATTAGAATAGTTTTTACTGTATAAAAACACACCACTTGACATTATTTTTTACTAAAAAAGTTTTTTATTAGAATTGCACTTTAAATGCTAGGCTTGAAGGGCAAGAACAAAATAAAAAAAAAATACATTCTTGAATATTTAAATTTTAAAATATTTTTCAAAACTTTTATTAGTTAAGCATATTATATGTAATAACATGTTAGAACCAAATAAATAAAATTTATATATTATCAACAAGTCAATTTTTAGGTGTGTAAGTGTTTATTAAAAAAAAAAAAAAAAACAAATAGGGGTCCATACAATTTTTAAAATTCTCAAAATTGGTCTATGTAATCTACTTGTTTTTAGGGAGTGTAAGTGCCGATTTTTGAAAAATCTGAGAGTTCATGCAATTTCTAAAGATTTCAAAGGAAGTTCATGCAATTTACCCCAAGTATTAATGTAATAAAAAGATAAATATTTTATAATGAAGGGCAAATGTGTCATTTATTATAAAATAAGAGGGTTATGTGGTCAACCCTAATAAATGAGATATTATTATCAACCCTCACATTAATGATGGTCAATAAAATCTTTAAAGATTGTGGGGTTGCATTTTTCCTAAGCCAACCTTGTCTTATAAATAAACCCCTTTAGCCTAGTTTTGCCTTGCCTTTTCCTAAGCAAAAACCTTAGGTAAGTGGATCTCTCTCTAGTCATTTTCAAATAATAATTTATGGTTATCTTTCTTATAAGGTTCTTTTCATATGTTTGAAGGAGATTCAAAATTTAGCGAAGAAACCCTATAGTGAATTTGGAGATTTGTGGTTTCGATTCAAAATAAAGGTATGATCTTTTTCTGATTTCTAAGATTTATAGATTATGGAATATGATTATGACGATTAAGAATAGTTAATTGATTGATTTAGGGTTTTTGTCTAAAATCAAGATCTGCAAGTTCTAGGTAAGTAAGGATCCATCCAATCTTGTCGTTAAATGATATTTTATTTGTTGTTGTAAATCGAATTGTTAATTGGATATTTTATATATTTATTGAAGGAATTGTAGAGAAATTAGAAATTGAGGAGAAAGCTGAGTTTGAAGGTTTCATTAAATTATAAACAAAGGAGACAGGTGTGTTAACCTCTTTTCGTAGATCTATGATTAGGGTTATAGATCCTTTGAGTAAGGTTATGAAATTAATGATTAGGGTTTAATTATGTGTTCCAATTGGAATTGATTAAGACATGTTATTGATCAGGAATATTTATGGGATTAGGGTTCTATTCTTTTAAGAAGATCTGTCGGTGGATTAGAGTTTGGAAGCGAATCCAGGTACGACCATATCTTGTTTTGTTGTTTGTGCTTGTAAGATTAGACATGCATATAAATTGAACTAACCCTTGCAGGCTTTTAAAAATTGTATGTTACTTGTGTTTGGCTGCAGTTAGTAAAGACCACGATAGAAGTGTGATACTAACGCTGGTAACCTGATGATCCTTGTGTTGCGGTGTCTCGAGTGAAGTTGCGCCTGGAAATGATTCTGGTAGATTAGGAGTTGTTACCAGCTTAACTGTGGAACTAACTATATATATATTATATATAATATTTTATACTATGTTTTTCATCAGAGTCATGAGTTAATCCGGGTTTATGATTAGTCATGAATAGTCCTAAACTGTGTTGCTTATTGTTAACCAAAAGATAATAAACTTGTGGATGTTACATAAGCATATGTTGCATGTGAATTTGCTTGATGTGTGTTCACGTGCATGTGTGTGTGGTATGACATACTAGGCGTTTTCGCTCAATCCTTTATTTTTCAGGTGCAGGTGAAAATGATGTTGGTTGAGAATTATCTGGATATGACTTTTTTGTTGACCATGGGGGACGAAGTTAGTAGATTCGGCTTTCCTACTAGTGACTAACAGATTCTGGATGAAGAAGAATAGGAGAAAAGATCTTTGAAGACCATACAAAGTATATAGAGTTTGTTTAGATTATTATTAAAGATATTTATAAGATAAGTTGTTATGTTTTGGATTTTATATAAGTACTTTTGGATAATATTGGTTTATGTTTCTAAGAGACGAATTATAGTAATGATAAATCCAAGTAACTTTTTATGTGAAATTTGGAGATAATTATATTTGTGGTTTAATATTTTATAGCCTTAACGTGTCCTTTTTAAGAGAATGACACATGGCGAGTTGTACTGCCATTAAGTTAGGGCATTACAATTAACCTTCAATTTAGCTATCCCTAATTTTCATAATTAATTTAAAAAAATTATAGAGACTGAGTTACATATACTAGTGAGGTGGAGATAGTGGCGAACAAATATTTTTCTAAATGGGACAAAGATAGGTTAGTCACAGTTTCTTGATTTCAATTCCCTGCCTTGAAGAAAACAGGCTAACGGGAAGAAATCACTCCCTTTGGGGGTAGGATACGTCACTTTTAGGGCAAATTCCTTAATTTAAGCCCTTAAACAGACATTTTTTTTTTTTATATATTTTAGGCAGGTTTTAGATTCCTTATAACTTCTTGTAGACACTTCTATTTTTAATATTGTCTATAACATTGTATTTGTCATTTCATGCACATTTTGTCCTTAAATTTAGAACTTTCATATTTTTTTGGCATTTTTTACTCATATATTTTTGGCAACAGTTACAAACAAGATAAGCCGAGTCGAACCAAGCCGAGTCGGCTTGGGTTCGGTCATTTAAAAATTATCAAGCTCGAACTCAAGCTGAACTTTTTATCGAACCTGAAATCTAGGCTTGAGTTGGGCTTGTTTCCAAATCAAGCTTGAGCAGTTTCTACACACACACACACACACACACACACACACACACACATATATTAAGTAGAAATTAGTTTTTTTGTTTGAATTATATATTAATATATCATAAATGTAGAACTTATAAATTTGTTAATAAACTTATTAATGAACCTGTTAACGAGCCTATTCACGAGCTGACTCCGAGTCTAAATCAAAAGTAAAGCTTGAGCTCGGCTCATTTATATAACAAACTTGAGCTGAGTCAAGCTCGAGTAACTCACAAGTAGCCTGACTCGTTTACAACTCTATAACAAGGCAAACGAACATCAGTTATCAATTATCATATTAGAAATATATAATAGAGTTGTTTTGCTCTTCCTTTCCCAAATTTTGGAACTTATTCATTGTTTTCGAATTTGGATGTCAATTATTTAGGTATTCATAGAATCAATAGATAATTGAAAATAATTTTCTAGCATTTATACATGAATTAACGGAACATGATATAAGCCTTAATTAATCTACTGTGTCATATAGGTTAACATATCACGATTCTTATGATCTAAAAAGTGCATTCATATAGAGGATGAATTATGGAAAAAGCTACTTGAAAAAAGAATAGACTTCTAAATAAATCGAGTCACAACATCTTATTTCGTTTGCTCGATGTAAGTGTTATTTCTAATCCAGATAGGCTCATTGATGCCAGAATTTGGAAATTAATGAAAATTCTACTTCATATATATATATATATATATATATAGCCATAAGCATTCTTCTATTTCTCATTATCATCTTGCAATTAAGCAATGTAAGTTCAAATTTATATTTCGCACTGGTTTGAATATGTTATCTTATTGTAAGTATAAAACTATTTGGAAATAAAGCTTGAATTTTATTACATTAAGTTGAGCATTGCCCATTTTTGCTTTTTTATTTAAGCTTCCAAAAGGATAAAAGATCATTCGTTGCAAATGTGTCTAAAAGAAGAAGGAAGATCAACTAGTGTTGAAGAGACTCATTATAAAGTTCGCTTAATTGCATAAAATTTTAATCAAAGGGAAGGAATATACTTCAATGGAGTCTTTTCTCTCGTTGTGAAACATAGTTTCCATTTAGGTATTTGAAAAGTGTCAAAAGATTCTTCATTACGTGCATTGATTTGATGATATTTTATATGAATTTTTATGTGATTTATTGAAGAATAGGACATTTATTGGATAAAAAATAATGAAATTTTATGTGAATTTTTATGTGATTTGATGATATTTTATATGAATTTTAGGATTAAGAGAAGATAATAAACTTAATGAAGACTTTTGGAAGAATTAAATGAGGTTTTGATGAAGAAATGTGCAAATTGAAGATTTCAACATACATGAGTTTCTATATAAGTCTTGCAGGAAATATTGTAGAATGACATTTTTTACCAAAACACAACTTAATTTGTACACAATGAGCTATACAAGTTATGCAGGTTGCTTTGTGTAGGAGTGAAAAAATGGTAAGAATCTTAACGAAGGTCTACACGAGCTTCCTATACATGCTTTTAATTGGGTTGTGCATAGTCATTTTGGGTGAGATTCTTCAATTTTTAATCCTATATGACCCTCGGACACAAGCCATGCAAGATGGTTGTGTAGAACCATTTTCAGCCCTGCCTATAAATAATTGCCTTATTTGTATAGATAAAAATCTTCATTCATGTAAACCCTAGAGAGAAAAATATGCATTTTAGAGTGAAGAACGTAGGAGTTCATTGAAGATCACAAGACAAAGATCAAAAGGCTGCTTTTAATCATGCATCATCTCTATTTCTCTAGTCTTTGTTCTCTAAATATTTTTAATCATGCATCACAAAATAAAAAATTGAGTATTATTATTTATTAATAGCATTTTATAATTTTTTTAATAGTGTACACATTTGAGGATAGGGACAAGGTACCTTAAAACCTATGCTCTTTATATAATAGAGTATAAGATTTAGGATAGGTACATAGTATAAAGACCTTACATGTGTACCTTACCCTATGAAAGTAAGTTCTAAGGGGGAGGAAAAAAAAAAAAAAAAGAAAACTACATCCATACCCTACTTTATGACCATCAATACCCATCAAGAAATATACCTGATCAAGTAAGATATGGATAAGTACTTGTATAACAAGCTTACTTGCTTACCCCTAGTTCTAAGGTTGTTACACACTTCAAAATGAATAAGTAATTAAACAAGGCATACATAAGTAAAATCAAACTTCATGATTGGAAATTATCCTAACTTTATGATCAGAAATTAAACAAAATCAAACTTCTCTTTCAAATTTCAATGACCAAAACCCCAAATAATTAATTTTGTTTCTTTTTTGAAAATCAAACTTAAAATTATACATCAAGATTATCTTGAACTAAAAGATAGCAATATATGATAACATTGCACTATTTTCTATTTACTTATAGGATGAGAGATTGTGAGATTCAAATATTCTCTTTCACTAACAACTTACTGTGTAATAAGAGGAAAATAGTTTCAAATATCCAATATAAATTAAAGGTGATGACAAAAATGGTACCTCAACTTTAATAAAATGTTTAAAGTTTAATTAAATACTTGAAGTTTTGTTTCAAATAATTTGATACCTGAATAAAGTTTTCGGGAACTATTTTCATACATGAAGTCTGGTTTTAATAATTTTGGTACTAAAGAAAAAATTATTGACTTTTTTCATACCCGAAGCGAGTTCAATCAAGTATGAAAAAAGTCCGTGAAAATTTTGTTTAGGGACAAAAATTATAAAAACTAAACATTAGGTACCTAATTAAACTTTTTACAAAAGTTCAATTACCAAATTATTCAAAACAAAACTCTAGGTTCCTATTTAAACTTTTTACGAAAATTTAGTAACCATTTATTACATTAACCCATAAAAATTACGTCCACATGTCCCATGCATGCTGCATAGAAAATTAAGGGATAGCAAAAATTTAAATATTTAATAAATTTAAATAACAAATTACAAAATAATAGTAAAATAAAAATAGCACAAAACCTAAATAATTTTAAAACAACTGTGTTAATTATTACAACAATTTCATTGGTGGTCCTAAATGAAATTGGTAATTATCATAATAACCTTAACATAAGATAGTTAATTTGGTAAAGACGTACGATGATATGTTAAAAGAGTGCAATTGGATTGCCGATGTTGATGTGTGGACATACTCGATAGGTGGCCTTCGTATACCTCTGTTTGTACGAGTTGGAACGGTATAATGTTGATCTAGCACTCAACTTGAAATTCTAAAGCTCTAGCATTGTTTAAGTATAGCTCGAGTTTGACTTGATATAATATTACATAAATTCGAGTTTAATTCGATTAAGTTTGTTTAAACTTAATCTATTAAAAAATTAATTTTAATCATAATTAAAATAATACTAATACTAAAACTCAATTAACATTTACATACAATTTGAACTCAATAATATTTGATTAGGCTTATGACCTAACTGGGCTAAATATATTAAACTTGAGTTTGGCTCAATAAACTACTCAAATGACTCGAGATCAAACATGACTCAATTATTCTTGAATCAAATTTGAATAAATGTGGAGCCGGATCAACTAATTTATGTGTCGCCTTGATTCATTTTACAACCACTATATTTACCATGATGATGACAAAATATATAAAAAAATTAGTAAGAACGTTTTATTTTGCCTATCTAGACTTCCAATTATATATATATATATATATTATTCAGTTTTAAATCTTAAAATGAAATGCTTTTATTGACTTATATTTGTCAATAAAAAAAGCTAAATTATAAAATATTGATCTATTTATTTTTTTGCAATGTACTCTGTGAGTGTTATGACATATTAAAAAAGGAAATAATTTTCTTTTTAGGATCTTTGCGAATAATAATTACTTATTTAAAATTAAAATAAAAATAATTATCAAGCTTTAAAATGGCAACTTATATAAGAAATATATAAATATCGTACACGATACGTATGTCGTCGTTCAAAAAAGCGATATTCATATGAATTTCGTACGGATTTCGCGTTCAATGCTCGCAATATCCTGTGCCCAGAAAAAAAAGAAAAAAGGAAATAAGGAGGAGAAGAAGGGATGGGATCTATAAGACGAGAGAAGAGAGGGTGGTGGTGGGGGGTGGGTGGGGCAGAAGATGTGTCAGCTGAGAGCGGGAGAAAGAAGAAAAGGGGAAGAGAAAGGTATATAGAAGATGTGCGAGTGTCAGTAAGATAGAGAGAGAAAGAAAGAAGCAATAAAAGAGAAAGGAGATTTATTTGGCTCAAGTTACTTATCTGTTATATTTATCATTTTTTTCAATCTATAACATATAATTTTTATACATAATCTATCACACTCATAATTTTTTAAATAAACCTATAACTTTATGTAATATCTATATTGGATCTTGCATCTTTCTTATAAACGACTTAATGTAAAACCAACCCGATAGAAATGGAGAACAGTGACTTTTTGAAGTCGGAAATGGGACAGTCGAAATATCACGACTTTAACGTAAAATAGTATGTTAAGATAAAAATATGTTTGTTGTTCCTAACATATTATTTCTTTTATATTTTTGCCAATAGATATTTAATATGGTTCTAATAAATTAAAAAAATATAAAAGTCTCTAAAATAAAAAAAGCTTTTCTTGATACGGATAAAATATTTATTAGTTGAGAAACAATAGACATAGCAAACTAGGACAACAAATTTTTTTGCCTCTCCAGATTATCAAACACAATTTAATTATAGTGCTATAAAATGGTATTGTGCATTTAACATGCGTTATATATTAAATTTTTTAATATATCCTTATTTAAAAATATATATTGATAATTATTCTCATATTAACTTTAAATTAATAATTATTTTTTCCAATCAAACGTAGATACCTGTTTCACACTTAAAAAAAAAAAAACCTCCTGGTACGATTACAGCGTGGCCGACAAAAAAAAAAAAAGGTACGATTACGCCATCTTTCCACGTTTTTCATTTCCACTTTTACTTTTTCCCATCTTTTGCTTTTTGAATAGCCATTATCGAGAGTGCTTTCCGAGGACCACAGCTTTTTCATTTCACGAAGTGGAATCTTTTAATTTTCACTTTTTCCCAAGCGATTGCTGTGGTTGCTATGATTAATTTTTACCAATCTTGATGAAAGGGCATCCTCCTCCTTTTTGACCATGCAGCTAATGTAGAAAGGGCATCTTTCCCGCGACCCTAATAATGTTGTTGCGTGTTGGATCCCAACATTATCAATCCTCCAATTCCTTATCATGTCTTTCGTATAAATATTTAAGCTAGATTTTAGATCCGAACATCACCATATGAAAATGCACTAAAAAGATATATACATACATATATATATAACAGCATTTAGAATGCTAGATTATTATTGATTTCTTGTTCTGTCTTTCGGATTGTCCTAACTACATTTCAAGCAATTATAAAAAATTTAATCCATCTTTTGGATTGCCCTAACCACATTTCAAGCAATTATAAAAACATATTTAAGCTATTTTTAGAAAGTTAGTTTTTTTTTCCTTATTTTTTTATTAATTTCTTAGTATACCACAAAAGTATGGAATTAAAGAAATCTTTATGTAACTATGAAATTTATTTTAGATTTTTACAGGTATTATGTAACGCTAGTCAGTGAAAAAATATATTCACGTTGCACATATTATTGAAATGTAGGTACTTTGAAAGAGTAAATAGTTCTTTAATAAAAAAAAATTGATTCTAATGTTACTCATAAATATACGTTAGTTTTTTCTTGGGCACATGTCTTGTCTTCATACGATTATAGTAAATATAAGTCCTATTCAAAACATTTATATTGCAAAATAACTCCTTTTATTTTGAATTTATTTTTTGCTCACAACTTATTAAATAGATATAAATGTAATCACACCAAAAACTCTCTTAACTATGAAACTTTAATGTGAACACACAGAATTTTGCCCGTAAGTGAATCGGAAAGCTCTTACCCTTTACCTTTAATGAGATGTGAAATTTCCTCTTAGGTACGATTTGCTTTCTGGCATCCAAGTTCCAGAGACATCGACTAACAAAACTAAAAGCGGAGCAAGGACAAGAAGGTGCATTCAATTTGAGTATTCCAAAGCCACCCACACCCTTCTTATTTTACAGCTTTCTATATTCTGAGGACTAAACGCTTGTGAGTTGAAGTAATATCAAATGGATTACCATAACAAAAGGAAGAGGCAGAATTATTCCTCAGACGATGAAGCAGGTGGCGATGGAAATCATACCTCAAGGGCAAGGACATCCATCACCGATCTGCCTGATGGAAAAACTTATGATGTGTTTTTGAGCTTTAGAGGTGAAGAAACCTGTAAAACCTTCACAGATCATCTCTACCAGAGGTTGGTAAATGCTGGAGTTAGGGTATTTAGAGATGATGAGGCACTTCCTGTTGGTGAGGAGATTGGCCCTGAACTTGATAAGGCCATCAAGGCTTCAAAGATGTCAATCCCCATCATCTCTCCTGATTATGCTTCCAGTAAGTGGTGCCTCCGGGAGCTTGTCCATATTCTTGAGTGCAAGAAAACAGCAGGCCAAGTCGTCTTGTCTATCTTCTACCGAGTTGACCCATGGACTGTACGGCGCCAAACTGGTACGTTCGAGGCAACGTTCCGCTCGCACGAAAAGAACCATAGCAAGAATGTGCAAGACTGGAGGAAGGCTCTGGCAGAGGTTGGATCCTTGAAAGGATTGGAGTCATCGAAATTTGCAAACGGGTAATTCTAAATATGTTCATGAATTTCAAACGTTAAATTACAAATGGGAGATTTTCTTTGATACACTGGTACCGTATATCCATAATTATTTGTGTATTGAACTTTTGATTTAAAATACTGTGTATGTAGGCATGAAGCACGACTAGTAGAGGCTATTTTTACCAAGGTCTTGAAAAAATTGAAATGGCACACACTCTCGGTCACAGAGTGTTTGGTTGGAGTTAAGTGTCATTTGGATAATATTCTGAAAATGATAGAAGGCAAAGGGTCCGATAATACTCGACTTATAGTGATTCATGGGATGGGCGGCGTCGGTAAAACAACTCTTGCAAAAGCTCTTTACAATCAACTTTCTACTAACTTTAAACACTCTAGCTTCCTACCAGACATACGAGAAAAACTAATGGAGCAGAAAATCCGTCCCGAGGATTTACAAGAGCAATTAATCTCGGATATTCTAGGACTGCAATGGCCAGATGAGATATCACATGTAGATGAAGGAATAAATATAATCAAAGAAAGTTTTAAGGAAAAGAAAGTGCTTATCTTATTTGATGATGTTGACCGTACTGATCGACTTAATGCACTGGCAAGAGATCGTAGTTGGTTTAAATCTGGAAGCATACTTATCGTTACTACACGGAACAGAGATGTTTTGAACAGATGGGAGAAGGAAAGATTGCCTTATGAACTCAATGTGTTAGATCGTTCCCTTTCCTTCCAGTTATTCTACAAGCATGCCTTCCGAAGAGATGAGTGCCCCTCAGAGGAACTTCATGCTATTGCAGAGGATATCGTCAAGACCACTGGAGGGCTTCCATTAGCCATTGAAGTCATCGGTTCAATGCTTTCTGGAAAACCTAAATGCGATTGGGAAGGTCTATCTGAAAAACTACAAAAGATTCCTGTTAGCGATGTTCAAAAGACGTTGAGGATATCCTATGATGCTTTAGAACGTCAAGAGCAAGAGATATTTCTTGATATTGCATGTCTTCCAATCAAGGAGCTAAACCCTGCATTTTATATGTGGGATGATTGTAATTTTTTTTCGTAAGGTAGGAATCCAAAGGCTTGATTCCTTGTCCTTAATAAAGATGGGAGAAGAGAAGCAGATAACTATGCATGATCAACTACGAGATCTTGGAAGGGCAATTGTCCGTGAGGGAAGTAATAATGTGCTTGGAAACTACAGTAGATTATGGATACAGACGAAGCTTTGGAAATGATGGAAAGGAACCAGGTATATGCAATTCCTTTTATAGTTTTCCATAACTAGTTAGAATCCTACTGTAATTTACAGGTACCTAAATAAATAGGGAGTAATAAATGTTTACCAACTTTATAAATAAAATTTGCCTAAGTACAAATCATATAGCTTTCGCTCTCAATATTTAAATGGCGTCAACTTTTGCACAAAGACTAACTTATTGAAATTCACAAAAGTTCTTCCGATAGGCCAATAATACACAAACCATTATCAATGAAAAAGGACACCTTACTAATGCATATTGGACAAAATCCTGTCTCTATAGATGAAAATAAAGAAATTAAGCAAAAAGTAGATTTATAGCTAAACTAAGTTATATAATTGACAATATAATGCTTGAATTAGTGTATGTTCTATTTATGTTGAAAAAAAAAAAGGAAAGAAACAAAAGGAAAAAAATTGTATCTTCTACTTATAAGATGTTTTTATTTTGTTTTTTAAGGAGGCTTCTTCATTTTATTGAACTTGATAGGATTTTTTCATTTATGGTGGGAACTGAAAAGATTCAAGCCCTCAATCTTCCCTTAGATTATGATATCTTTGGAAAAAATGTTGTTGATTTGACAAGCAAAAAATTCAAGAAGTTGACAAAACTGAGATTCCTTCGTCTAAACAATGTAAATCTCGTGGGAGATTCCAAGAATCGTCTGTTAGATCTAAGATGGTTTCGATGGGACAATCGGGTTGATGCCAAATTCACTTCTCTACCAACCAATTTTTGTCCCACAAAGTTGGTGGTTCTTGATTTGGCATATAGCAATATTACAGAGAAATGGGAAGGTTGGGCTCAAGCCAAGGTATTATATAAGCATACTATTATTTATTCGACATGCTAAATTGGCTAATTAATGTTTGTCTACATCTGATCTTTGTAATGTTGGCGTTAATTGCAGTTGGTAAATAAGCTCAAAGTTTTAAGACTCCGGTGGTGCATGGATTTGACTTCAACTCCAGATTTATCAGCATTTAAAAGTCTTAAAACTCTAGATGTTCGTGATTGTCCAAATCTAATGGAGATCCAAGGGCTTGATAGTATAACGTGTCTTGAAGAGTTGCGAATTATTCGTTGTGGACGCTTCCGAAGACTCGGTGACTTATCCCACTTACAGATGTTGAAAGAACTCAAGTTGCTTGACTGTGAGAGGCTAATTGATTTTGATGGCATAGACAGACTGTTGTGGTTGCAAAAATTGAAGATTAGTAACTGCAACTCAAAGATCAAGTCTTTAGATATTTCAAGGCTAAAAAATCTCAAGTTTTTGGACTTAAATGGATTCAAGACTCTTATAGAGATCAGGACGTCTCAGAAATTGGAATGTTTGAATGAACTCAAAATTTCCTCATGCAATTCGTTGGAAAGATTGCCAGGTATCTCACTATTCACAAGCTTAAATAAAGTGATTATTACCCGTTGTAACAAACTCATAGAGATCGACGCAGTCCAAAGGCAAGAGAATTTGAAACAATTGGAAATTGTCGAGTGCAGTTCTTTTGAAACAATTAGGGGGCTCTAAGGGCTTAAGAATTTGGAAATATTAGAAATAGCCTACGGCAATTGCTCGGATGAATTGCTAGATCTCTCAGTGAATACAAACTTAAGGTCCTTTAGTGGATGTTGCAATAGAAAACTCACTGAGATAAGGGGATTACCTGAGTCTTTAAGAGTTTTTGATATCCATGTGTCACTGATAAATCTACTAGACTTTTCACGATGTTGTTATTTAGAAAGAATATGCATAGAAAGATGTGAGAAATTGACAAAGATCATAGGGCTTGAAGGGAAAAAGGAATTGACATACTTGCATCTTGGGGATTGCAAGTCCCTAGAGGGTTTGCTCGATTTGTTACTATGTAAGAAGTTAGAATGTGTGGATTTAAGTAGATGTGAGAAACTTACCAAGATACAGGGGCTGTCACAGCTGCGTTGTTTGAATAGGTTGACTATTTCTTATTGCAAGTCCCTAGAGGATTTGCCTGATTTGTCACTATGTGAGAAGTTAAGAATTGTGTTTATATATAGATGTGAGAAACTTACAAAGATACAGGGGCTGTTAGAACTGCATTATTTGAATACATTGACTCTTATGGATTGTAAGTCCTAGAGGATTTGCCCGATTTGTCACTATGTGAGAAGTTAGGATGTGTGGATTTAACTAGATGTGAGAAACTTACCAAGATACAAGGGCTGTCAAACTGCGTTATTTGAATATGTTGACTCTTAGGGATTGCAAGTCCCTAGAGGATTTGCCCGATTTGTCACTATGTGAGAAGTTAGGATGTGTGGATTTAAGTGGATGTGAGAAACTTACCAAGATACAGGGGCTGTCAGAGCTGCGTTATTTGAATACGTTGATTCTTTCCAATTGTAAGTCCCTGGAGGAATTACCTAATTTTTCACCATGTGAGAAGTTAGGATGTGTGCATTTAAGTGGATGTGAGAAACTTACCAAAATACAGGGTGTCAGAGCTGTGTCATTTGAATAGGTTGATTCTTTCCAATTGTAAGTCTCTGGAGGATTTTCCCGATTTTTCACCATGTGAGAAGTTAAGATGTGTGGATTTAAGTGGATGTGAGAAACTTACCAAATACAGGAGCTGTTAGAGCTGCGTCATTTGAATACGTTGATTCTTTCCAATTGTAAGTCCCTAGAGGATTTGCCTGCTTTTTCACTATGTGAGAAAAGAGTTGTGGATTTAAGTGGATGTGAGAAACTTACCAAGATACAGGGGCTATCAGAGCTGCGTTATTTGAATTGGTTGATTCTTTTCAATTGCAAGTCCCTAGAGGACCTGCCTGATTTGTCACAATGTAAATGGATAAGATATTTGAGTTTAGAGGGTTGTGAGAAACTCACCGAGATAAAGGACCTACCAATTTCTTTAAAACGCTTAGATATCTCCAGGTGTAAGTTGCTGACGCATTTACCGACTTTTCGGAATTTAATTCCTTGGAAATATTGCTTGCCGAAGACTGTAGTAAACTCGTTGAGTTTCGAGGGCTTGAGCACTTGCAACAGTTTCGGCACTTGTCTATTCATGGATGTGAATCGCTGAAAAGAAAGCCATATTTTCTAAATGTTGACATCCGTGAAAGCCTGCTAATTGTTTCGCGTAGAAGGTAAATAATGCTAAGTATATTTTCTTTTGTCCGAGCCTGATTATGCCTGATTGTTTAACTATTCACTCCTTTGCATCTATTGTGCTCCATGTTTTCTCGTTGTGTTTGAATTTCTAAGAATTAAAATAGACAAGGCTTATTATACATAAATTTATATGTTTAACGATTTTCTACACATGAGAAAATAAGATTTATACAGTGTAATCATTTGGTATGTGGTCTATAATATTCTACATATTAAAATATGTATCATGCATCCATTGGTTTTTTAAACTATTGTCCACATGCATTAAATCAAGGGTAAAATATAGTATTTTCTTAATTTTTTTAATTTATTACATTTGACAAAAAAAGAAAAAAAATGAATTTTTTTTAGATGTTTTCCTCAATGGTTATACCTATCAAAATTTTATTAGTTGTAATATGTCTTGAATTTTTGGCTCATTAAATTTTGATCCAAGCCTGTTTTCTCATGTCATTCCTCCTAAAGAATTTTTCTTTTAGGTTAATAATCCAATTTAGTCCCTTTAATTATTTTTGTACAATTTGACAGAGAACCATTTTGGTTGTACTTTTGGTTTGGGGATTTCAGTATTATTATCTCCACATTTTCCATCTCTTGGTTAAAATAGTGAATTTTACTCCTCTTCACACATGGACATAGGCTTCAAGTTGAACGCATCAATTTTCTGTGTTCTATTTTTCTTCTCATTGCCTTATTATTTTTCAATCTATTAATATTTGTCATTATTATATACTACAAATTTCATCTTTAATTATTCCGGGACATAACATTAGTATTTACACATCACCCATTCGTAAACTCACCATTTGATACTATTGAATCTTTTCATCCATTCGTAGAGCACTGATGCCATGGCAGCGTAGAAGATGGATAAAACTCGTTACTTCGGCCACTTCGTCAAGATAATCATCTAGGTAATTGAACCAACGCTTCCATATACCTCTTTTTTTTCCCCAATTCTCTCTCTTTCTCTATCTCAGTTGACAACTGGATTCTTTCTCTATAAAAACGGAGGCAATGTGGATCATTTTATGAGATTACTTGATGATTTATCCTCGAATATTCTCTCTACTACCGCATCATTGAATTATTGGAGTGTTTGATGAATGTAGATCTGAGTTCATTGATGATATGAAGACGAGATAAAAAATACTAAATGTAACAATTGATCTGCTTGTTTAGGTTTCAAATTGTGAAACTTCTTGATTCTCATGAATTGCAACTGAAGGATGTCAATTCATCTTGTTACACTGGAATGAGAGAATTATAGTTACTTGCTGTCATGAGAAAGAAATCGATGCTATTGTAATAAACTATAATCCACTCTACTAAACATGGTGTGCTAACCAAAACTCTGGCTTCTGAACTATGAAAAACTAAATAATACATCTCATACCGTGTACTTCCCCCTCAACTTGGATCTTCTCGAAGATCCAAATTGGAATTTTTTTAAATGAAAAGCAAAGGTGTCTCTCCCATTGGTTTAGTCAACACGTCTACAAGATGAATATTTACATGTTTTGTGAAATGAACATCAAAATGTTTTGTGTGCCCATGAAGGCATGAATTAGAGGCAATCATCTGTGTGAATCTATCATCAAACCATAGTGTGATGCAAGGAGACAACCACACCAATATCCTTAAGAATAGAAGAGATCTTTGTTGTTGATGACACACTATGGTACTCAGCTTAAGCCATCAATGTAGAAACATTACATGGTTTCTAACTTTTAAGAGATAAGAGGTGGACCGGATCTAATATAATGGCCTGTGACTGATTTTCGAACAATAGGACATGAACCTAGTTTGAATTAGACTATCCACCCATTACAAGAGTTGCTTGAAGGATGAAATAAGCAAATAAAAAAGTCCATCTAGGACACCAAAGGAAGTGATTGAGCCAATGCACAACAAATGAGATATTAGGCATGGTTAAAGTAAGATATCTTAGTCTTCTAATTAATCTTTAGGATGGTTTTCACTCATGTCACCACTCCAAATATCAAACTTTCTTGTAAGCAAAGAAGAAATAGCTAGCTTTGCAGCTACCAAACCAGCATTATTTAGGATATCCAAAATAAGCTTACGCCCATCAAGGAGAGTCTTATTAACATTCTGGCATATCTCAATACATAGGAAGAAATTGGCACTACCAAAGCCTTTGATGGTGAATTTTTAATCCAGTGAGCATTTAAGGTGACAAACTCAAGGAGCCTGAGCTTTTGTATAACCTTGAGGTAGATGCATGTAAATTTCTTTATCAATATTCATAAAGAAAGGCATTAGTGATGTCTATTTGATGTAATGGCTGCCCATGAGTAATAGCCACTGTTATTAAAATCTAAATGTTCCAAGTTTTGCAACCAAGAAGAATGTCATAATAACTTTTCACTTAAAACTTAAGTATATCCATTGGCTACTAATCTAACTTTATACTACTCTACTGAGCCATAGGGTCAATGTGACCTTATAATTCTTTTTGAATAAATAGCATTCTTCTTAGTATGCAAAGTAGTAAGTTCCTTTAGTCTAATTATCCTTCAATTTCTTTATTCATGGCATCGATCCACTCCCTGTGCCTCATTGCTTGTGAATAACTATAGGTTCCTAAGTCAATACATCAGTTGATGATGGAATATAATCTAACAGAATCTGATCAAACGTGTTTGGATGAAACAAAGGGTATAGGGAAGAATAATTGGAACATGTGGTAGAAGAGCAAGCTGCATAGAATAGCTAGGATTGGTATGTACTTTATGAACATAATCTTGAAGCCATTATGAGATTATTCCTTTCTATCAGAATGACACATAATAGGATTATGTATTATGACTAGAAAATAGGTGTATAGGATATATCACATTGGAATGATGTTGTGGATTATAAATGATTAATAATACTTGTTTGATCAAAACAAGCATGCAGCTTTATGACAAATTTTTAAGTAAATGGTTGAATGCCTTTCTTTGAGGGTCTTTCCTTTAAATAGAGATTTGTGTGCACATTTTTTGGAAAAAAATTTGTATATACATTTAACTATATCAAATTGCTGATATTTTATATAGGTAAGAGTAAATATATAAAGCTAATATAAGCACCCTGCAACCGTTCAATAACAACCCAATCACAGGCAGCTTTTGCCCTGTAACCACCCTACAACTATGTTATAACCTCCCATTTGCGACCACTCTCACCCATCTTACAACTCACCCATTTGCAACTGCCTTCCAACCACTCTATAACCACTTTCCATCTGTGACCATCTTGTGAACCCTTAAAACGAAGTTGGCTTGTGTGGAGTGCGTTAAAATGTTGGAAGTTGGTTTGTGTCCATCCCTGTAAAGATTCAGTGATCTATCCCACTTAGAGATGTTAAGAAACTTATTTTGGTTGACTAAAAGAAGCTAAGTGATCTTGATGGTGTAGATGAACATAAACCTTTGAAAACATTGACAATAGTTTGCTGCAACCTAAAGACCGAGTCTTTAGATCTTTCAAAGCTTAAGAATCTCAAGTTTTTGGGGATAAATAAACTTGAGGTACTAACAGAGATTAGGATGCTTTAAAAATTGGAGTATTTGACAAAATTAAGAATTTCCTGTTGTGATTCATTAGACAAGCACCACCTACAAGCTTAAAAGTATGTTGGCTCAATTCATGTGAGAAACTCATAAAATCATGGGGCTCCAAGCGAAAAAGAATATGATACTATTAGATCTTTCTGGTTGCAGGTCCCTAAAGGGGGTCCAAGGGCAGTATAAGTTGAGAATATAAGATTTTTTAAACTGCAAATTCCTGAGAATTTGCCCAATTTTTCACTATTTTCAAGTTCAAATCATCCCATTGTACAATGCTGTCAAAACTCACTGAGATAAAGGACCTACCATGTCTTTGTTGTTTTTGGACAACATGTCATTGCTTGGAAGGACTGCTTAGTGGAGTTATAACAAACAAATATATCACAGGGTTAAAAGGAATAAGAAATTGTAAATCTTGGAATTGCAAGTCCTTAAAGATTTGTCCAAATTTTTCAGTGTTTATAAAGTTAAAAAAATTGAATTTAAATGATTGTGAGGAACCCTGAGATAAAAGGGCTACCTACATTCTGGAAACCTTGATTTCTCTAAATACAAGCCACTAGCAAATTTAATATACTTTTCATGTTGTCGTTCCTTAATAGTATTGCTTGTTAAAGCAATCGTATATGAAAATCTTGGGTCCTTCCACTTGCAAGTCCTTAGAATTTTGCCCAATTTTTCACATCATCTAAATTTAAATGGCTGTGAAATACACAGCATTATAAAAGGGGCTATCTCTGTATTTGGAGACTTTGAACATCTATAAATTTAAGTACCTATTAAATCTACCAAACATTTCATGATTTTAGTTCTTGGAAGAGCTGCTTGCTAAAAGATTGTAGTAAACTCACAAAGTTTCAAGGGCTTGAAACTTGCAGAAATTCCATGTTTTGGTTATTCTAGGATGTGAATCATTATGAAGAAAGCTAAATATATTAATGGATTGGATCCACGTTGACCCTCCTCATGAGACGGGGGAAAATGATGCTAAGAATTCATGGTGAAGTAACTAGTTGTGGATTACTAGAGCATGGGGTATCCATTGTTGGCAATAATCTGTAAACGATACTGTTATGTGATCCTTGTTTGTATAATTAGCTTGATGCTAGGGGTAGTGTTCTCACTTTGTCGTGAGTCTTAGATAAAGAAAGGAAAATGAAGAATAGACGACAAAAATAAATATATAAATAAATTTCCACCATCGCCAGCTTTATGCTTATAAAATAGTTCTGTTTCATTGTTTTCTATAATTCATTCTATTCACTTCTAGATCCTTCTATATGCCATTTACTTTTGCTGAATAATAAAAACATCGTGAAAATGTAACATTTCTTGCATAGAAAATATCATCATGTTTTGCATCTTTAATTCCTGCAACTTTATTGTCATTTTGAATTGCCTGTTATGTCTGTTCGGTTGTGGTAGGCATCCTTTCTTCCACTCGTATATAGTTTGTTTCTATTTATATGAATAATAAATCATGTAGTCCTAAATTTATCTTTTGTTTTACAGATTTGATGTTAGGCTTGCTAAATGAGGAAGGAATTACTTTAGAAAAGGTAAGACTAGCTTTCTTTCCATTAGTGTTTAATCCTGAATAGGCCAAGTTGCTTTGACCATTATCTTGGACATTCGATGTCCATGTTGCTTAGAATAATCTCTTTGGGTGGATTTCCAAGTTCTATTTTTCGGTTGAAGTATGGTGGCAATTTTTTGTATAGGATTTGGATGTGGTTTCTCATGTGACATTACATTCTTTGAAATACATGTTTACACAGTTACAACTTGCTATTTATTGACCAGCACACCCGATCATTCCTTCTATTCTTGTATTTATTTCGTAATTCTCATATTTATATTGCAGGTTGATCATTTCTTTATGCACTGGATCAATAGCGCCATCATACATGCTCTTGATTATTTGAAGATCGATTCATGTCAAGAGAAAGATCTTTGCATCCGCTGTGAGAGTTCGAGTCAGGTCAAAGAGCACCAAGAGAAAATGAAACAACTGTAGTAATAGCAGTGGGATTCAGGCTGCTGGAGCTTTTACTCTGGTAGTGCTTGGTGTGCATAGAGTGGTGGTTTTTCCTGGCTTAAGGGTAGGGATTTGTGCTTGCAGGTTATGTTCACGTTTCCTTATGTCTTGATGCTGTCAATGCGTTAAATTGATTGGCATCACAAACACTTAGTTTATGTTGTATTTTGCAAAGTCATGTTTACATTCCTGACCTAAAGATTTCATTATGCCTGCATTTGACCAACATTTCTAGATTATTGTTGTTAGATCCTAGATTGTGAGATGTGGATTGCAGCATTAGAAACAGAGGATTGGTGTTTAAGCATGCCAGCCTATGGACTTGTAGAAATAAACAATGCTAGTATTCTCTTCTATAGATTTTATTCATTCCAATTGTAGTTCGATTCGAATCATAAATGGTTTCACTCAAAAATGATCTGCTATGAACTAATAATCTTGTATTTGTTACAAAAAGGAAAGACAAAATATGTACTAGTGGAACGAGCATATAAATGGAAACAGAAGAAAATTTCGTTTCAAAATTAATGGATTCATCGAAATACAGTATATATAATGGAAATCCAGAATTTGAGCCGCCAAAACAGCTTTGAAAAATGTGCAGATAGGTTGCATCCACTGCAAAATGACAAAGCAAGCTTCTATCTTGCTCATTTAAGCACATATTTGCTACTTGTTGATTTAAGGTTTAGACAGGCTAATGCAAGAGATTAATTTAGGTTCCTAGAACAGATGACATGTTTTGGAATTCAATGAAAAGATTTCAAGCGATTTCATCCGTGATGGCGCTGCTTTTTGTTCATCAAATAGGTGAATGGAGGATGACTAAATCTTCCTCTTAAAAACATGTTTGAGACCACCTTGTACATTGCTTCTGTCAAATGAACTCCATCCCAATTTATGTACTCCGAAGGCTTTGAACACAATGTAGCAGAAGGTGTCCCACAGGTGGCCAATGGATTGAAGTTATAAGGTTCTCCTAATCCACAGCAAACATCATATTTGTTCTTGAAACCATACCTGGCTGCATTTTTCATGACCGTGTGATAGGCACTCCAATAGTCTGCATAAACAATGACTGAATCCGGATATCGTTTTCTAAGTTCGCACAGTCTGTTCTGGAGGATGGCATTGTGGGAATAGGTTTGGTTATTTGCACTCTTCACGCATCCAATGTCGTCGCGGTCATTTTCGAGAGAGAGATACATGGCTAGTGGCAAGCATCCTGACGCTGGCAAACCTTGAACCACCATGTATTTTGCACCCCTCTTCAGTAATGACTGTAGACATGCTAGGATTCGGTAAATAGAATGAAATCATAAATCCTAGATGACCCTGCCTTCCTCAAGACTAGCTTCAATCAATTTGAAGTTACATAAAGACCAAAGCTATGCCATGTTTTTCCTAGTATCATTTAATTGGGATTTCTGCCAATACACTCAAATCAAGTAATTAATATACATTATTCCATTGCTTGTTTAAAAAATCATTAGTACTTGCTTTCTACTCATCTGAATATATAACAAATTATTTCATCTTTTCTTTACAAATAAAGAGGAAAAAAAGAAATTTATAGGCGGTAACATGCCACTTGTCTTAATAAGAAACACATAAGTATCAATTCTGTTTTGATAAATAGTCACTATGGTGAGTACGAATTTAAAATATTATTCACATATCAAATTTTTACTAATAATTATGCATCATTCATCCGCACACGTCGCGTATTGGTGGTAATAAAAGTTCAGTCAGGAATTGTCATTAGTTATTACCTCTAGGAAAGCAGTTACCGAATTCAGAGCAAGTTTCTGAATAAATCTCCATCAATAGGGGATCCAATTATATAAGCGTAGTCATTAACTCCAATCTCACCAATCCAAAACAACGATTCCTCAAACACCTCCTTACACCCTTCCTCAACACACCCTTCACTCTCCAAGTACTTATTAAACCACACCAGCTGACTCAGTATCGAGTGCGGTGATATATCCAAACTCAGATTGTTCCTCGCAAAGAACTCGTAATTTATCGCCGTCGATCCGGCAACAGCAAAGTTCACTCCGTTGTTGGCGGCGCTGCTCAAATGGGTATCGTTCTTCCTTTTACGATTTATTATGCTAAGGTAAGGTGGTAAAAACGGTAGGGAGAGATACTCGGTCACGAAGTCGATGACTAGACGTCCGTCCGAGTAACGGTTTGTGGAGTGGTGGAAGAAGGTCACACCGTAGGGAGGATTAGATACGTGGCGGAACCCGCTTGGACCCGTTATAGATCTCGTGTTGCCGGTGTCGGTGAAGGAGTCTCCGAAGGCAAAGATCTTTTTAAAGGGACGTAGAGGAGGAGGAGCTGCGGTGGTGGTGGAAGGCGGTGGTTTTGTTGCGGAAATGGGAAGTGGGTGGGATGAGATCAAGAGGACGAGGAGAGAGATGGTGGTGGTGAGAAGAAAAGAAGTGGAAGGGGGTGGTGGTGATGAAGAAGAAGACATGGTGGATGGTTATGACAATGATTAGTGGATAATAATAACACTGCTGCTGCAACTGTGTGTTGTGGGTATCGTTGCTCCTACTGCAAAAGCTTATATGCTTGCCACGAAGTTGCAATTGCATGTTATTAATGCATGGGGTCCTTGTTTACAATTGGGCGGCAAATACGAGGCAAACTCTTAAAAGAATTACAGGTTTAACCCCACATATGTTCTTGATTAATTTGGTTTAATGCAATGAAAGCTCCAATACTAATATCGCTTTAGGTTGGCTATAGCCCTATTATTTGATCAACTTTACTAAATTGAAGTCGAGATTCGATACAGATCATCTCATATCGAGTTTAAATATCAATATAAATTTATTGGATCCAGAAAATGATTGGGTTTACAAATAAAATTTATTTATATTTTCTTTTAATAGTAAAAAATCGTAAGATAGGGTTCATTAAAACATATGTGTTTTATCAATGATAAGATCTGATAGAATAATTAATAAAATAGGATCAAAAGCTAATTCTATCGCAAGAATACCAATTAGTGTTCACTTTAATGACCTTGGGGTTATACGTATTATTTTATCAAAATGTGTTTATTATTCCCAACATACGTCTCTTTTGTGTTTTTGCCAATTAATATTTGACATATGTCTAATAAATTAAAAATATAAAAAAATCTTAAAATAAAAAATACTTCTTAATACGTTTTAGATATTTATTTATAGAACATAATAAAGATAGCAATCACAGACTGCAGATTTTTTTCCCCTTATTTGACTATATATTCAATCGGTGCCTAATTTATCATCTATCATAAGACTTACCGTTACATTAATTTTTTGTTTTTTATGATTGGAAAATCATGTCAGGTGTGGACATACGGGCGACATAGAAGTGAGGACAGCCATAAATATTTATTGCAAGGACAAGGTGGCTGTCAATGGGCATGAATTCCAACTCACACTAGGTAGTTGATGGAAATTGGTTGGGAGCCTTAAATGAATGGTGTGCCTTAGTCCTCATTTATTTGCTGTAAGTGAAAGATGAATTAAGATGCAAGACTTATCTGGTTCTTTCTTCTTTTATAGTAAATCAAGTCAAATCAAAATGGTATGATATTATGTTTTTGATAGGAGAAGAAGAAGAAGACCATTTTTGACTTTTAAAAAACCAAACCAATCCCTTCTCTTGTATTATTTTTTAAAACCAATTAGAAACCTCAATAAGATTTTTTATCTTATTTCCAAAATCTAACCCTATATGGTTATGAACTTATGATTAACCTATTAATAGCCCATCCTCTATTATCATTTACTACTTTTTTTTTTTTTTTATGCCAGCAATATCCATTACCACTCAAAAATATTATGTATAATTCAATGCATTTCAATTTAAATAAAAAATCGAAATGACACTTCCAATCTCTAAGCTTTTCATATTAGGTTTTAAATTGAAATTTAAAATGCAATTTTGATTAAAAAAAAGAGGAGATAAAAGAAATATAGCTACGTTTAATGGGTCGGATCTTTATCAGTTTTTTTTTCCTAAAACTTGATTTATTAATCCTATAAGGTTTTCTATCATTTCTTAAACCCCATTACTTTATAAAGTTTTTATCAAATGAGACAAGTTGTCGTATAAAGACATGTCTAGTTGTATCCTAATGCTGTGTTCAATCTAGGGTAGGCATTAAGAAGGAAAGAGTGAAAAAACAAATGAAGTGATTAAAAGTATTTAATTCTTTCCTTTTTTTTTTAATAATGAAGGAAGGAAAATAGAAGAGTTAAATATTATCATGTAATAACATTAAACTACTAATATACCTCCAATAATATTTACATAAGAAATAAAAAAATTATTTGTAGAAAATTAGTAAATATATAGATTTGAGTATAAAATATTGTATTTTAGATAAACAAATTATTATACATTATCATTTCATTGCCTTGAGATTTTTTTTAAAAAAGGAAAAAAAATCAAATTGGTAAATATATATATATATATTTCTAACACTTTTCCTTACTATTTCTCTCAGATTTTGAGTATAGATTTTTAATGGGCCATACATGTAAAATTTTTATTAAACTTATATATTATTTTGATGAGTTACTCAACAACAATTGGGACAACATAATACAACTAAGAATGGAATAAATATAATAGAACTATACTATACCCTCTTAAAGGTACCTTAGAAAGTGTAAATCGTATAAAAATTACAGAAAAAACCCTATGGAATACAGCAGCTTTGTCGATGATGGAGACCATGCAACGAGGAAGGTTAAATTTAGGGACAGAAGATTTATCTAATACGTTTCATGATGGCGAAGATGAGGACATGGTTTTCAAACCTTCTTTAGATCACTCAAAAGGAGATTGTGCAAATATCTCAGAGGAGGAAGAAGAGAGGGTGGATTAAGGTTTAAATGATAAGAATGAATCCTATCCATCTCATAAGGATCGACTGATAAGAAAAAATTTGGAAGATCCACTACTGGAATCCGTTGATGAAAATGATTTCCATGTTATGGTGGATGATCAAAGGTCTCATGTTGAACTTTCTCCTAAATTGCATCAGCTTTTGGAGAAAGCCATGAAGGCAGTTTGTGATTGTTAAACTATTAGGGCGTTCTATTGGTTACTGCACCCTTTGCAATAGAATCAAGAAGCTATGGAAACTAATGGGAGATTTTAAGGTTATTGATATGGAGAACCAAATTTTTCTAATACAGTTGTCTAATGATGATGATGTTTTGAGAGCTCTACTTGATGGTCCATGGGTAATTATGGGTCATTCATTATCGGTGCAATGATGGTCTTCAATGTTTAGGGCATTAGTAGCATCTATCTCATAAGTTGCAGTTCGGATTCGATACCCAAACATGCCATTGCAGTACTATCATGAAGTTATTCTTACTAGAATTGGGAATATAATTGGAAAGACTTTAAAGGTTGATTTTAATACAATTTCAGCACAAAAGAGGAAGGTTTACTCGTATTGTTGTTCAACTTGACTTATCAAAGCCCTTGATTTCAAAATTCCAATTGGATGGATGCTGACAGAGGGTTGAATATGAGGGAATTCAGTAGATATGTTTCTCTTGTGGATGTGTAGGACATAACTCTGATTTGTGCCCCGTTAAGAATATAGAAGAAGACTTGATTACAAATGTTGATAAGACTAAGACTATAGGAAATCCTGGTTAGAATAATGCTAGTCTATCGAAGTCCGGCAATGGCGAGTCTTTGTTTGGCCCATGGATGATGGCTCTGCAACGGAATGGAGAGAGATCAGGAAGGAAAGTAGCAATGCAGTGAAGCTATCGAAATCAAGAAATACTAAACATACATGGATCGCGATTCGACATTTTGAATGATAATCCCAAAGAAATATTGTTATGGAAGTGACGACAATTCTTGCTTTAAATGAACCAAATATGGTCTTCACAAGCACTAATTTAGGTAATGATATGGAAAATTCAAGGGGTAAAATAAGTAAGAGAAATTCAAAGTGAATGATGCAGACCACATAGAAAACGTGTTTTGAATAAAAGAGAGTCGTTGGTTGTGTTGTTGTTAATATAATGTTTTGTGAAATTCAAAGTTCAAATTCCACTGATCATTGACCGAGTTTTTCAAATTTGTAAATGTTTTCTAAACCAATAACTATGTCTCATAGGCAAGCACAACCATCAAATGTAGCATAGTAAATGATTTAGGTCGGTCCCAATACTCTCAATCCCATTAATTGTCTAGCCAAAGAAGATTTTAGAAAATCATAAAGGAAAAATAAACTATACTAAGTTAGAAATATTCACAAATGTTTAATGGGAAAAATGAGAAATAAGCCTGTAACTTCTATGAAATTATAGCTCAGGGTTATTTCACCAATTCCTTATCAGAATGATTTTTAAGGACAATAACTTCTTAAAAGCTGTTGAAATGGTGTGTTTATACCGTCATATTCTCTAAATTAAACTAAAGCTTCTCTCAAAGTTAGTAGTTCTAGATCTAGCTAAAACCAGTAATATAAAGTTTAATTAGATTCGCATAAAGAATAGGAATCCATTGTTTTAAAAAGACAACTCAATGAATTTTTGAAACAAGTGACAGAAAGTCTTCACCCATTCCTCGGCAAGAGGTAGTTAGGATCGACTCCATTAACAAACACAGATCTATTCAATTGCATGATCTCTTGATCTATTCAATTGAAATCAATCGTGGATCTAAAAGAATGCCCATTCCTTTAAATACCACAAGTAAATTCAAGTTACTAATTACAAACACCCAATCAAATTTACTTGAAAGCGCATTTGAAATTAGATTAAATAGGAATTGCGTTTGTAATCCTAAGCTGTAGAGTTTATTTCTCCATGGATTTATCAAAATAAGCACAAATTAGAAAAATAAAAACAAGCTCGAAAGATGAATAAATTAATTGCTTAGAAATTCATAGAAATTATAGACATTGGGTTAAATTGAATTTACCTAGAAAAAAGAAGAAATTTTCAAGTAAAAAGAAATGGAAATTCTTTTACCCAAAAATCCTTCAGAAATCTACTCTACATTAATACTAATTTACACTATTGGTACATACTTTACAATGCATGCTTACATTTATTTATAGACTATTAGGTACAGAAAGCATGGCCATCTTTATTTGACATGGTAGATTCGACAGATCTTTTCTAACATAATTTGGCAACTTTTCACGTGCACAAATGATCTGTGAAAACACTCGTCGAAGGTTGCGCTCTGTTGGTCGAGGCTTGTATTTAGCAAGATCAGGCTCGACTTCAGGAAATTCATAAGTAAACTATGCGTTTTTGTCCAATGCTCTATCATGGTAAAATTGAGAGAGTCAAGGGTCAAATTATTGAGGCTCGAGGTAAATCTGATGAAGAATTGGTTTGTCAACACAATTGTTAGGGTTGAGTTTTGAGGCTCGACAATGTATTTTCTTCAGAATGATGCTTGATCATTTCGACTGAAGTCGAGGGTCATGTAAGGGCTCGCATTTGAGGCTCGATAGACCAATTTTTACTATCTTCTTTTCTGTTTGGCCTCGGCTATATCTTTTCAGAGCTCGACTTCTGCATTTTTTACTTTAATTGTTGTTTTTGCTCCAAATCTGCATTAAAACACTTGATTACTCCTTAATTGATTCTAAGAGCTTTAAAACAACATTATGTATCAAAAGCATAATTTTTGTAGGATTTTATCAGAAATTCTTAGCAAATTAAGCTCAAAATCCTATGAAAAATATAGAGTAAAAATGACTTATCAGTCATCCAAGAAGGAAAGGAAGAAGCAGCATTAAGCTATCATGTAAGTTACTAGCCTTGATATGTACACCGCTAGATACGACCGTGATAGCCGCCAGCCGACATTGCCAACCTTTATTTACACCATCAGCTTTCTTTTATCAGCTTATGAATTTTTTTAAGTCTTTATGTAATAGTATAATAGTCCATTGGAATTGTTTTTAAGGGTAGAACCTATTATATACTTTTTAACCCTAATTTGAGAGAAGTTTTCTCTTTGAAATTGCATTCTTTTGTAATTGTGTGTGACAAAGTCATATTTTACTCAATTTTCATTGAATAAGTCATGCTTAACTATTATAGATTTTATAGAAGTCATAAGGAATTGGTATTTAATTGTGCTTTATTGTATATTTTAGGTCATGAAGGACTTATCATACAAATACAAGCAATTGATAGAGGATTTGAGCAAAATTGGATAAAAGCATAATAAAGGTCGGCTAATGCAAGATCGACATCGCCGACCTTCATCTACAAATTTTCTTTAGTGTTTGAGAATACAACGTACGCCAGCTAAAACAACTTCACCACCGCTCGCGTTATGCCGACCTTGCACAAGAACAGATTGCAAATCTTTAACGCTTGCATCATATAGCTGGCCTTGAAGAAGAATTTCATCAGCCTTTAAATTTTGTATGAATGCCGGCTACTAGAGATCTATGCCGCTGGTGTTAGAGCCAGCGTACCTTCACAGCAGCTCTTGGGAATCAATTCTTACAATGAACACCGGTTGATTTAAGATGTACACCGTCTACGTACATTGTGAAACCGCCAACCTATGTTCCCCTATGACTTTTCATATATATTATTCTCTTGTCGTATCTTTTAATGAAGGAAACCCTAAGCATGAAATTTTCTCTAATTTTTCATAGCTCCTAATCTAGATTAGGGTTTAGACAATAGCTAATCTTTCTTTTTAATTTTATTGCGGATTCTACATGGGATTTTGGAGGACATCATTTGAATTTGAATTCAATAACAGGATTTCATTGACAAGGTGATTTTTTTATTTTTCTTATATTCAATTATTGGATGATGTTTGATACTTGTCTCTTTTGACCTTAATTTGGTTTTGAGTTGTTCATATGAATTATTTGATTGTTGTTTATCTGTTGTTGATTGATCACTTTTTTGTATTCGAATTGTTGATGTTATTTCATTGATCAAGGATTTTGGATTAAATTTGGAATTCATGACAGATTAAGATTGCAATTGGAAAATTAATTTCTAATCGTTTTGTGAATAGCTAATCATAGGGGTAGGCAAAAAACTGACTAAACCTCGAACCAATCCGAACCAAACTGAATTTTGGGTTATTTTTTTAAACGTTTTGGTTCTATAGTGAAAATTTGGCTCGCGGTTTGATTTAGAGTCATGAACCCAACCGTTTCACCTTTTAAAAAAAAATCCTCTTATTGTTATTTTTATTTTTATAGTTAATTGTGTTTTTGAGTAAAATTTTTAATTTTTTATATTTATAATTAATACTTTTAGAGTTTCAATGGTTAAAAAATAATTATAGTTTAATGAATATTAGAAAGTAGAAACATTATATTGGTTATATCTTTCATCAGTGAAGGAAATCAATCTTACTCCTTCCCTTATATAAACACACACGTGCGCGCGCGCACACACACACATATATTTGTAATGGCACTTGACTAGTTTTAAGTCTTAAAAAGAATACTACACCACCGATTCATTCTTGTGTTTAGTTATTCTCATTTTAACAACGTATACTAATGATGTGAAAAAATTTGGTTCACTATAGTTGCATGTTGATTTCCATAAATTGACAAAGGTGTTGTTCATGATTTCGATAAAAATTAATAAATCAACTTGTCAATTCGTTGTTGAGGTTTGAAATGCAAGAAAATAATTCATATTTTTTTTATTGAAATGAAAAAAAAAACGTAAATGTCCTTCAATATATGATTCGAACCATATATTAAACCGTACCAAATTGTTTTTTTTTTTAGGTTCGAAAAATTAGCAAACCAAACCATATGGATAGGTTCAATTTTGTAAAAATAACCAAATCGTACCGTGCTCACCCCTAGCTAATCAAGATTACAAATCTCATAGGAATATGGATTTCAATTCAATTAGGGTTTGGTAATTATACAGATTAGTCAGTCAATCAATCACTCTTCTAGGAATAGGGAACATTGATTGGCTAATTTAAGATAATTGCTTACTTTAGAAAAAAAAAGTTGTTATTTGGTACTTGATTTCTTGAAAACTAAACCCATCAACAATTTGGATATATAAGCATATTTTGGTCATAGCATGCATTCATTTGATTGTTCAGATCTATTAGCTTTAACCTAAATCAATTAGGCGTTTAGAAAACCTAAATTTCTTTGTAGTTTAGTTCTATATAAGAAAATCCAAAACATAAACAACTTTTGATTTGCCTAGCTACAATTAGAACTAATATAGTTGATAGCTAGTCCTCACTCTCTATGGACACAACTCAGTATTCACCAAAATTTATTACTGCACACGCACCAGTACATTGGCCGGTAAATATCTGCGCATTTAAAAAATTTAAAAAGAGACTAAAAATAGTTTAAAAAAAAAATATATAGAAAAAGTGTGATCAATGTGTGCTTAAGAACATTTGGTGAGTATTCTTGCTTATTCATATGCTTACTCGCTGCGTCATAAGAGAACTTTTTTTTAAATCATATATATTTATTTTTTTCCTCCTTCTTATGTAAAAATCTCCTAAAGAATAGACACTATTACGTTCAATTTGACTCAAATCTTCGACTCACCGAGATCTCCTTCATTTTCTTTTGTTTTTTTTAACTTTACATGTTCTTCATATAACATATTACTAAATTATTTGAGTAAATATGTCTAGTAATATTATTATAATAATTGATTATAGTAGATCAATTAAAAACTAAAATGTGTCCCTTATTATAAGTGAGAATTCGTAATAAAACACCATACATAAATTGCCAAATATAGAAACACAGGTACATGAAATGTTAGAGTGAAATTAGTATACTAAAACTCTACTCTCTTATAATAAAACATACTTTATCTCTTAAGAAATGATTTTACTCATAAGCAATCTTGATTTAATATGTATTTGTTTAGAGCTCAATGTTTGGAGAGTTATCTTATTCATATCTTACTATAATTAATATTTATGAAACAAGTTTAGTCACATCAAGCATATACATAGCCGAACTTAATAGAAATAGCAACTTCTTCATATGGCATCAACCTTTTTTGGCATTTATTATAATTGGGACCTGTGAAGAAAGAAAAAAAGCCTACATGGATCAAAGATGATATAGAAAGTGAAAAATAGAGGAGTTATAAAGATGTATATGAGATTTGTTAGTCAATGTACTAAATATAGTTAGATTAGATCTAGTAGATTTAGTTAGATTTGTAGCATATTTACAACAAATGTCACAGGCAAAAAATATAACTAAAAAGGACAAAAGGAGTGAAACACAATGCTACAAGTCCTACTGGACAATAACATTTTATATTCAAGGAAAGCAAGTGCTTGTGTTGCCAACAGATGATTGAATATTTAAGGCATGTTGTTCACAAGGGATGCATATTTAACCTGTTTGATCAATTATTACAAGTTAAAAAATGATTGTATGGAATAATTGCATTAATTAATTCGCCTTATCTCCAGCTAACCATTGAAATCAAGGGTACATGTATTCTTAACTTTTAAAATTGAAGAAGAACATATATATCAAGTCCACAAGAAAGAAAAACAACTTAAAAAAGGTTTAACAATTCCAGTGCTAATTAATTTCTTTTATGCATTGTTCAATTATTCTTACAAGTGAAATCTTGAGAGGAAATATACTTAGTTCTCTCTCATTTCTTGCTTTCAAGAGTGGATAAGTTGTATCTGAGAGCATTGTTTACTGAAGTCTATAATTAGCTTTGGATAGAGGCTAGACAAGTAAAGCGGTTAGCTACTGAAACCAAGGATTTTATACACTTTGTTCTCTAAGTTTTTTATTTAATGAAGTTACTAATGTAGATGACTGAAATCCCGATAGCTCAATAGATAAAGTAGAAACCACTATAGCTCTACACTTTTAATTTTGTAAATTTTATATGTTGTTGTTAAATTTTCAATTGCTTTGCACCATTAATTTATTTGAATAACCAAAAAAAGGTCCTTTTGTTTATACAGAATTAAATTTTTTAAACCAACCATATTCCTATTAATTGCTTAGTTGGGGCATCCATGTATAATTATTTTTTATTAAATAATGAAATGAGAATGCATTTGCAATAACGGCAGTAATAAATTTATATTTTATTCGGTCAAGAAAAGAACTTATATTTTATTATTTTCATCTATTTATATTCATCAAACTCCCATTATTAAAGATATTAGTGACTTTGACTAAATAATATTGTTTCGTAGAAGAAACGGAGTTGCCATCCTTAGTTGTTCCCCTCAATTCAAACTTGGTAAACTGGCAAAGCCTATTGGAGTCAAGCGTTGGTATTTTTTTTCTTTCTTTTTTTTTAATATAATCTTTTATTTTGGCAATATTGGTCTTTGCCTTTGAGTTCAATATGGTGGGGTCAAGGTAAAAAATGAAGGATATATAAAATTATAGAAATGCCGTAGATTGAAAATATTGGTAAAATTAAGCAATTTAAACCCATTTCTTAAAAAAAAAAAAAAAAGAACAAGTTTACACTGCAACAAACTTGTTATTTCAAGAGACGAGTTCAACAAATTAAATTAAACTTATCTCTGTTGAAAAAATAACAAACTTGAATTTAAAAAAAAATAAAACTAAAAATAGTAAGTTCTTTGAATCCACACGTGAATGTTTCTTTTGAAACCACACCTGAATTCTCTCTCTCTCTCTCTTTTAAAGCCACAAATAAACTCAATGGTTGTAATTAGAAGTAATATCATCTATTGTTTCTTTATGTGAACAATAGTATAATAGGGATGCAATTTATGTAAGAAAAAACAATATAGAGCAAAAAGAAGTTCTCTATATAAATTTTCTTTAGCAAACACATTTGTTTTATTATCTTCTCCTATTCCTTTTAAAGTTGTTTTCAAATTATCAAATTCCAATCCCTACATTTGGTATCAGAGCCTGAGTTTCAACAATACTAGGAGAAAATATGGTATCAACAAACGTAATTTAGATGCCACTTCCAAAATTGATGGGAGAAAATTATGATGATTGGGCAGTCCAAATAAAAGTATATTTCTGCTCCCAGGAATTAATTAGTTAAGTTAGGCATCTAGTTTGGAAATCCAATTAATAAAATTTGATATTTAGTTGATGTTTAGAAATTTAGGACTTGGGATATGATATTTATAAACAAGTAATAAAATTCAAAAGTTTTTGGTTGTTTATATATTTTTTTTTATAGTTTTAAATCATTATATATGATTTTAATCTTACATGATTAAGTTATTAAAATTTAAGCTTATAAAATCAAATATGAAAGAGTTAAGTTTATGGAATTAAAGTTTTAGAACCTAAAGGATTAAATTAGAATTTATTGATTCCATTCCTAATATTGTCTTGTATCTCATGATCATAATATTAAAATATTGATTCTAGTTATAATCTTAGTTATTGACTATCATGTGATATTATAAAAGTTCATTTTATTATTAGTCTTTATTTCTATAGTATCATTTATTACCTATTGGGTTTTATAGTTACATACAAATACTACATTCATAAGTTACTATTTCTAATTATGATTTTTAAATTACAAAAATTTCTTAAAGTTTACAAATTGCTAGTTGTTAAATAGTTCATTTAAATTTACTAAAGCCTAATAATTACCTTGTTAGTTCGTTGAGATATTATTAATCATGATTGTGATAAATTATGAGAAATTGTATTCTGAACTTTTATTGATAACGATTCTAACTCTAAAATGACAATTAAATCATTTATATTCTAATATTCTTGAATCGTGAAAAATTGGATATGAACTCTGAGACTTTTCTTAAAGCTTTTTCCAAAAATTTTACATTATAAATTTTATGATTATCATATTCAGGTTGTATAATTAGAGTGTTCACGACGATCATGTAAACAAGGATTAGAAGTAATCAACAATGAGGATTTATTGTCACAATAAAGATGGATAGACGAAGAAATCTCCAAATGAAAATCACAAAGAATATAAGATGTCCATAGAAGTTCTTTTACAGTGTAAACCCCCTAATTTTGCATAACTTGAATATGATAATTACTAAAAATATGTTGTAAAATTTGGAAGAACCTTGAGAAAAAGTCACAAAGATCCCTCTCGATTTTTCACTATTTAAGAATATTAAAATATGAACAATTTAATTATAGTTAGGAGATTAGAATCCTTACCAATGAAACTCCTAGACAGAGCTTTCATAACCTTGGATAATCAATGATCAATAATAAATCGATTGTTATTGTAAACCTTAAGATTTTTCTATCTTGAAATTAGTAATTAGAAAATGAATTTTACACATATTAGATGATTGCATAATGATTATCGAGATGTCTCTAAATATTTCGAACCCTAAAGTAACACTAGAAAATTTACTACCATCAATAATTAGGATAAAATATTCTCAAACAGTAAAAGACAAGATTTCATAACACGAGTCCATAACTCAACAAACCTACACATTTAGCTCTAAGTTTCAAGTGCAAATTAAGACGATTAATTTTTAGAGCCTATTAGTTATAAAATGATAACTTAAAAATGAATCCCTAGGGTGACAAACTATGCGATAAGATAAAAATTATATCAATATCTATAAATCTAGACTCAAGTAGAAATATGAATCATACCAATATGTTAGTTAGAAAATTCTGATTCTATGGAGACTAAAACTCTAATTCGACCTAATGGGCTTGGAAAGTTTAATCTTGTAGGCAAAAACTATAAAAATACTCAATTATGTAAACTTTAAATTCAAGATTTCAACTCAAGAATAATCTAAGATTCATATAGAGGCCTTGAATGAATTTTAAAAGATGTTTTCTCAAACTAACTAATATGTTAATATGCGTATTACTTAATATATTATGGCATGGCTTAGATATTTATTTTTAGTCATTTAAATAATATCAAAGTGTCTTTCACACCTTTATTGAGCTTGAACTATCCAAAACATGCAAGAAAAGGAAAGAAGGCACACCTTGCATGTAAGACCATCCAAAAGAACCATAAAGCCAAAGTTTTGACCATTGAAAATGACCTTTCTTCTAATCCATGATTTCCTTCTCTTCCACTTCATTGTAAACTATAAACTCCTTCCCATACATGAAGAACATGCCATAAATGCAATGACACACACATAAGCTTATTCACAATTCTCTCTCTTTCTTCATGCCAAAATCGTAAGTTTCCACACACACATGCACAACACAATACAAATTTTCAACCAATCACATAAAATCCTCACAATTAAGACATGTAATTCTCCAAAATTTTCCATCATAAATTAGAAATTAAAACTCACAAGTAGATAATAGAAAAATAGATATTTAGATAGTATGAACTAAATCACTTGTAGAATATTCTCTAGTATAATCCATAATAGGATAAATGATTTTCCAGATTAATAAAAGATACCAAAGACAAGATTACATGTAAAATGATCATAACTTATTAAATGAAAATACTAAATACTAAATCAAGGGAAATAAGAGACGATTAATTTTTAAAGTCTAGTGATTGGTAAAAGGAAAATTTAAAGTAAATGGATAGGGATGAAATATGCGTGATATAACTAAAAATAGATGAAAATCTATAAATCTAGAGTTCAAATAAAATTCCGAATACATAGTCATGAAATTCATCATTTCTTGAGCCTATTGAGTATAATATCTTAATTTCACTTATTGGTCCTAAAATTAATCGTATAAGAGAAAAACCTAAATTATTCAATTACTTAAGCTTTAAAATTTAAAATTTAACTCAACAATTATCTCAGAAAAATATAAAACCCATAAACGTAATTTAAAAGATGTTTTCTTGAAGTAACTGATATAACTAAAGGTGTATGGCTTAATAACACAAAATAAGCTAGATATTTAGCCATATAAGTATCTTAATAGGTTAAAAGAGTGAATTTTGGCACAATTGGAGTTGTAGAAGACCGGTTAGCATAGGGAACAACCAAGAGGTGCCACTTGCATCTTCTAGAGGAGCATGTTGGCAAATTGGAGACAAATTGAAATGGACACTTTCTCAAATGAGGAGCATCCATTTAGCTTAGACAATTAATGAAGAAATGGACAAGAGATTGCTTGTAGAATCGACCATCTTTTACTCCCTTATCACCAAGGCTTCCCTAGTGAATTTAGGCATGAGAATTAGTGATAAAAAATTTCCATTCCTCCTCAAAACCGTGATTTTCCCTATAAGATTCAATTAGTTAATAAGTTTAAGTAAAACAAACTTACATGGAACCAATCAAAATAATCCAAATAGACACTTAGAAGACCACTTGTTGACTATAAGAATTCTTTTCTAATGTAAAGCTCAAACCTTGAAATCCAAAAGAGAAACAATATCAAGATTCAATCTACAAGATGTCGTGATCCTTAGCCCATTTGCACACACAAACATCAACATTAATCTATCTCATTTACAACTCATCTATGATAGCATATAATGAGCAAACAAAAAAATGAATCTTCAAACATCCTTGTCCTTACTATAAACTACTCCACAAGCCCATTCGTAAACCCTACATCCAAGAGCCAACAAAACATAACAAAGTTTAAAGTTCAAAACACACCTTTTCTCTCCCACTTTTAAACCATAAACCCCACTCCACAAGACAAATAAAGCATAACAAAGTTGAATATTCTAAAGCCCCCCTTCAATCGTGTACTTCCAAACCAAGATCCCACTCTTGCAACCAACTATTTAACTAAAAAACAAGGCACTTTCAAACATCAAGAACATATCAAAGACCCCATTTAGTCAAGGATAATTTCAAGCATTATAAATCAAAGTCTAAAAGGTAAGAAATGTCTTATTCAAGTTAAATCATTCCTAGAATATCAACAACTTATCCCTTGCTTTCTAAATCTAGGATTCAACTATTGCAAGAGGGGGGAATTATCACTTTCAACTCTATCCAACCAAGGTAATATCTACACTATCTTATAGTCTACAGTATGTTTATGCTTAGGAAACTAGGAAAAACAAGGAATTGAGTTTTTATTGGACCCTATATGTTCGGCCACCCGAAGAACTTAAGAATATCAACACTATATTTTTGTATCATTGCTTCATTCATATTCTATCCTAGCAAAACAACTCTTTAATAATGAATTTCATGGAAAACTAACTTGTACATTAAGATTAGCACACCGCTATGTTTCGGCTAGAATGAGGAATGAAGCTTGCCATTCATGTTCCATGATAAAACCTAATTTATACTTAGTAAAATGAACAAATAATATGATCCATGAAGTGAAATCTAACTATTATGATCTTTAGGATACCTATAGAAAATTTCAGCCCTATATCTATTTATTGTGGTATAATATATAATCATGTAATCTAGACTTATTATAATGTAGAAAGATGAATGAAAATAGAATTGAAAGAATAAACAAGCCAAAACAACCCTAGGACTTAAACCTTATAAGTTTTGGCCATACATGCATCCATAAGGATAAATCATTGTTTAATGCATAAATGAAATATACTTAGTCTTATAAACATAGAAAAAGGATAAATAAGTGAATAGATCTTAGATATGATCCCATAGATAGTAGAGATTTCAACCCACATATGGAGATAAAGCTGACAAAGTAAATATTCCTTGAAATTACATTCGTAAAATGCTCAAAAGAGAAGAACTTAAGATTATTTGAATGACAATGGTGTAATTCATAAGTTTAATGCATAGCTAGATGAGGTGTCCTAAAATTAAAAGTTAAAACATAAAAGCAAACCCAATAAACCCTAGTATAGGTATCAGCATACTCAAGCAATAGAGGATATAAAACCGAGGTGAATTTGAATTTAAAAGCATAGAATAATGTGATCACCTTGAACATAGATATGAACATACTTAACCCTACAGTGAATTTCTGGCCATGATGTAGTTGAACTAATTTCTGTTTAAATCAAATCGTTTAATGTGTAGACAATATGTATTCATACATAGAAATGAATATGAGAAGAAAGACAAAGCTAGAAAACCCTAGGAAACAAGACCCTAAGCTTTTGGCCTTATGTAGTTCTTAGAGGAACTCTAACTTAAATTTTATACAACATGCATCTTTAACTCAATAAGATTATAAGAATAAAGCAAATGTGAGTAGGCTTTAGTATAAAGTCAAATAAACATGCATAGGTTTCGGAATACCTCTCTAACTAAGGTTATGGACCAGGAAACTTGATATAACTTAAGTATTACATGAATTAAAGATAATATAATCTTGAACCTAGTAAATAAACTCAAATATATTCCTATATAAACATAGGTATGATTTGGCATGTATAGCAAGGATAGGATTCCTAAAACAAAACTTAAGTAATTCAAGTATGCACTTACTAATGTGATAATATAGTTTAGATTTAAAAAGATTAAGCCTAAGAACCACTCACATAAATATAAATATGGGCCTTGGCATTTGTAGAACATTAGGTTACAATGTTTAAATTAATGTAAGCCATAGAAATCTTGGTTAATATGATCAAGTAATTAAAGATATATACCTAAGATCAAGAGAAGCAAAATGAAAAAAAAAATTATAACATAGATTTTGGCCAAGTGTTGATCAAGGGAATTAAAATGAGTTTAATCACTAAAACTTAATGATAGATACATAAAACAAAGCAATGGACTTCAAATGAGCATTAAAAATACAAAACAAAAATAATAGGCATCATAAAAACACCTTTCAGACCCCAAGTGTGACATTGGTCAAAATATACAAAATAAATTATTAAAATAAATAATTGAAAACTTAAATGCTAAAATTGGAGTTGAAATGAGTACAAAAGGCTTAGTTTAAGATTACGTGATTAAAATTGGTATTCGAAATCATTTAAGGCACTTTTCCTAAGAAAAGCAAGTTTAAACGAATTTTATAACTCAACTAGAGAAACCTAGTCTTTATAAATTTTAATAATTTAAATTTGGACTTAGTGTGATAAAATTTAGTATAAGACACATGAGGCACAACCAAAATTGTAATGGAAACGATAGTATAGTAATGAATATCTGTTATTTCAATTCCTAGGGAATATAGATCCGACTTTAGATTTCTTTGTAGAACGCTACAACAATTAGCGAGGATGACAAATGAGTAACTTTGACATTATCACATTATTTGTGCTTGTAGTATAGTTGCATAAGTAATAATATAGTAAAACCATCATGCATGTGGGGTCGGGTATGCTGCATGATGCTTGGTCTATGTTTGGTTGCCAAAATATCATATTAAAAGTGACAGTTACTTTGTATGATAATTAGTGTATGACACATGCTAAGGATTGTTTGTGAATTGTATGATCACTTAAGAACATGACTTAATACTATTCAACTATATGTTGAAATGGTCATGCATTACACGATTTGCATTTATTGCATAAAAGTTGTGGCAATCTGCTACATGTTAGTATTTTGGTTCTTTGGTAAGGTTTGGTTTTTCTAGATAAAATGTTTCTAGTTCTTCTTAAGATTACCTTTGTTCCATTTGGTTCCATGGGGACTAACTAGCAAATGAAGGAACATCCCTGTGGTATCGGCATAAAATGACTAACATTTAGTGGAGTTTCTTTGTTCCAAGGTAAGGTTGAGAAATTGAGATGTCGAAGTTAAGTGATTGGTGTAGTTGTTTGGTATATTCCTTTCTTGGTCCTTCGATTCTCCTGGGTAGGTGGGTCATTAAGGCATAGTCCTGGCAAGGTTCCTTCAACCCCGATGAGAGGGTGTAGATCTCAATTCTATTTGGATTCCAGGTCATCCAAGCTTATACTTATGCATATGATTGATTGTCTCATTGCACATGCTTGCTAATTATACTTGCTTGTTATTGTTTGATGTGTGGTCTAGTCTAGTTATGTCACTGAGCAATAGTTTTGCTCACACTCCAATAGTTTTTGTGCAGAAATAATACTTACTGAGATAGGGCTAGGAATGCGTAGAGAGTGCTCCTTCATCAAATACCTTAAGAATAGAAAAGCTAGGTTACATATATGATGAACTTAGATTATGTAATAAACAAATCATATAATTATTCAAGTTTTTTTAATATAAGTTTGAATCCCATTTTAATATTTGGTAGGAGATATGGATTCTCTATGATCTTGATAGAATGTGGAAAATTGGATACCCTAGTGAATTTAAATAAAGATATTTTTTGTATATGTATGATTAAATTATGTGAAGTAAATAAATAAGATAGAGAATTGTAATCCCTAACTTGCAAGACGATTCTTATATTACAGGTGCACACGTAATATGATAATTTTAGGACAATCTTACTAGGCCCTTATTAGGTTCGTGATAAGACAGCATCACCCATACTCCTATATTCTACCTCAGAAGAAGAAGTAGACACGGTTGACTGTTTTTTATTTTTCCAAGAATCCAAGGCATTCCCAATCATGATACAATCATCATAATTGATTTATGCTCCATAGCACTTCCTAATCAGAATTAGAAAATCCCAGCAGCTTACAAGCATTTGAGGAAGAATAAAATAAGCCAAGCATAGAAGTTCCTTTAAGATATCTCAAGAGATGAAATAGGGCATGTAAATGAGTTGTATGTAGATGAGATAGAAATTAGCTTAAACAATGGACGACAAAACATATATCAAGCCATGAAAAAGTAATATATAATAAATGACCAACTAAAAGCCTATAAAAGGGAGGATATTCAAGCAAAGTACTAGAATCAACATCAAGTATCCAGTAGGAAAAAAGAATAGGAGTAGGATGTGCACCAATCAATCCAGCATCTCTCAAAACATCAATAATATACTTATGTTTATTACTCAACATACCATGACTAGTTCGGCATATTTCCAGACCAAGGAAAAATTTAGCTATCAGGCCTTAAAAGGGGGCCTAGTAGGATTAATCTAAAGCTATCATACCACGTGTGCACTCGTAATATGAGAACCGTCTTGCAAGTCAGAGTTTACAAGACTCTATCATATTTATTTACATTATATAATATAGATATAAGATCTTTATCTAAATTCATTATGGATTCCGATTTTTTCATAATCTGTGAGGATTGCAAAGAATCAGTATCCCCTACTAAATAATGAAAATTAGATAACAACTAACAAAATTACAACATTTACTTGTTTATACAAACTATCAAATTTTGTATGCGAAGTTTATCATAACCTACATTTCTAATTCCAATCAAGTCTAGTGGAAAAGTACTCTTTACACATTTCTAACCTAATCCCAGCTAGCATTATTCTTGCAGAAAAACTGTTGGGGGTGAGCGAACCATAGGTTCAGTGAAATAACCTGACCATACCACACATCAAACAATATCAAACAAGTTTAATTAACAAGCGTATGCCATGCAACAATCAATCATATGTGCAACTACAGGTTGGATAACCGGAATCCAAATAGGATGTAGATTTATGTCCTCCCATCGGGGTTGGAAGGAAGCCATGAAGAGCGATATATCGTACCTAAGAGAATTAGATAACCAAGGAAGAATGGGTGCCATAAACTCTCACAAATTACTTTAAAACATTTCACTCTTATCATTGGAACAAAGAAATACCATCAAGTATTAGCCATTTCATGTCGATACCACGAGTGATGTTCCTTCGATACCAATTAGTTCTCATGGCATAGGACAGAACAAAGGTGCTCTTGGAAGAATTAAGAAAATGTCATCTAGAGAAACGAGACACGTAACGAGAGAACCGAAATGCTAATACAAGCAAGGTCATCACTTCTTTTTTAAAATGTAATATATGTATGTAATGCAATGCATGTTCATTTTCATTTATGGTACTAGTAGTTTTTAGTCAAGTTTAAGGTGATCATACAATTTACAGACAATATCAACATACTTCATACAGTAATTCTCATACAATAAAATTATCACTTATGTTATGATGATTTGGTATTCAATCATACATCAATCATCATGCATTATACCTAATCCGCATGCACATCAATTGATTATATATTATTACAAATGCATTATACTACAAGCATAAGCAATGTGATAAAGTCAAAGTTATCACCTGTGGTCCTCACTAAACTATCGAAATATGCTACTGGAAATCGAAAACTGATCTATTTTTCCTATGAAAATGAAATAATAGATATTTATTATTATTTTTTATTTATATAACGATATTAATGGTATTCTTTTAGGTCCTAGTTATCAATTTTGGTATATTCTATACTAATTTAGCTAGGAATTTCTTTTTATAAAATATATATTATTATTTTCTTATGATCAAAGTTATGGAATTTATAAGAGAAGTCTTCCTATTTGTAATGGTTATCCAATTTTGTTATTTAACCAATCTATCCTTTTATTAGTTCCGAAAATAAGATATTTGACACAACATATTCATCATATTAATTATGCTATAACTTATATTATAATTTACACTAATTCTAAATTAGATGTATTTTAGAAATTACGTACTCTTTTCTTTTTATGGTTTTATCTAGTATATTAATCTAAGCCGAGTTGATTGAAACTAATTTCCTAATTCAATTACTAAATCTACTTTAATTAGCTTAATCAATCTAATATGATTTTACTTAGTAAAATAATTCATTTAAGATATATCAGTTCTATTTATATTATTTACATTTCATTGTCACTTATTAAGACAAAATACTTATTAACATAATATAAATAACGCAACTAAACTTCTATGATTGTCTAAGTGTTCTATCTTAATATCTAATTTAATTTCTATTACTTGTATTAGCCCTTTTATGATTTTATGGTAACAAATATTTACTACTTATTATTTGTTTCATTTTGATTGTCTCGATCTTAAAATATTTATATATATTTATCGAGTATTTGAAAAATTGACATTTAATAAGCTTATATTATATTTATTATTATTACTATTTTTATATGGTTTCTTTATCTAACCCATTATGGTAACTTGTATTTATTTACTTTTATTTAGCGTCATCGTGTTTCTTTTTATATACTTCATATAATTATTTCATCATTTTTAAATATCACATTATTCATAAATTTAGCTTATTTAAATTTCCATTCTTATATATCTATAATAGATAATTATTTAGAATATTTATAATTCATTTCTATTTGTACAATATATTAATATTAGCAATAATATTTATAGTAATATTTTCCAATAATTTTAGGAGTTGCTAAATTACATTTTATTAATCCTTTAAATCTTTTTAGTTGAATTTACTTTCTATATCTTTTTTTATTTCTCTTATTATACATATATGTAAATATACATAATATATATATATATGGCTTTGGACGAAACAGACTTAATCTAGAAAATTTTACATGTACGTCGACATTCTACACCACTGGCATTGATTCCTAGGTGTCGGCATTCATGTAAATTTTTACACAATTCAAACACTAGCGTACGCTGGCGCAAAGGCCGCCAGCGTTTAATGAACACTGCTAGCATTATGACTTACACCGTCGGCTTTCCTGCATATACTACATCATTCAAAATTGACGTAACCTCTGTTCCAGACTATGCCGCTTCTACGCCGCTGGCCTATCCCTGTAAGCCGCTGGCATTGGGGTATGAGCTGCCAGCATAGGGCCAGTATTGTCACTATTCATCGTCTTCTCATTTTTCCTCTATTTCGAACTTATTTTTCTTAATTTATTTATGTATTATACTTAGGTTTAAACTTCTTCTATGTGTTTTTCCATACTTTATATGTATCATATGTGATATATCACTACATATAACACCTTATAATCATCATACTCTATTATTTCCTGGCTTCTACATATCATAATACACATATGGAGTTTTAAGATGAGATATTATCTTATTTGAGTTGTTATGATGTTGGTAGATCCTTCTCCAAGCTTGGCAAGAATCTTAAGTTAATAGAACATTGTTTATGCTAGAGTTTAATATATAAACTTAGCTTAAAATGAATTTTATACTTACATTTCTTTGTTGATTTCTTAAGCTTATGTTGAGCCTTATTAAAGCTTGTTTTAATGGTGGTGGTTATAAGTGTTCTATAGTGTAAAAGAAGGACGAATTTGGTAGCTTTTGATGTGTTGTTTGTGTGATTTGTTGGCTTTGGTTTGGTATAATTCAAGAATCTTGTTTGTTGCTTAATGAATGCATACATATATATAATATGAAGCAGCAACACCCTTAGCCGAAATTGGATGAGCACTCCACCGAATTAATTTTAGTTTGCTAGGATTCCTTGCATTTGATGAGTAGCTGGTTTGGTTGATTATGATTGGTTGTTGTGTGTTGAATTGTTGACTCTATGGTGAACAATTTGAGTAACTTGGATGAAGGTTTTCGCTAGGAAAATTTGGACAATTTCTACCCTTACATGTCTCTATCCCGAATACATACATATATATATTAATATAATAATATTTAATTAATTGACTAGCTTAGCTTTAGGGTAGTTCATCAAGTTAAACGGGTACAAATATGACAATTATTCAAGAGTTTTATTTCCAAAAATTTATTTAAATCTTTTATTAAAGACATGTGTTTGTGTGTCATTGTGTATGTGTTGGTTGTATACAGGGAAGACTCAAAATAAGGAGAAAGAGGGAACGTGAAAAGAAATAAAAAAAAAATGTAAGGAAGATAGGATGAATAGAAATGAAAAAACAAAGAGAAGATGATGAATTTATAGCCAACAACTGTATAAGGAGTAGGCAAAAATATGAACTTGTGCAAAAAGTCAATTTTGCGGGTCCAAATGACACGTATGATAAATATTATTCGATAATATTTTTAGATGAAAATTTTATATTATCAATGTTAAATATTCTGAATACTAGGGTAATATAAAATCTTTAGTTTAAGGCTCTTTTCAGCTCTTATACATGCTATCGTAAATTATATTTTATCTGTTTAAAAATTTTTTTAGTGGTATTTTGGATAAATTAATAATTATATTGCCCTTAATTTGACTTTATTATAAATTTATAGGGTTTGAAATTACATATGAATTCATTACTATTTATAGATTTATTCTAGAGTTTTTATTAGATTAAAAATTTAATATTTATTCTATATTTGTTACTTTGTTCTTTTTACTAATTACAAATTACTAGGTTAAATCAGAATTTTAGTTTCTATAGACTCATAATTATTTAACTTAAAGGTATAGATATGTTTTGAATATTAAAACTTAGATTCTTAAATATTAAATAGTTTTCTTTATTCTTTCATTTACTTTATTTCAAACATTCTTTATTTTTAAAGTCTTATTGATAAGGATTCTTTATTCTAATCTGTTTATACTTAAAATTTGGAGTGATTTCTAATATTTTTATTATAGTTCTTTTATGATTCTACATTTTATTTATTATAATCGGGTTATGTAAAATCACGGGGATTACATTAGCTAAGCCTAAATCCTTGATGGTAAATTTAGCATATAAAACAAACTTCAAAGAAGTAATAGAAATATGATAAAACCGGTTAATAAAATGTCGTCTACATAAAGAAGAAAGGTGATAGCACGGCATCAGTAAAACACGTAAACAAGGAATGATCATGAGAAGACAGAGTATAACATTGAGTAAGAAGAAAATTGGCTACAAATATTTCAAACGCATACTTGATTAGGTTTAGCTAATGAATATCCTTGAGGAGGAGTCATATAAATTTCCTTACCTAAATAGCCATACAAGAAAGCATTGTTAATATCAATATGATGTATAGGTAAATCATTCATAGTAGCAACAACTAAAAGAGTATGAACCATACTTAACTTGGTAACAGGAGAAAATGCCTTAAGATAGTTCATCTTCAACTGAGTAAAACCCTTTGCAACCAACCATGCTTTATATCTCTCAATATTACCATCAAGCCTATACTTAAGTTTAAACACCCATTTTGAGCAAATTGCTTTCTTACCTTTAGGCAAAATGGTTAACTTCCAAGTATCATTTGACTAGTGCTAAAAGTTCCCTTTGCATAGCATCAACTCATTCCTTTTATTTAGCAACTTGCCAGTAATCAGTAAGCTCTTAGTGACTAAAACATTAGCCAAAGAAGCAACATAATATGGGGGAAATGGGAAAAGTCATGTAAGTTTAACAATGGCTAAGATGTTGAAGGAGAGTTGGATGAAAAATCTGTTATAGTAGCTAAAGTATTATGAATATATAGATAAAATCACAATGCCAAATAGGCAGTTTAGAAGCACATGAAGATCTCCTCTAAGGAATAGATGATCAAAATCAAGATTAGTATCAGAGACAAACTCAAGAGGTGAAGAAAAAAAGGACAAGATCAAAATCATTACTTAAAGGTACATGTATAAAAGACAAGATTTAGTGATATCAATATTGGAAATTACAGTATCTAGACTAGCAAGAGTAGACTGATCACAAAAAGGAAAGACATGCTCAAAGAATATGACATCACGATTGACAAGAATTTTCTTATATCAATATCATAGACTTTGAAGCTTTTTCTTCCATGCTCATAGCCTGAAAATATAAACCAAGAACTTTTGGGATCAAATTTGTTTAGATGTAAAGAAGGTTTTCCCACATAACACAAACAACCCATCACTTTAAGGTATCATAAGATGGAGGCAGCCCAAACAAGATTACAAAAGGTGATTTCTAGCTTAATTTAGCCATAAGAATCTTGTTAATCAAATAAGTGGTAGTAAGAATGCATTCTCCCCAAAAGTGTTTAAGTAAACTCGCATGTGATCTCAAAACTCTAGTTGTTTCTAACAAATGTCTATGTTTATGCTCTACCCTCCCATTTTATTGTGGTGTATATATCATAGTTCTATGATGTGTAATCCCCAAACAATGAAACATGGATTGGCATTCATGAGAAAAAAATTTAAGTTCCATTATAAGTATGAATGTACTTAGGGACAACATGGAAATGATTAGACAAATAATGAAAGAATTGTCAAAGTAAAGAACACATTTAAGATTTATGGTGCATAAGATACATCTAAGTGGATCTAGAGAAATCATCTACAGTAGTTAAAAAGTGTCTAGCACCTGAAATGGAAGAAATATAATATGGACCCCAAATGTCAACATCTATCAATTCAAAAACAAAAGAAGACTTAAAAGTATTTCGATCAAAAGGCAATCTACGAAACTTTGCTTATTGACAAGCATGACATATGAATTCAGAACAAGAAATGTTTTTACAATTCATCAAATGTTGTAATTTCAAAAGTGAAGTGTGACCCAAAGAGCATGAAGCCGTTTACTTCTGCTACATTATTACATGGAAAAGACATAATAGAACAAGACGGGAAGAAATCAATTTGCTCACTGATAACATATTATGTGTGAAGCTTAGTGTAAAGAATACATTGTGAATCACAAATAATGGGTTTAGTTGAACAGATCCAACTTCGTCAACTTTTAACATTCTTCCATCAGGCATTATAATAAAGATAAGTGAAGGAAAAATTTATATATCAAACAATAAGGTTGAATATGGAGTTATATGATCAATTGCTCCAATATCAATCACCCAAGAATCCATACTACTATTCATAGCACTAAAACAATTGGACAAGTTAGAGTTACCTCCAAATTCAGCTATATTTGCTATTGAACCTTCTCTAGTAGAATTGTGCACCATCTTCATCATCTCTTCACAAATACTACAAATAAGCTATTTATCTACTTGTTTATAAGCACTATTCGGTTTAACATGTAATTGTTTGCTACTCAGGTTTCTTAATAGCTATTGAATTAGCTTGTTTGCCCTTGATAAATTTCTTCCCTTTATACCATTCAGGATAACCTACTAATTAGAAACAATTTTCAACCAAATGTCCCTTATTTCTACAATGTCGAAAGAAAACTCTTTTATTTTTCTTCTTATTAACTACTGTTCGAGTACTTTTAGCCTTATTAGTATTGAAAGTAGCCATTTTAGTATTTGAATTAAACAATCCTATCACTTGCCACTATTTTTCAACTTGTTGAACCAAGTAAAAGTCTCTACTAATAGATGGTATCAACTTAATGGACAAAATATGGTTCGTAACACCCTCATATGCTTCATTTAAGCCCATCAAGAATTGAATCCACTTGCTTTGCGACTCAAATTCCAAAACTCTTTCTTTCAAATAACAATTACAATACTCCATACATCTACAATTACAAATTAGATAAGCATGCAACACACACAACACATCTCAAGACCTTTTCAACTTATTATAGTAAACACTAATAGACTTATTTTCTTGTTTCATAATACGAATTTCATGTTGCAATTGGAAAATCAAAGGACTATTCGCAACCCCATATTGTTCTACAATTTCACTCCATAATTCTTGTTTTAATTATGGGTATAAGAAGTTTTGAGACAAATCATTAGTCATCGAATTCAAGATCCAACAATGGACCATACAATCACATCTAGTCCACTCAATTCAATAAGAAGAATTTTCTAAGGGTTTAGATAAAGATCCATCTACAAACTCTAGCTCTAATTTGGCTTCTAAGGCTATCTTCACATATCTACTCCAAGATAAGAAATTATTTCCATTGAAAACAATGTTTCCTATACTCATCCCGAGGTTATACAAACCAGAAAGAAAAAAGAGGATCAGAAATAGTTTGATCAACCATCGTTCTATCTCTATTGATTTGTAATTCCATACTTCAACATGTAATGAAAATCAATCGAAAAAGATTATGTTAAGCTTATTATTATAAGCTAATGTAAGCCTGCAATATTAACAATCAATTCAAGACTCAGCCCAATCAAATAACCCACCCAATACTGTTAATGTAAAGACCCGGCCTACTTAACCCATATATTAAGTGTGCTAAATCTTCCGACCACTCATAATACCCAAATATTAGGAACAATATTCAAGTATTATACGTAAGGTCGTCTTAAAAAGAGGTGTTTGTAATGGCTACCTGTTTAAAACAGATATAACGTTCACATGATTTGAACTAAGAAATACTACCACTACATAAGTAGTGGGTCATTACCTATATATAAGACATACATTATATATATACATTTCAACTTCCCAAGGATCACATAAACATAGAAATCTTACTTATAAACTAGCTACATTACAAATACAATTCAAATAAAAAATACATTCTAAGGCTTAACAAATAAGCTTATAACTTCACAAAAATACATCAAAAGGAATCCTAAGCCTATACTAGGTCTCTCTCCTAGTCATCCATAGAGTCCTCCCAATCAATCCCATAGCCCATATTGTCATAGGGCTCGTTATCAAAGTCACCTGCAAGATAGCAGCATGGCTAAAGGCCCAGTACACAATAGCGCAAACAAATACATATGTCATGCACACTTAACTAAATGCAATGCAATAAATCGCCACAACTTCATTATCTTTAGTTAGGTGAGTAGAACAACATTGGAGTATTCAAACTGCGAATCAAGGTTGGGAATTATGGGGGGTCCTAAGTAACAGCAGTTGCTCAGGGGGATTGATATAGATAGACTGGATATATATATCTCTTATATCTAATCGATAAAGAATATTAATAGCATCATCTAGGGTTCACACTCCTTTATACACTATGCTTATCCCAGTCTATAACATCAATAGTTCAACAGTCCCATACCCGTGAACTAAAACATATTATTTCCTCCTGAGCCTAAGTAGAGAATATACCAATACAGTTAACCCTATTAGTAACCCACTTAGCCATAAAAGAAACCATCATTGCATCATGGTGAACCATTGCATCATGGATTTGAGTCATGCATCATCACAAAACATTGGGCTAAGTGCCTAAACTACCGTGCTATTGCATCATGACAAGGTTTTGCTCCCCGGATCCAAATCAACGACGTAAAGCATAACCAATTTCAATATCTTTTCATTAATCTTTGATTAAGTCAAATTCGTATATGCCTATCCTAAGTAATAATCAATCAAAGTATTGTGTACCTAGTTCGGATTGAGAAATCGATGGGAATCTCCAACTGAGTATCTATCTCTGTTCCACATAAATCAACTATATCACATTACTATCCTAAGTCAATCTTATATTCACTAGATTAGAAACTTAGGAAATTATTGAACCTTATGTAAAAACAATCCAAAGTCATCACATAATAATATATATATATATATATATCAAATCTTTGATCAAAAGTCTTATATCATGTATTGGAAGATGTTGGAAGAAGTTAGAAAAATTTGAAATTTACAAAGTCAACGCCGACCATTAGTGCCGCAATGCAAACCTTAACGCGGTGGTGTAGGATCATATGCTGGTGGCGTATAAGGCGGCGTTAAGAAGTATGCATTATGTACATAACCTTTGAGTCTTTACGCCGACAATTTCAACCTCAATGCCGGTAGCGTTTAAGAAAAAATTTCAAAAGATCAGAAATCAGGATTCTAACGCTGGTAAATTCCGACTTCAACGCCTACAGCGTTTAAAAAAAATAAGAAATCAAAATTCTAATGCCGATAAGTACACCAGTGACGTACGAGGTGATGTACACTACAATTCGAGTTGTAGAATTCCTCTGTTTTCCAAACACAAAAATTTTTACGTTTCAACTTTTCCAACTCATTCTAAACCACATGAGAGCCTACTACAACCCATCTATAACATGTCAAGCATTATAAAGCTTTCCTAACAACTCTGCAATATCTCAACAAGAATTTAGCATATTAGCTACTTGTATTATACTACACATGCATATTTCATGGACTAAGAGGAAAATAAAGCATCTCAAACATCAAATAAACTTATCTCAATGTATATATAAGGCTTGAGGAAGGATTTTTTATGTGTTGAGTCCAAGAAAGCTTAGTTTGGTTGTTGAAATTTTTGGTCTTGGAGGAGTTACGAATTTTCTTTCCCTTTGCTCTGTTTTGGAATGTCTTAAGTATGCAAATGAGGCTTTAATGTTTGTCCTAATCTATATTGACTTTTGGGGGCAGATTTAAGAAAGGCTTTGGGCCTTAATTGGGCTTTAATTTGCGCTTATATTGGGGCTTAATGAAGCCAAAATCTGCTAGGTTTGGTATACTTAAGTTTTAGTTTAAAACAAGTTTAATTCATCAAACATTAATCACCATAATAACCATTTGCATTAACATAATAATTAAAAACATACTAAACTATCATCTTAAATATATTACCATAGCTTATTATCTACTCACATACATTACATCACACTCAACATTACAAACACACTAATCCACTCAAACACACACACACACATATAATTATCAAATTTAGCATGCATTAACATATATTAAAATTATGGCTATTTCAGTTAACGATAGTGTTGTCAACTTACACACAATACTGTCTCAACAACGTTGTATAACAGTCTTGTACAAACCCTATTACAACTTGGTTTTCTCTCTCGACAATTTCACAGAAAACCCTAGATCGTGAATTTCATATCTACTCTCAAATTACTACAAAACGCTTGTCTACACAACTGTGATAGATCTTCAACTCTTGAAAGGTTAGTGTTTCCTATTTCAAGTTAATGATTCTTGAACTTGTGTCTTTGTAAAAGTAAAATTTTAATTAAGCTTTCTATTATGGATTTAAATGGAACTAAGATAAATTTGTGTTTGTGTTGTTTTGTGAGGTAAAAGAAGAAGACATACTGGTTCTTTGAGCAACCAATTGCTCCAAACTCAAGAACGAGTTCAAGAAAAAATGACCGAGGTGATTCTATTACACCTTTTAAGTTCTTCATATAATTTCCTTCTTTTGTTATTCAGCAGTTTTAACTGTATGTAGATTTTTAGTTCTTAAGTTGAGTTTCCATTATGTTATTTGTTGAAATTCCATAATTTTTTTTCTCATCTTGTAACAATATTTGAAATGCGCTAATGAACATAATCTCTTAGATATTTTGGACTATATTTCCTCCTTGTAATCATATCATATTAGTATATTACCTGCTCCGATCCAATACCATATGAAAATTTATAAAGGAAACAAGATAGCAAATTGAAGCTCTGCATCAATGGTAATTAGTGTCCATATTATCAAAGAAGTGAGAGAAAACAGAATATAACAACTCTACTAACTATCATGTAGCCAAGACTATATCTAAGGCAAACCAATACTAACAAAAACTAACTAAGTAACCAATAATAAATAAACATCTAGACGTATAATATAATGCACATGTCAGTAAATGCTAGCTTGTAATAACAACAAAAGAAGGAGTTGGAGTAGATAAAAAGAAATCGAATGATGTGCCAATAATTTCTGATACTGAGATGATTGGTGAATCACAACAGATTTGATTTTAATAATTTGGATGCAATCGAAAATAAAGGATATGATCGGCGTTATTGATGGATATGATGCACAAAAAATAACCTAAACTACACACTCTATCTCTTGATGTGACGCACAAGAAAGATTGAATGGTTTGTTCGCCACAAACCTATTAAGAATAAATAAGAACGGAAAGAATTTCACCAAAATCAACTAAGATTGATAAGAGAAAGGTTTGAGAGAATTCTCAAAATATCAATTTCAATAGGTCAAAAACTATCTCTCATACAATGATAAAGTTCTATTAACACAAGGGAAACTAAAAAGACTAAAAAAAAAAAAACAAAAGACACAAAAGAAAACTAAACGAGTTGATAATAAAGGCCGGCAGCTTAAATAAGTAAATTGGCGGCCTTTAATATGAAAGCTAGCGACTTTAATGGTAGCTTTTAAAAACCCGATTCTCGACATGTCTTATGCCGACGGCTTACACTTCTACATCGGCAGCGTAAAGCCTACGAAATCAATTGAAAATTCTACTTTCTTCAATGCTTGATTCTGTAATCCTCTAGCTTGGGCTCTGGTGATTGGTTTTGGAATCTTGGTAAGCTGATTCCCATTATCCTCCCAGGTTTATTGCAGATTTGCGCTCAAATCTTGATGGAAAATATATCGACCCGAATCAAATATAAACCTGCAAAACTTAACAATGGTTAAGTAAAATTGCCCAGCAATGCTCAACTGATATTCTTTCTCTAGTGCTTGATGTGCAAATATTCTTTTGAATAGTAATTCCCAATCAATGCACCATCTTGGATCCCATATATAATCTTCTTGATCATTCGTATAGAAGCTCTCTACCATTAAGCTACCATGCATATGGCAAAGTATTGACTTCTTGACACAAATCAAGAATCTATCTTGAAGGCTATATTCATCCAATTTAGCAGTAGGGAAACTCAATAACATATGTCTGTGATAACCAGTAGTTCTTAGCACCGAGGAAAGTGGCTCCAATTTAGGTTCACAAATATTAATAGTCAACTCTAAATCGGTATCATTTTGTACAGTCTCTATATCATTGATTTTCTCCACATCAACATCCTCTATATTTTTAACATCAATGCCATAATCTTCGATAATTTCCGCCTACACTATATGATTATCTTCTCTTTTCACACCTTCCTCTTCAACACTTCCTTCCATAATTTCAACTTCTTCATCTTCATATAGAATTGTAAGAATCCCTCTATCCTCATGAATACCTATGGTAATATTTTCCTTAACAACTATAAAAGTTCCCTTTGGTTCCTCTTTTTCCTCAATCTCATCCTCCATAAGAAATATAAGAACTCCATCAACAAGCTTCTCCGCATATTTGTTTGGACATTGATGTTCAAAATATCCATGACCTATGCATCTTTTACAATTTAATTTCCAATCATCATCTTCAAATCTCAATGAATTGAAATTCTTTCTCCTTAACAATATTATTAATTGGTTGTGAATTCCACTGATTGATCATGGATAGAAGCTTATCCAATTGATCATCAAGATATGATGTGCTAATGATACCAAAATATGATGTGCTAATGATTTCTGATACTGAGATGATTGGTGAATCGCAATGGATTTGATTTTAATAATTTGGATGCAATCGAAAATAAAGGATATGATCGGTGTTATTGATGGAAATGACGCACCAAATATAATCCGAACTACATACTCTCTCTTGATATGACGCACAAGAAATATTGAATACTTTGTTCGCCACAATCCTATTAAGAATTGATAAGAATGGAAAGAATCTCACCACAATCACTAAGATTGATAAGGAAAAGGTTTGAGAGAATTCTCAAAGTAACAATTTCAATATGTCAAAAATGTCTCTCATACAATAACAAAGTTCTATATATATCTAACACAAGGAAACTAAAAAGACTCAAAAGAAACCAAAAGACACAAAAGAAAACTAAATAGGCGGATTATAAAGGTTGGCAACTTAAATAAGTAAACTGGCGGCCTTTAATATGAAAGCTGGCAGCTTTAATAGTAGTTTTTAAAAACTTGATTTTGGACATGTTGAAGGCCGACGGATTACACTTCTACATCGGCGACGTACAGCCTGCGAAATCAACTGAAAATTCTCAATGCTTGATTCTGCAATACTCTAACTTGGGCTCTGATGGTTAGTTTTGGAATCTTGGTAAGCTAATTCCCATCATCGAATCACGGTCACGTTCTACAACCACGATCTACAATATCTTCATAAACGAGATATGCGGAAATGTAAATTAATTAATTTCTTTATGCACGAGATATGGATTGATTGTTTATAGTCGGTTTGCATTAGTTGTATAAAATGATGTAATATGAAATTTTGTGACTTCCTTATAGACATACAACAGCACATGAGATCCTAGAGAATATTATAAGTCCTATACATAATAAACACATATAAATTTTACAAAGAAACATTACTGCAAATATATATATATATATATATATATTAATGAGTTTTCTTACTACTATGACTTGGCGTGTTTATCTTACAATAAATAAATGTTTTTCACTTTTTTTTTATTCTCTAAAAGATTCGAATCAAGGAAATATATATTCGACACTTGCTTGAATAGAAAATATCTCTTCCATATTAAAATTCAACAACACAACGTAGTAAGGGTTTAAAAATGCTATATACAAATGCACACAGTATATATTTGTGTTATATAAATAATATGTAAAAAATAACATGCCTAATAATGATGTTATAGAATGTTTATCAGTTCGATGGAATATTATATGTACTGTTGTATATGAAATCTATAGCTATATGTATTATGTAGAAACAATTATATTAAATATGTAATATGTGTGAATGTTATTGTCATGCCCTAAAAAGGATCGAGGAGTAATCAGTTTCGTCATGTATAATAAAATATTACATGCTAAGGCTACCCAAACATATCTATTTATTGCGATCATTTGCTATCCAATATTACTTTTGAAATCATTCAATTAAGTTTTGAAAATATTTGATATGTAGAAGAAAAGTAAAATTTTGCAAAAAAATTCACAAAAAGGTTACTCTCATGAGTAACCCATGCACATATATATAAGAATATGTAAGTATCAATTAAAACATTATTGTAAACCATCTCAAAGCATCCCATGATACCCAAAACAAAAGTATCTAAAAATAAGAAAGATGAGTTTAAGTATCTTGTAAAGCAAAAGTCAAATCGGGACACTCAATACCATCAAATAGTAGGGCTCAAAAGGACACCCTCTAAATCTACATGCATCAAAATGCACATGGTCCACTCCTAGCATAAGCATCAGGTCAAATGCGAGACTACTCTCTAAACTCCTCAATAAGATTCTCGAAGTCGGTATCATAATCCTAATAGTCATAACAATCACCATCATCATCGTCACCTAAAAAAGAAAAAGAGTGAGTAAAACCCAGTACACAGCAACTCAAGCATATACGAGATGAATCACACGCACATAATCTAAAGGCAATGCAATATCCAATAGTTTTATACTTTTAATTTAAATGTGGCAATTAGCAGAGAAATAGTAGGAGGTTCTAAGTAGCAGCAACTGTTCAGAGATTGATATAAATAGGCTGAGTTCCTATATCTTCTATATCTAATAAAGTAATAGCTTTTTCTAGGGTTACAGTCGTTACGTAACTCTACTTATTTCAGTTCATCACATTGTTTAATTAACAGAGCCTACGATCCTAAACTTTACAAGTGTAACTTCTCACCAAACGTAAGTAGACATTATCCCACTACTATTTCCCTTTATCAGCTATCCACCAAGTCATCCTCGATAGCTTAAGTGCCTAACTACCATACTGGCATCGCTTAACAAGGTTGTCGCTCCTCGACCTAAGTCTGATAATCAAATACAAACAACACTCAATTATTAGCCATCTTTAAGTATTAGTTCATTTAGGATGTCTATCCGATTAAGCAACACATATGTCACTGCGTACGTGGATAATCGATAGTCCGGTTTAAGCTAGAAGGTAGACTAGAAGATATGTCGAAAGCGATAGTATCTGTACAAGATATTTCATATTAGTATCAGTTAAATAATTAACAATCTAATTCTTATCGTTTATTCACTTAAGTTTTGTTATTCCTTAAGGTAAGTTCTTAATATTTTATAACATAAGGCCTTGATATGTTGAGATGGATTTTATTTAAGATATTGGCTTAAATAGTTTGGATTAAGCTCGTGAATATATAAGAGATTGATTTTCTTTATTTAGAGGTATTGGGCCTTTAGAGTCATATACTAAGCTTAATATTAATTTAACTAAATCATTAAAATAATTAAGGTAATGGACTTTAAGGAATCTTTAATTGAGCCCATCTGATGACATGAATTATGATATTGGTAGAATTAGGCTAGAATATTTGGTTAGGCCCAATTGATGAATTGAGTATTGGACCTAAGATTTGAGTAAAAGTCCAATTGAATTTTAACTTAGATTAATTAAATCTATTAGACCTTCTAAATTTCTACTTAGGCTAATTAAGAGTATTTTGACTTATGGCCTAAGAAGTATACATGAGCCCATTAGATAATTAAATACCTAAAAACAATAATGGACTTAAATTTGAATTAGTCCCAATTAGAATAATTATGGATCATTGGGCCCATATTTGGAAATGTAAGTCAATGAAGCATAATTTAGTAATTATTTGTTTTAAGATCCTAAAGCTCTAAGAAAGATCAATTTGAATAATTTAGCCTATTGACATTAGATTAGGCCAAAACTTAGCTAAAACAATATTTAGACCCTAAAGAATTTTCTAAACTTACATAGTTGATTTAAGGTTTATTTAGTTTATTTAGCCAAGTTGGACTTAAATTAACTTCTAATCCCATTTTATAACATTAAAAACCATATATAAAATTTACTCAATTTCAAATATCAATTTGTTTTTCAAAAAAAAAAAAATTGATTAAATAAACACTGCCATGCAACTCATAATGATCGTAATCATTTTCAAATGCAATCTCTGAAGCAAAGCAATATATTGCAAGGTTAATGCACTTTCCGTGGAACGATTTCACTTTAATTAATTTGTATTGGACAAGAAGAGAGAAAAGGTTTAAATCAATGAAGAAGCCAAGATAAATTTCAAAACTACTGAACTAACTTCCAAAGATTAGATAAACACTACATGCCGAAGGATCAGAATCGCAATAATTTTTCCTTTACGCGACTTTCGAAGCAAAGCAATTTATATGCGAAGTTTTCATCAATCTTCATATATATATATATATATAATTAACCGTATTAAATTAATTACCGAGCATACATATGTTGTCCGACATTTTACTATGTATAGTATATATATCAATTTTTAAATCTAAAATTAGTTCCGCATTCATTATCATCATATAACATACCTCAATAACAAAAACCAATTTCGCGCTATAGTTTCATCAATCAAATTAATCAATATTATTTATTTTATATACATATATTTTCACGATTTTGACATGTAAAAGTAGTAATCCAATTAAATCAACATGCATATGAACATGGTGTACGTTTGGTACCTTTATATTTCTCAACGTTGATTTAATCATTCATTCCGTTAAATCATATACACACACATACATATATACACGTTTCCAACTTTAATCATTTTATTATCTATGATTTAATAAAATCCAATCAACCGAACACATATCTAAAATTTCAGCATAAACTCATGTTATACACAAAATCAAAGATGTCAATTAAGATATTACGTACTTATTTTATAAGATCGTTACTTGAATATATTATATATAAATTTTTACAACAAATTATCTTATAAGGAATAAAATTAGTTTAATCAAATTAAACTAAATTCATATACATACCGGCAAATATCAGTCAAGCCCACATGCATAGGTTAATCGGTGAATTAATTTTTCCATGTTTATTCCCTCACGGACGTAAAAAATTTATTCCCTCATCATATTTATAAATATTTTCATTAAATTTTTGTTAAACATAAGCATAATCTACTTATATAAAATAAATGTACCTCTTCAAAAGTCCACTATCCAAGCTAAAGACGTTGGGTGCTTATTTATTTATTCATTATTTTCTTTGTCGTTAAAGAATCTTTACACATTCCACATCGGTTAAGTCACTTACAGAAAAAAGTAGATCTACCATTAGATCTTAAAATAAAGTTATAATTTTTTAAAAAAATTATAAATATGATAATTATGTATAAAAATTATAGACTGTAGGTTGTAAATAACTTGATCCAAATAGATCCTGACTCGATATTTGTTACATAATTTCATCAACTACAATTATAAAATGAATTGATCTCTGTTCCATTAATCTTTTTATTTCAAAGAAATCATTGTTAAAGTACTGACGATGTTTGTGGTTTTACGGCATAACGACATTGGACAAAAAACAACCAGAATAGAAGGAGAGAAAAAAACTTTTTTTTGGGGTTGCTGAACAATGCGTAGACTAAAGGTTGTTTTATATTTGTTTTCTAAGAATAAGGCTAGGGTTTTCCAATACTATAAAGGAAATTTTATTTTCTTGGAAATAAAAATATCCTCTTAATTAAAGGATTGTCATAATAGTGATGTGATCAGCTTTTTATAGAATATGCCAATTAAAGGCCTAAACTTTCTAAATTTAGGTGTTCTTTATATTATAAAACCAATTTAATTATTTAATTATATAAAATAGCATAGCTACATACTATAATTTGTTAAATTCATTTAATTTTATTATGTATGTTCTACTACCATAGTAAATTTAAATAAAAAAAATCAAAGTTACCCGTATCTTTATATGATTATATTATACTTTCCAAATTTAATTCACAAGTTTTAGGGATGTTTCAATCATTGCGTATGTAGCTTTTATGTAATAATATGATAAGATATAGTGATACATTATAACCTTTATATTTGCTATTATCTATTAATTTTTAATTTAACATGTTTATATAAAATAATCAAACATTTTTACAATAGATATGTATCTCAGATAAGTGCATATAAAAATTGTGTATATAAATACTTTTTAAGTGTACAACCAATAAATATCACAAACTATATATTCTTAGGGGTATTCACGGTTCGATTAACTGGTCCATGGTCCTATTTTTTTCCTAACTGTAATGATGAATTTTCAATATCCTAATCCTAAATTAATCCGTTATGAACGGTTAACTACCTTAATAGTTAACCTTTTTTTCGTTAATTTTTTTAGTTTTCGTTTTTAACTATTTAACATAATAATTATGCAAAATTTGCAGTTAAACATATTTTTCATTGTGTCGTAAAAAAATTAGATTATTTTTTCTATAATTATATTAAAAACTATAAATTAAGAATGCAAAACATGTGAAATAGTCGTTAATATATGCTGGTATATCAAGGTAATCATTATAATAGCTTTTTGCTCCTGTGTTCTTATCATTGTTATCAATCTTGATCGGTTGAGCTCAATATAAAATCCCAATCAAACGCCACCATTCCAATTTTCAAACTTATATGCATTTGTTTCCTCTCATCTCAACCATTCATTTCAACATAATCCATATTGATAACAATAAAAAACATACAATATTCAAGAGTACAACTATTATAAAAAAAATACATGATTGTTTCGATCAACACATTTTTTTCTTTCTTGCCAATCAATTTGCTTATTAGAGTTACATAGAACAAGAGCTGGAGCAGCAGATGTGGATAATGGTGATGGCATTGGTGACAAATTAGTAGCACTAATTTGATTTGCTTGTGTCAAATTCCCTTCTTGAGGTCTCTCTTCCTTTTGTAGAACAAAAAAAGTAAAATAAGACTCGTAATTCCATTAGTAATTTATTAATCAAACAAAATTTATAAATATGGACTTGAATATAATAGCAAAACAAAGCAAGAAAAAATACACTATAGAATTAACTTACATTCTCTTCTCAATCATAAATTGCAAAGAGGATGATCTTCGTAATGCAAGATGTTTCACCAAAAAAAAAAAAATAGAAAAAAAAACAAAGAAGTTCAATAATTTCAATATAGAATTAAAAGATTAGTAAAACAAAAAAAAAAAGAATAGTAGAAATATTTTACCTATAGATACCAAATCAAGTTGTTCCAAGATAAGCTCAAGATATATTGGTTGACTTAAATTCCTCAACCAATTTTGTCCACAAATTAGAGCTTCCATAAGTGTAAGTGTAAGAGCACTCCGAAATGAATCAAGCATACGGCTAATGCTAAAAGCGGATTCACTAGCATCGTAGACACGGGAATAGCTAACATATCCTTGCTATCAAAGCCATTGTTAGGTATTTAGATGAATTTGTTTTCTACCAATCTAATATATCAAAAGAAGGTACCTTCTCTCACATTCATCATGCAAATATTTTCTAATTCACTTTTGAATCCTTACTTCCTTCATCCTAACCATGTTTCATGAACTTATCATCTAAGTATTGGCATACATCTTGATATTCATCAACCACATAGATGTGTCTAAATCTTGTTGTTCTTCTCTTATTTGGACATAGATATAAGCTTGGAAGCACCGTAAGACTCAAATAAAGAGTCCAAAACAAGTCTCACTTTGTTTTATTTGTTTGCAATACCCACATCATAAAATTCACCAAGCATATAGTCAACATATTTCAATTTGCTAGGATCAAGAACTAATGCAACAAATAACAAGTATTGATATTATCAATATCTGCCCAATATTGTCATGCTTCTTCTTCATCCTAAAAGCCATTGCTTTCAAACTAAGATCTATACCTTTTTAAACCATATTAGAAATCATCATACCAAGACTATAAATCTTCCTTATATATTCATTACTAGTGACATGAAGTGCACCAACTAGCTCAAAGTGATGTCATACAATGTCTTAAGAAAAAGCAATAATGATCTGGCATATTCCCAATCATCAAATGTTGGAGTGCTTTTCTTCATAGTAAGATCCATAGAATACCTATTATCAATGACCTCTAACAAATCAACAGCTTTTTGAAATGTTAAGGCTGCCTTCAACATTAGGTATGTTGAGTTCCATTTAGTCTCCACATCTAAGCACAAATGACTCTTACTCTCAATCTTTTCTTTTTTCTACATAATTTTTAAACTTTTAGTTCTTAGAAGGAGAAGATTTCACATACTTTACTGCATGCCTAATTCTCACAATAGAGTCATTTATTTCACACATACCATCTTTTACAACTAAATTCAAAATATGAGCAGCACATCTCACATGCAAGTGCTTACCTCTAAGACACTTCCCTTCCAACTATTTAACCTTCTTTTCAAATACTGTAAGCCCAAATCATTTGAGGATGCATTGTCAATAATTACAGTGAACACCTTACCAATTTCCCAATTAAGCAAACACCTCCTAACAGCCATGCCAATTGCCTCCCTATAATGACTAGGAATTGGACAAAAAGCAATAATCATTTTGTTCATTTTCCAATCATCATCAATGAAGTGTGTAGTAAGACATATATAAGACAAATTTTGAATAGATGTCCTATATCAATAGTAAGACAAATTCTTGATGACATTTACTTAAAATATTTTTTCAATTTTCCCATTTGCTCCTTATAAATATTATAGCAATCCTTTCTCATAATTGTACATGAAGGGATTCCAAAGCATGGTTGCATCACTTGACAAAAATCACGAAACCCCTCATGTTCCACAAAATTAAAAAAATAATTCATCAACAATGATCATCCTAGCTAGATATCTCCTACATTCTTCTTGATCAAACTTCCAATTACTAAGCAGATTTACACAAGTCCCCCATCAGCTTTAGGTGTAGGTTTAAAAGCTAATGTTGATTGGCTCTTGTCAACATTATAAGGATACTTTTTACACTTATTTAAATGATTACCCAACCCAAACAACTTGTGCCATTAGCAGATCATCATTATTCTTCTCAAAATGTTCCCAAACCCAAGATAGTTTTCTTTTACATACCTTTGAATTAGCTGGTTGAGGGGGAGTATGTTTTGTTGCATTCCCATCACCACTTAAAGGTTAGGAGCTCACATTCTCATTAATTAAAGCTTGAGGGAACTCATTCGAAGTAGTCTTCGTGGTTTTTTCATTATCTCTAGTGCTAGACATCTACAACAATATCAAACAAAAAGATATATTAGGTAAAACTAAATTTAGTAAGTGAATCTTGGAAGCATAACAATAAAAGAAAATTAAAACAAGATCTTATACCAAAAACATTGTACAATATAACTATTAATACAATAACTATGTTTCATTTTTTGTTTTTTCCTCCCCCTAAATCTTTCTACTAGCTGACACCATAGTATCAATACAAACACGATACAAACATAAAAAGATGATATTTAGTATGTTATATTAAGTTTATATATAATATTTAAGATTACTTCTTGTAACTTTTTCATTTTTTTTCCTATTAAAATAGTAAAATAGGGGATTCTAATATTGCTGATCTCATTTAGAAAAAAAAAAAAAAAACCATTTAAAGCAATATATAGATATACAAGAGTTTACGTTGTGTAGACATGATCTCAATTGAATGAAGAGATACAGAGGTGAGGACCCAAACCGCATAGTATGTTTCCAACACTTTTGAGAGTTTTATATTAAATAGACTTAACACTTCAGCTAAATCTTTTTGGATTTCATGTTTTGTCAACTAAGGGAATCTTTCTTTTGGTGGAAATGTTCTCCAAAAGTTTAATCATTCAATATCTTGGTGCCAATTGAAATAATGATTTCAATTGAATGACTAAAATATTTTATTTAAACAATAATAAAATCCACATGTCACTTTACATATATAGCCTATAGGAAGTTATGTTTATAGGTTGCAAGGTGGTTCTAGGCATGCATATCATGTAATAAAAAAATAAAAAAAAGAAGAAGAAGAAGAGAGAGAAACAAATATTTGCACAATGTTGGATTAAGTAAATGAAAAATGATAGATATACATTCCAATTTTAGTTCTCTTTTCCCTCTTGAAGCCAACAGCTTACAAATTGACACCAACAACCAACATGTCGATTGTAAGTTTACACCGCAAAATCAATTCTTTTGCCATTACTTTTCTCAACTTTCAAGATAATGCCGGTCCCCTTTTGATCTTCTGTCCCTTTCGTTTCTTCAGACTTTATTCATATCAAAGATAGTTTTATGCGTTTTCTTAATTAAGCAAACTAAGTTAAAGTAGGCCACATTTTAGTGAGTGGTAGCTTCATTAATTGAATGATTAGAAAGATCAATTGAACCTTAATCTAACTCTATTTAAAAGCAAGTTTTACTTGTTTATCTTGGTGTAGTCAAACAAAACTAGGCAGCACATTAATTGAACTTGCTTAAGAGATTAGCTCAAGGGAAAAAAAAAAAAAAAGGTAAAAAGTATCTTCTTTATTAAAATTAGTTTAAGATATTCTACATAACGATGTGTCTTGAATGATTTATGGGTATAATTTATTGGATCTGCTAACTCATAAAAATGTCGAGATGGCACATAATAGGGTGTGTACATTGAGTTTTCATATGCAATTGCTATGTGCCAAATGGAAACAACACCAGAATTCTAGTTTTCGCCCACATGAAGGAGTTTTTCTACTTTCTATTATATTTCCATTAGTTGGGAGAATAAATATCTCGGAATTTCCATATTTAGTATTGGAACGAGACAAAAGTGAATTATATTGTCCAAGTAATATGACTTTTTAACTTAAAATCTTCTCCGATATGTACTGCAGTTCATTTTATAAATACAGTTTTATTGTCCATTCTAATGCAATATATATCATATTAAACCAATAATACATTTGTTGGCATTAAGAAGTGAATAAAACATTATTTATTTTCCTCTCTTTCTTTGCTCAATGCCAATTTTGATGTGCCTTAAACATGTGACACACATTTATACTTTTTCTTAGAAAATCATTGTAGTGATAGTTGTGAATTTTCTAGATTTCTTGGTTGAAATGATTCTAGAAATATTAGTTGAGATATTTCTAAATTATGTAGTAGGAAATGGTAGTTGATAAACTTAACTATTTTGATGAAAAATAATAAAATATAGAAAACCAAGGGGGGAACAAAACTCATAAATTTGAATGATACCTTCGGAAAAAAATAAGGATAAGACAAACCTTTGGTTTTGTTTTTTTAAAACAAATTTCTTGGATATTGAGGGAGGAAGGTACTTCTACATCTATAATGCCTCTTTTTCTCTTCTCCCCACTACATTTCTTTAGCTTATTGTTTATAAAGAAGAAACGAGTATTATTTTCAGCTACTGTTTATGGAGAGATCATTGTATTTTCATCTCATAACTAACATATTACAATGCTGAAGTCTTCATTATAGCTCAAACTCTTATATAGAATTATTTGTCTCCACAATCTTGTTTTTATATGAAAAACAATAATAAAAGAATTCAATAAAAATATATATAAATATCGAGCTTGTTTGAGCTATAACTAAGGCTGTAAGTAAGTTGAGACAGCTTACGAGCTACTCTAGTTTGACTCAGCAAAAGTTTAAATGCAACTCGTTTACAGTCGAGTTGAGTTCGAGTTTGAGTTACTGAAGTAGTTATCGGCTCGAGTTCGAGATTTAAAAGACTCAACTTGGTGAGTTGGAGAGCTTAATCGAGTTTAAACGAGTATTAAATCAAGATAGATCGAGTTCAGGCTTATAGAGTATTAAATACTCTTTATAGTTAGGTTAATATTTAAAAGAATAATCGAGCTTAATTGAGTCGAGGTCGAGTTTATCGAATATTAAATCGAGTCAAGTTCAAGTTTCAAAATCAAAGCTCAGTCGACTTCAAGTTCAAGTTCGAGCTTTCAGTTTTTTATTCAAGTTGAGTTCGAGTTTAGCACTGTACCGACTCGACTCGTTTACAGTCATAGCTATAACCATAATCTATTGATTTATCATATGTTACAATTGTTTTATTCGAGACAACCTAACATTAATGAACTGGTAATATGTTTATTCTATTTCAAAACTATCTTCTCCTATGTTTTTAAATATGTTTCCAATCATAATGGATCTAAGTGGGTACTATTTTTCCATTAAAATAAGTAAATAAATTAAGGGGAAATATAAACATTGTTAACTTGATTATGTGCTATTTCTTCTTTGAAATGTTTTCCTTTTAGACCTAAAAACTCGATGTTTACAATACGCTAACGTTAGCATCAAAAACTAAAAGCTATAACTTTGTGGAGAAGTAGAATTTCATACGGATATGTGACATCGAACTAGACGATAGGTAAATCCACCCTCTCTGTGACATGGTCTTCCTTCCATGTGCTTGAGTGACTTTATTAAATGAGAATGTAATCTAATTGAAGAAGTTTAAAGGAGGCAAATCAACTAGTAGAAATTTAAAAGAAATAAAGATAAGTTGGATAGTCATTACTTGTTATATCCTATAAGTTTGTACTTTTTATAAGGATAATATTACGAATGATACCTAAACTTTAATGAAATATGTAATTATATATCTTAATTTAAAATTTTAATCAATTTTTGATTTTGGAATTGATCAATTTAGTACATAAAAGGACCTGACGGAGGTACTATTAATATGTACTAAAAGTTCTTTCAGGTATTAAATTATTGATCAATTTCAAAGTTTTGATCTTATTTATATAAGACTAGCATAAATAGTGATAAAGTATTGGAGAAGAGTGAAGTAGAAAATAAGATAAATAATAAGCAATTATTATAAGCTTTCAATGACTAACACACTATCTTAACAATCACAAATGTTTGGTTCACTTCACCAAATAGAGGGAGAATAGGATTGCGATTTCTTCTCTATTTTGTTGAAATAGCCTATTATAGTATTATTTTACCAAAATAGTTATTTAGCAAGACAAAAAAAATCCCACAAAAAGTTTACTATGAAGGGGGCCTATTAGATTATTTATGCCCCCACTATCCTTCTTGTTGTTTAGTTTTCTTCCTTGCTTTGGCACCAAAATAGGAACTACCTCTGACTACTAGCAACCATTAATATCACTAATACTTAACCATAAGCCATTGACATAACTCCACTGACCACACCTACCCACACACCACCAATAACCACATCTATCCATTAACATAAGCCACCATGCATCGGCTCGAACTATACTAACCAACTTCCTAGGAGCCACCACTAACCAGAGTGTACTTCCCCATTCACCAACCACCCACCACCAATATAGATCACCATGCACCACCACTGTTAACACTCGCCAACACATAATGTTTTGAAGTCCAACCAAGTTTTGTCTAAATGAAAAGTATTTGGTACCTAGTTCAACATTAGTTCTTTTAGAGGAAAGGATTTGAACAATTGATTTCCAAAATTATCTCATCGAGTTCACAAATTAATACTAGGTAGGAACACAATTTAATCTTATGTAAAAAGGCCAAAAAAAAAATTTAAATCTTATGTACTCTATCTAAGTAGGTTACATGGGAAATTTTTTACTATTGTTGCCATAAATTAGTAATCCACTAAGAATCACAACATTTAAGTAATAAGGTTTCTTTGCTATGAGGCTGATTTGAAACAAGTTTATCATAAAAATAAAGTACATAAATGATTCTCTTGAAATCATTGAGGATTTGACTTAATTTTATTAAAAACATAAACATATCTCTTCATATTTATTTCATAACAAATTATTAATTTTTTCATGATACATTTGTGATCCTCACATGTTTGATATGGGTACTCTAAAGGTAAAGAAGATTCGTTTAACATACCTTTTTTTTTATGTTATCATAGATACATTGGAAGTGCTCTATGTTTATCTTGAAATACAATTAAGTCCTCCATATTTGAAGTGAATCACTTAATATTGTATATATGTCAAGATTCAACTAAACCATACATGTTTTATCAAGTCATTTAATTATCAATGTTTATATTTTGCACCATCTCAGCTATTCATTAGTTTTCCTATGAGATTTATCTATTGTAATTATACAATCATAGAAAACTTGAATGACTAATGTAAAAAATACAAGCTTTAATTGAATTAATGTTAAAACATTATACAAGTATAGAAGACTTGAATGATTAATGTAAAATATATAGAGCTTTATGGAATTATTGTTAAAACATTAAAAAGTTCTTGTTGACTAATTCCATTAGATTTGATTTATGCAAATCATTAACTTTTACTATCTTGGAACTGATGCTCTTAATTATTTTCACATTTCAAGTTGTTGTTCTTTGAAAATTATGATATGGAGTAGAATTATAAATGTGGTGAAACTACTTGATATCTCGACTTGTACATTGTAAGTCTGCTTTGTACTGTTATGAAAAAAGAATCAATGCTTTTCTCTTGATTTTTCTTTCCTATTTCACCCTAGGTAAATTTTGCAATTGTTAAATTTCGCTATTAAGCGCTCTGCAACTTTGATTCATTCTCACCATTCCAAAGTGGTTCCTTTTTATTATCTTTTGTCTACCATAAATGATAATTCATATGCTCAACATGAGTTGAGCTTATTTATTAGTAGAGGTTACCCATTATTGTCACCTTAAAAAGAGAAAAAAGAAATTATTTTTCTTTTGTTGAATTGTTCATTAAAAAATAATGTGCGATTGGTGAAACTTGAATGGATAAATAAATATTAGGATGTGTGTAGTTTTATTCGAACGTAGTTGTTAGTGTCTCTTAATATGAGTTTTGATGATAACAAAAAGGTTATTGATTACTAACAAAGTTACTAAGTGTGCTGAGTTTAATCTATTAAATATATGTACAAATGAGTATGATCAAAGATTATGGAAATGTTTTTAAAAAGAAAGATCCAATTCAGAAAGTAACTTAGAAGGTAAACATGCTTGTTACGTAGATAGTAAGACTCAGAAGGTAACTCAAAAAGTAGACCTGCCATATGAAAAAATTTGTAGATTTACTAGCATAACATGAGAAATGGAATTTTCTTTGAATCTTTATGGATTTGAAGACCAGCTAATGTTAAATATATTTGGGTAATACATTCAAATATGTTCCACAAAGTTGTTCAAATATCCAAGGGATTTAAGTTTTTATTAGATTAAAGTTCTATTTTTGACGATTTAAGTTTTGATAGCAACTTCATCTAAAGTCCAAATTTTTTTTTTTCAAGACATGTTCAAGATTCGACTCAAATTTGTCATGAGAAGCTTATCTAATAAAGATATTTATTTATAAGATGCTAAGGACGTGTTTTCTACAGCAAAAGGAATTCAAATTAAAGATGATTTATTTTACCAAAATTCGGTCCTATTTTCAAGGGATAATGGTACGATACTATCAGAGGATGTTTTCCTAAGATAAGGTCGACAACGTTCAAAATTTTCAAGACTCATGCACAGTAAGATAGATATTAACAACCAGCTACCTTATCCTATTATTATCCATTGGAAGACCAGATCAACAAAGAGGAAAATCTAGAACATAGCTTATCTTAAACATCCAAAACATTCTCAAGATAACTATTGAAGGTATGGATACAAATATCAACTGGAGCTTAAGAAAAATATACACACTTTCGTGAAAAACATCTGCTTGAATTCTTACAACAAAATTCTTGGCTCACATTTTGTGCTAATCATTTTTATTCAAATTATTCTTTATATTACTGAATTTGAGAGGATACTTTATTCTTTATTCCTCATTTGATTTTGATTAGGTTTGTGAGATTGTAGAAGAGTGAGAGTGAGAGTGACATATCTTTCTCTGTAGATCAGTAAATAGCTTGAGTGAAGCTAGATAGGTTGAGCAGAGTGATCAAAGTCCATTGTATTTAGATAATTTGTATTTTCATTTCTTTTGGATACAGTAGAACATAGCGGTGTGGAATATCGGGTCCTCGGCTTGGAGTTGGAAGAGAGGATTGACGCTAATAGAGAATAACAATAAAGCTAAAAACTTATTGCTCACTACAATAGTACCATCTGAATTTTATCTTATTTCTTCTTGCGAAATAGCTAAGGAAATTTAGGATACTTTATCTGAAACATATGAAGGAATTGATACTATTAAGAAACTAAAATCAATGCTTTGTTGCAATGATATGAGATATTTAAAATTAAACTCGATGAGAAAATTAAAGATGCATTTAATCTTTTTACTACTATGACTAATGAACTAACACCTCTTGGAAAGAAAATAGAAGATTCCAATTTGTTAGGAAAATTTTGAGGATCTTATCAAAGTTGTGGGATGCCAAGAAGATAGCTACAGATGCAGCCTAAGACCTAAACAAGCTCATACTTAGCCAATTGAGGGAGAAGTTGTTAGCATATGAGTCACATCTCAACACAACCGAGGAACCTAAAAATAACACAAAAGCAATTGCATTTAAAGCAAAAAAGAGTAGCTATTGAAGAGTCTGACTTTGATGAGGAAAAGGATGATGATGATGAGAACATCAGCATGCTTGCAAGAAGAAAGGTAAGAATTTCAGAAATTACAGCGAATATAACAAATATGATGCAGGAAAGAGCTTTAAGGAAAAGGAGGAAAAGAAATAAAAGAATGAGATTGTTTGTTATGAATATAAGAAACCAAGCCATATCAAATGCGAGTGTCCACTTTTGAAGAAAAAGATAAAGAAATTTAAGAAGAAAAGCCAAGTAATGATGGCAACTTAGAGCGACTTAGATGAGTTAGAAGCTGATTTGGAAGCTGCAAGTGAGGATGAAGAAGAAGCCAATTTATTTTGATGGCTACCTCCAAGGTAAATTCCAAATCTGAGGTTGACATATCTAATAACTAGATGTATATAGAAATAAAAAAAACTTTTAAAGGCTCCTAAAAAGGCTGATTTGAAAATTTCTAAATTAGATACCTAGAATAAAGCTTTCAAAAATGAGAAAGATGTTTTGAGTCAAACAAATAAATTACTTGCTGATGAAAATGATATATTAAAGAATGATAATGAGAAATTGTATTTAAATTCTGATGTTTTAAGAAAAAGATAATGATGTTTTGAAGAATGAAATTAAGGTTTTAAAAGTTAGAGTAGAAGATTTGTCACAAACTATTAAAAACACCTTCAATAAGTTTAATGAAAGTGACAAAAAAGTTAAATATGCTTATAAGTAGTCAAAGACCTGCAAGTATTAAACATGGACTTGGTAATGAAGATTGTAACTTATATAATAATGTGAAAAAGATCGTGTTTGTTAAAGGAAGTGAGTCTATGAATGTCAAATCTGCTAAAAGTAAAGAAACTGTTAAAAAGAGCATGTATAGTAACAGCTAAAAAAACTTTAGAAGGTACCCTCAACAAAAATATTCTCTTAGAAAGTATAATAGAGACTACAGGTATGGATATGGTAATGAATATCTAAGACGAAATCATTATCAACAAGTAAATCAAAGGTATAATTCATCCTTTTATGCGTGTTTCTTTTGCAATAAAGTTGGTCATATAGAAAAACATTGTTTTTACAAAAGAAACAAGCTCAATACACATCAAGTTAAGAAACAAGATAAAACGAGCTTGACTTATTAAGGACCTAAGCTTGTTTGGGTTCCTAAAAAGGTTTGATCACCTTTTTGTATAATTGCAAGAACAAAGAGCAAAGATAAAAAGAACTTGGTATTTGGATAGTCAGTATTCAGGTCGTATGATTGGAGATGCTTCTTTGTTCACTAGCATAATATGGAAAGAAAAATGATATGTAAGATTGATGGATGACAGCAAAGGTAAAATCATAGGAATAGGTACGATTTGTCATCCTCCATATTCAATTGAAAATATTTCATTGGTAAAAGGACTAAAACATAATCTTTTGAGTATAACTCAATTATGTGATAGAGGTTATAAAATGACTTTTGAGGAAAGTAAATGTTATGCTTATAATTTTGTAAGGACCTGGATTCGCTACTAATTAAAACATGTGCAAATCCAATTCCCTAGCCACATATGACCTTTAGGATTACATGTAATGTTGTCTGTAAAGAGAAAGATTATAGAATTGCTTGCCCAAACTTGTAATAAAACATTCCAATACCATTTCGCTAAGGGAACCATAATATGTATTACACTACAAAACCTTGTTGTCCTTTTAAACATTAGGACTTAAGGCTATAATACATATTTTTACATACATAATATTACAAAACATAGATTTGAGATCAAACCTATATCAAAATACATGTATGATTATCAAAATATCTACCTATATATTACATTGTTTCAAAACATATTTCTTCTAATCTATTACAAAAGATTTCCTTATAACCTCGGGGTTCCTAGCCATCCAAAAAGTCTTCAAGATCGGTTCCATAACCCATTTGAGTATAAAACTCATTAACATCAACACCTAAAAGAGAAGATCATGAGCCAAAGGCCTTGTACACTAGCAACAAAAGCAAATATGTAGTGACAAGCATTCTTAGACTAAATGTAATGCATCATCTATCCATTTATCATCTATTAATTAAGTTTATAAATCAACAATGGAGTATTCAAACTCTACGGTTATTTGTCGTTACTCAACTTTACTTAACTTAATCCATAATATCACTTAGTTCAACCGATCCAATAAACATGAACTAAATCATATTATTTCTTCTCAAGAATAAGCAAATGTTACACCGATACTATTCTTCCTATCAATTATCCACCAAGCCACTAATAAAATTCATGACACCATGACAAGGGTGGCTTAAGTGCCTAAATTACCATATCCACTCGGACAAGGTTGCCGCTTCCCAGACTAGATTCAACGACATAAAGCACAATTGATACGGACATTTATTAATCAATTTCGATTAAGATTAATTTAGACATTCCTTATCTAGGCAAACAACAACCAAGTTACTATGTACCTGAAGTATCTCTCAATGGATTAGCTGATGCACTCAACAAAAGATGTGAATTTGTTGCAAGAAATTCATTTTATATTAACCTCACCAATTCTCACTTGAATATTAATCAAAAATAGTTATTAAGTATTTAATATTCACCAATTTTTAAATAAAACTAATATAATAACATAATTTGGCATTTATACATACAATATGTTCATTAAGCCTTTAATTAATCACAATTATTTACTAAGTAATAACATTCATCAAATTTAGCATCTGACTCATCTAAGTCACTCCAAGTTGCCATCATTACTCGGTTTTTCATCTTGAATTTTTTCATCTTCTTGATCAAAACTGGGCATTTGTATTTGAAGTGTCCAGGCTTATTACATTCATAGCATATTATCTCCTTTTTCTTCTTCTTTTCATCATTCTCTTTAGAACTTTTCCCTACATCACATCTATTGCAATTAATATCATATTTTTTTATATTTAACAGAAATCTTACCTTCTTTCTTGAGAAACTTATGAAGACGTTGAGCTAATAAATTGACATCCTCATCTTCATCACTTGTTTCTTCTAATTCGAAATCTTCAATAGCACTTTCTTTGCTTTAAAAGCTATTGCTTTCTTGTTACTTTCAAGTTCTTGAGTGGTGTTGAGATCTGAATCATATGCTAACACCTTCTCCCTCAATTGACTAAGTGTAAGCTTGTTTAAGTCTTGGGCTTCCTCAATTGCTGTCTTTTTAGCATCCCATGATTTTGGAAAAATCCATAGCATCTTCCTAACAACATCAAAATCATCCATTTTCTTTCCAAGAGTTGTTAGCTCATTAGTTATAAAAGTAAAACGATTAAATGCATCTTTAATTTTCTCATCGGGTTTAATTTTAAATAACTCATATCTTTGCAACAAAGCATTTATTTGTGTTTCCTAAATAGTATCTATTCCTTCATATGTTTCAGAAAAAAGTATCCCAAATATCTTTTGTTGTTTCACAAAAGGAAATCAAGTAAAATTCAGATAGAGCTATTGTAGTAAGTAATAAACTCTTAACCTTATTGTTCTTCTCTATAAGCTTCAGTTCGGCATTTGAGAATGTAGCATCATCAGCTCTTGTTATTTCATTATCTCCAAATGCAATTACCTGCCATGAAGCATAGTCATTAGCTTTAATATAAGTGGACATGCGCATCTTCCAATATAAATATTTTATGCCATCAAAATATGGAGCTCTATTGATTACAATGTTATTTTCAGCCATTATGTTGGATCACTCATTTAAACAAAAAGAGAACCGCTCTGATACCAATTGTTGGTCCCAAAAATAATAACCAAGAGGGGGGAAGGGGGGGTGAATTGGTAGTTTAATAAAAATTTCTCTTTTTCAAAACTTAAAGAAATTCACACCACTTGGTTAATCAATTCTAATGGCTTTAAAACTTTCTTTAAAAGAATAAACTTAATAACTAATATCTTTGAACGAAATTCGGATCAAATAAGTTTACTAAAAACCACAAAAGATCAAACAACAAGTTCAAAGTTAATTTACTTTTTGCTTAACTCTTTGCTTAAGAAAAGATATTCCGGTTACTCCCTAATTTACTTTCTAGGCATATAACACAGCTAAGAAAAACAATTAATTATGTATGGAATAAAGAGAGATAAGAGAGTCGAGAGTGCAAAATCGATTTATAAAGGTTCCGCCTCGAGCTTCAGTCCTCTCTTCCAGCACCAAGCTGGGGACCCGGTATTCTACACTGGTATGTTCCACTATCCAATCAAGAAATGAGAGTACAAGCTTGTTCAACTACAATGAACTTCAATCACTCTGCTCAGTCTATCTAGCTTCACTCAAGCTTTACTAATCCATAGAGAAAGAAAGTCACTCTCACTCCTTTTACAATCTCTCACAAGAGAACTACAACAATGAGAAATAAAGAAATAAAGATTTCCTCTCGGTTTGGTACAATGAAGATAATATAAAATAACAAAATTTGGCTCAATGAAATTCGCAGCCTTCTATGCTTGTTCTTTTTCCCCTTATCTTCTATTTGAATCTCTGTTTGTTTTATATATTTTTTATTCCCAACAATTAGGAAAAGATAAACTTTTTTCTTGATATTTCTCCTTCATAACATCTGCTTCCTTTAGATAAGATGAGTAATTGAACGTTGAAGATGATCTTGTTCCTATTTTTATGCACTTGTTAGAGATATTAATCTTTTTGTGAATGGGTCTTGAAAATTTGAACTTCATCAATTGAAATTTGAACTTTATCAATTCAAATTATCCTCTAAAAATAATTGCATCAAAATCCCTTGAAGATAGGAAAAAATATCGCTGTTCATCTTCTTCTTCAAATTCATAAAATTTTAGCTGTAAAGATAAACTAGATTGTTGATGAAGATAAGAAAGACTTGATCGTTTATCATTATCTTGTTGTGGATAAGACTTGATATTTAAATGTTGTTGGCGATATCTTTATGATAAATATTTCCTGATACTGTTCATGCTTGAAAAGATTTTTGTTCCTTTGATATTGCCCCATATCTTGATGTCCTTAATCTATTTTGAATTTAAATTCCTTTGGCCATAGAAAATCACGTTCTTGGTATCTCATAAATAGATACTTTTATCAGATAAGATTTTCATGTCAAATCTGGACCAAATCTTGAACACATCTTGACATTGTTATTAATATCCTTGCAGTCAAAATATTAAATCTTAAGAATAATACTTTTAATTCAATGTAAACTTAAATCCCCTTGAATATTTAAACCAACTTAGTTGAACATTTGAATGTACTACCCAAATATATTCAAATTTGGTGCTAGGTCTTCAAATTAATGAATTAATTGAAGAAAAATCGATCTGCAATTTTCCGTTCATCATTTTGTAGCTTTTTTCGTATAGCAGGTCAACCTTCTGAGTTACCTTCTGATTTAGCAGCTTTTTGGGCATATTACAGGTCAACCTTCTGAGTTACCTTCTAACTTTACATTTGTTCTTGAAAAACTTTCCAAACACTTTCTAAAATACTTTCCGAATTGAGTCTCTTTTGAAACATTTTCATAAACTAATTTTTATTATACTTAAGTGCTACACACTTAATAAATTTGTTAGTAAACACTCATAAATGTTTTGTTATCATTAAAACCAAACTAGGAGACTTAACAAAAGAAATGAAATTACAACAAACAAATTTAATAAAGAAAATTATTTTTAATAATTTTTAAAATTTTTGTTTTTGAAGATACGCTGGCTCTACATTGGCGGTGTAAATATGGAAGGTCGACGAGGTATGACCAAAGGCCAGCTGTGTAGAAGTCTGGAAAATTTTATGCAAAGGGCTAGAAAATGTAACATGATGCCATACATGTGCATGTGATCATGTTTCAACCTTGGGGAAAAACACATGCAAGATCAGAAAATGAAACATGATGCCATACATGGTGTATGGGATCATGTTTCAACCCAGGGGAAAAACGAATAAAGCTTAGAAAATGAAACACCTTGTCATACATGGTGTTTCGAAAGGTGTATGAAGCGTTAGTGGGTGAAACACCCTCCCATACATGTTGTATCAAAAGTATATGGCAAATACACCTTCCCAAACATGGTGTTTGATGGGGTATTTGAATTTTTCTGAATTTTCCTTGTTTCAAACTTAATTTTTACACACTGTTCACTTCTCCAAACATACTCTAAGCCCTATACAAACATCATACACTATACCAAATGCATTTAACCACTCAAACACACATGAACTTCACATTCCTAAATCAACCAACTCTCAACAACATCTAACATCAATAAACTCCTTCATCACCAACTCAACATACATAAAACAACTTCAACACTGATCATAACTCATTAAACTCCAACACTTTAACTCAAAACAACATTAGAGCTTACAACAACCTATCTACTACAACTTTAAACATCCAAAAGCATTCCTAAACAACTCAACAACAATTGAACATAACAAAATTGCTTGTAATCTACCATGAACTAAGTTTTGACAGCAATTTCTTGGGATAAAGAGGAAATAATCATCACAAAAAGACATTTAAGCTTACCTTAACTTGTAGATGATGAGTGGGAGTGAATTCTTGGTGAATCGAGCAAGGAAACTTGTTCAAATAGGTTAGGAAAATAGGCTTGAAATTTCCTACGATTTTAGGTCTATTTTGGGTTTGTTCTTGATCTGTTTTGGATGTCTATTTTTTGTCCAAATAAAAGTTGATATTTATCCCTTATTTATTGACTATTAAGGAAAATTTGAAAAAGAAAAAGAGGGGATTTAGGCTTTAAATTTGGCTTGCTTTTGGACTTTGTTTAGTTAACAATTGGAGCTTGGGTTTAGGCTAAGAAAATATGCTATGTTAAGCTTTGGTTTTAGGTTGATTTTGATTTTGAAAACTCACGTTTGACATGAATTGAAACAACAATAAACACTACTATCAATCACACTAACACATTATATTTATTTTTATCACATATAACTTATCAACCATATTTATATATAATAAAAGTAATTTTTAACAATATCAATCATACAAAATACATTCACAAATAAATCATAGAATACATTAGTAACACACAAATCATAGAATTCACTACTAATAGTAAATCACACTAACTCATTAAATTCTATTCAACTAAACATTTAATAAAATTCATGATTTGATTAAATCAACCAATATATATATTAAATTTAATTATGCATGTGAGTTAAGCTATTTCAAATTTTGAAGGAGTAAAATTATGAAGGATTTAGAAAAAGGAACATATATCTAATTACACCTTCTAATATGAATGTTGAGTGTTACTTTTTGACCTTGAATGATAATATACATGTATGGTATAAAAAGCTAGGTCACGTGAATTTTAATCAAATAGAAAAGCTTTCTAAAAAGAATCTTGTTGTTAGTCTGCCTAAAATTAACATAAAGCATGATGTGAAATGTGAAACCTATTTAAAGAACAAAATGGTTTCAATTTCTCATAAAAGCAAAAATATGATTTCAACAAAAAGACCGCTTGAACTTTTACATCTTGATTTATTTGGACCTACAAGAACTTTAAGTTTAGGAGGAAATAAATATGGACTTGTGATTATTGATAATTTTTCAAGATGCACATGGGTATTCTTTCTAAAACATAAATATGGCACTTGATATGTTTCAAAAATTTACTAAACAAATTCAAAATGAAAAATGTTTTTCTATTGTTGCTTTAAGAACCAATCACGGTAAAGAATTTGATAATGCCTTTTGTGAAGAATATGGAATAAATCATAATTTTTCAGCATCTTATACACCTCAATAAAATGGAATAGTTGAAAGAAAGAATAGGACTATACAAGAAAATGACATGTTAATATTAAATGAAAGTGAAATAGCTGCATATTTTTTGGGTTGAGGCTATAGCAACTACTTTGTACATAATGAATAGAGTATACATTCGACTTCATTGTACAAAAACATCATATGAATAATTTCGTGGTAGGAGACCATCTGTTTCATATTTTCATGTGTTTAGATGTACATGTTTTGTGACAAAGAATGCAAATAAATTTGGTAAGTTTGATGAACGATTAATGAAGCCATCTTTTTGGGATATTCACAAAATAGTAGAGCATATCGTGTTTATAATAAAACAACAAAAGTGGTTGAATAATCTATTAATGTGTGTTTTCTTGATGAAGTGAAAGATGATTTTTACAATGATGATGTGTTTATGCTGTAAAAGAAGATAAGGAACCTAATTTTGCTATCTCAGAAACGAAATCAGAAGATAAATCTAATGAAATCATAAAAGCTACTAAAGCAGAAAGTACATCTGATGAGTTTTTAAAATTTGATAACTCAGAAACTAAAGCAGAACATAATTTGGAAATAATTTTTGATAAACCTGAAAGTTCAAAGACATGGAAGTTTAAACCATCTCATCCACCTAGTTATATTATTGGTGATATAGAATCAAGAACAAAAACCAGATCTAAGTTACAAGATCTTGAAAATCATTTTGCTTTGTTGTATGAAAGAGAACCTTGTAATATTGATAAAGCTTTAAATGATAATAATTAGATTAATGAAATGCAAGAGAAACTAAGTTAATTTCAAAGAAATAATGTTTGGAACCTATTACGTAGACCTCAAAATAAATCTGTTATAGGCACGAAATGGGTGTTTAAAAATAAATTAGATGAAGATGGAAAAATTGTTAGAAATAAAGCTAGGCTTGTAGCTAAAGGATATTCACAAGAAGAAGGAATATATTATGATAAAACATATGCACTTGTTGTTAGACTTTAGGCTATAAATTTTTTGGTTGCTTGTGCTTGTTATAAAGATTTTAAGTTGTTTCAAATAGATGTGAAAAGTGTATTTTTGAATGGTTATATTAAAGAAGTGTATGTTGAACAACCACTTAGATTTGAGGATCCATTTAAGCTTGAATATGTTTTTAAGTTAAGAAAAGCTTTGTATGGACTGAAGCAAGCACCAAGAGCTTGGTATGAGAGACTTAATGAGTATCTCATCTCAAGTGTATCAAAAGGTAAGATTGACACAACCTTATTTATAAAGCATTATATAGATGATATACTAGTTATACAAATATATGTTAATGATATAATATTTGGATCAACTAATGAATAATATTGTCAACAATTTGCAAAGCTTATGCAGGCTAAATTTTAAAATGTCCATAATGGGTGAACTAAACTTCTTCTTGGCATTACAAATCAAACAAACAAAAGAAGGAATTTTCATTCACCAAGAGAAGTATACCAAACAAATATTGAAAAAGTTTGGATATGAGAATTCAAAAGAAGTTGGAACTCCAGTGAGTTCTTCTATCAAGTTAGATCTTGATTCTTAATGTAAAAAAGTGAATGAAAAGTTGTATAGAAGTTTAATTGGTTCTCTTTTCTATTTGACTGCATCAAGGCCAGATATTGTTTTCTGTTTGCATTTGTGCAAGATTTCAAAGTAGTCTAACTGAAACATGTTTAAAGGTTGTTAAAAGAATTTTCAAGTACATTGCATGCACTGCAAAATTAGGAATTTGCTATCCCAAAAATGAAAATTTTGAATTAATTGGATACTCAAATGTTAATTATGCAGGATGCAAAATTGATGAAAAAAAAAATCCATATCTAATACTTGTCAATTCTTAAGAAATAAATTGATTTCTTGGTCTTCAAAGAAACAAAATTCAGTTGCTTTATCAATAGCAAAAGCTAAATATATTTCAATTGGAAAATGTTGTGCACAAATTCTTTGGATAAAACAATAACTACAAGATTATGGATTAAATTACAAAAATATTTCTATCAAATGTGATAATACAAGTGCAATTAACTTAACAAAAAATCTTGTTCATCATTCTAGATCCAAATATATAGAGATTAGACCTCATTTTATTAGGGACCATGTGACTAATGGAAATATTAATATTGAATTTGTTTCTACAGAAAATCAATGTTTTGATATTTTTACAAAATCGTTAGATAAAAATAGATTTGAATTTTTAAGATATGAGATTGTCATGTGTAATCCTTTTAAATTTTTCTTGTTGCATGTGCTAAATAAAATTGTGCCTCTTTTATGGAAAATACGCATTTGAATTAAATAAGGGTCTTTTCATTTCACACCTTTTCAAACTCCTTTGTCAGACCCAAGTTTATCACTTGTCTTTTCCAACAAAATAACCTCTCTTCTTCAACAATCAAAACCCTAAAATGCCTCTACGAAAATCATCACGATTGGTATCTAAATTTTTTTCATCAAAGAAACAATAACCATCCGAGGCGAAACCTCAAGCTGTGAGGAAGTTTTTCCTGCTCTCACACAAGATGAAAAAACACGAGAAGTTCGAACAAAGAACATACATGATGATAATGAACAACAAAAAGATGATACAGAAAAATCCAAGAAGGAATCAAATACAAACAAGAAAGAAAATAAGAAGAAAAAAGGTTCCAAAAGAAAGGAACTCGAACCTAATACAAAGTCAGAGGGAAACCTCAGAGGGTTTCGTAAAGAAAAAGGGGGCTAAGCAAAAGAAATTTTCTTCACCTTCAACCACTAAAACAACATCTATCGAGAAGAGAAAAAGTTCCACAAGCAAGGTATTATAATGTGCATACATTGATTTCAAATTTTTTGAATTAAATGGTTTTTATTAGGATTTTTGGTTGAATAGAATAGGATGTAAAAATCCATGCAATGTAACTAATTTGATTGATGGAGACTTAGTCAAAGAGTTTTATGATAATCTAATATGGTTGGAGGGTTTTATCTTAAAATCAAAATTTCTTGGAAAGACTATCAAGATTAGTAGGAAAGATTTAATAGACTGTTTTAAAATGAAGGATGAAAGTGATGATGAAAGATTCATGAATATTCAAAGAAATGATCTTTTGAAAGAAATCAATGATTGAATAGGAGAATTTGTTGAAAAGGATATCTTTTCTACTGATTTTGAATTGTTGATTCGGTTATGGCATAAAATACTCGTGGACTGTATTTTACCCAAGAATGGCAGTTCCACCACTACTTCAAAGGAGGAAGCTCTTGTAATCTTGGTAATTAAGAAAAAGATGAAAATTGATATGCCTAGTATGATGCTGAAGCATATGTGGAGAACTCAAGCAAGCAAACCCTATGGTAATTTGCTTACGAAACTTTTTAGATTCAAGAAAATTCATTTACCCAAGCATATTAGAGTACCAATTGGTTTAAAAAGAATCGGAGAAGTCAATTTGAAATGGATGAACATTTTTGTGAAGGACAAATTTTAGTTTACTAGGGACGTAACTTGGTATAGGCATTCTAAGTTTAACAAATTTAAATTTGATTGGAAGAAAATAAAGGCATTAGCTAAGGGGGAGGAACTTCTTGCTCTAAAGAGTGAATCAGAGCATGAAAACTCTGATAAAATTGAGAAAAACCCCCTTTAGAAGACCTGGAAAGGAAGCAATGAAACCAAAGAAGAAAGAAAAATATGAGATTAGGTTTGGTGGAAAATATGTGATCAATGAAGGAATAAGACAGGTTAAGACTGATTCAGAAAGTGTACCAGTTAGACCTCTTAGTGAAACATCCAAACCAGGTTTCGAATTTGATATTGTTGATTTTATTGAGAAGAAATTTCATGATATGAAAAAGGATTTAATAGACTCTATGCTCTATGCTTTTAAGATCTTCAAGGAAGTTCATTACCCAGAGGACTTTTTTGCACTAACTGGACCAAGTGGTACTCTTGAATCTAGTCATACTCTTCACGCTGAATCTGAGCAGGCTGATGGTCATCACATACCTGTTTCTTCTTCAACTCAAGTTTCAGAGGGCTTATAGCTCATTCCCTTTACTTAAACCCCTGTTTTCCCACAACAAATGAACTAGCAGAAGTTATTATCTCTGTCCTGACCTTTCTTTAACAATGAAACATTATCTCTCTTCAACCTAGACACACTTTCCCACAGCGCAAAAAGATGAAAGCCCGAAAGTCTATGAAGCCTATAGAGTTTAAGACGGATTAATCTTTTTAATGTTCTGTTTTGTGGACTGTTTTTACTTCTGTTCTCTAAAAATGTTATGTAGACTTTGCTAATTCCTCAGTTTCTATATTTGAATTTTATCACATTTTTCAATTTTATTGTTAGTATTACTTCTTTTAATGTATGATCCTAATAAAAAAAGGGGGAGAAAAATAAACAAACTACATGACATGTACATGATATGAATATTTGAATTGGACTTACATTTTCATAAAAACAATTATTTTGTTTACAAGGGTTTTGTTATCATCAAAAAGGGGGAGAATGTCAGTTTTTCTCAATATAAGTTTTGATAATAACAAAAAGTTTTTTTATTATTAGCAAAGTTACTAAGTGTGCAGAGTTTAATCTATTAAATATATGTACAAATGAGTATGATTAAAGTTTATGGAAGTATTTTTAAAAAGAAAGATTCAATTCAGAAAGTAACTCAGAAGGTAAACATGCTACCTGTCACGAAGACAGTAAGACTTAGAATGTAACTTACAGAGTAGATCTACTATACGAAAAAATTTGCAGATTTACAAACAAAACATGGGAAATCAAATTTTATTTGACTCTTTAGGGATTTGAAGACCCAACTCCAATGTTGAATATATTTGGATAATACATTCAAATATGTTCCACAAAGTTGGTTCAAATATCCAGGGGATTCAAGTTTTTATTGGATTAAAGTTTTATTTTTGAATATTTAAGATTTGACAATAAGTTCATCTAAAGTTCGATTTTTTTTTCAAGACATGTTCAAAATTTGACTCAGATTTGTCATGAAAAAAGTTTATTTGATAAAGATATTTATTTATGAGATGCTAAGGACATGTTTTCTATAGCAAAAGAAATTGAAATTTAAAGATGATTTATTTTACCAAAATTTGGTCCTATTTTTAAGGGATGCTGATACGATACTATCAGAGGATGTTTTCCTAGATAAGGTTTACAACGTTTAAAATTTTTAAGACTCATTAACAACCAGCTACCTTATCCTATTATTATCCGTTGGAAGACCAGATCAAGAAGGAGGAAAATCTGGAACAAAGCTTATCCTGAACATCCAAAACACTCTCAAGATAACTGTTGGAGATATGGAAAAAAATATTAGCAGGAGTTCAAGAAAAATATACATACTTTCATGAAAAACATATAATCGAATTCTTACAATGAAATTCTTAGCTCACATTTTGTGCTAATCACTGTTATTCAAATTATTCTTTATTATACTGAATTTGAGAGGATACTTTATTCTTTATTCCTCATTTGATTTTGATTAGTTGTGTGAGATTGTAGAAGAGTGAGAGTAACATACCTTTATCTGTAGATCAGTAAATAGCTTCAATGAAGATAGATAGGCTGAGCAGAGTAATTGAAGTCTATTGTGTTTGGATAAGTTTGTACTCTCATTTCTTTTAGATATAGTGGAATATACCGATATGAAATATCAGGTCCCCAACTAGGAGCCGGAAGAGAGGACTTATGCTTAAGATGGAACCTCTATAAATCGATTTTGCACTCTTCTTTTTCTTTATCTTTTTTAATTTTGTGTATATTTAGTTATTTGTTTCTAATGCACAATGAACTGAGAGACTAAATCAGAGAGTAACTAGAAACTAAACTTTTAACCAATTGCTTAACTCTTTGTAGACTTAATTGAACCTGAGTTTATTTAAAATAAAATTAATATTATCCATATTTGTGATCAAGTTTGATTGTTTACAAGTGAGTTTATAAGCCACTATAGTTTGATTAACTAAGTAGTGTCACTTTGGTTATTTTTGTTTGATTTTTGAAAAAGATAAATTTTTATTAAATAACCAATTCACCCCTCCTCTTGGTTATTCTTTTAGGACCAACAGTAGTGATAATTTCTGGGGACAACATTGCAAAATGATTGATTTTTAGCTCTTAATGTTGCACCAACATTTGATTATGATGAATTTATATTGAATAATAATCCTTGAATTTTGCTTTGTTTTCAAGTTCATATTTCTAATAGAGTGTAGGCTTCATTGTAGTATTGTGCTTTTACATGTTAGTGATGATAGGTCTCCTTTCTGCATAAATTGAAAGGATCTCATCCAACAAGACAACTATGAACTTTGGCTTATTGAGTGGTTTTGTTAGATATTTGAGTGTTGTATTAATTATCAATCATCAATCTAAAACTCATTTAATAAAAACCTATTTGCTTGAATGTAATAAATGGTGAATAAAATAACTTTCTTTTTTCTAGAATGAAGATGGCTAATTTTCATTATAGATATAATTGTTAAAATCGCGATTCAAATATACGATTCTACGAATTTATAATTTTATATGTTTTTTCTTAATCAAAATGGATTCAAAATATAAAAATAAATAAATAAATATCAGCAAAAAAGAATAGGAAATAATGAAATTGCAAAATAGAAAAAGAGTAGACTTGGATGAAGCCAAATTAAAAACAAAAGAGAATATAAAATAAAAATTAGAAAAAGAAAAAAATAAAATATTCAATGAATAAGAAACTGCTTTTAAGTAAATAGGTTGAAATGCAAGTTATAAATAAATATATTGAAAGAAAAAAGAGAATTAGAAAAAAAAGTGTAAATATATATACATATATGAATACAATAGGAAAAAAGGGTAGGAAAGAAAGAAAATAAAATAATAAAAGTTAAATACAATTTTAGTACAAATAGGCTTTTTGTAAGTTTAATAGTTTATAGGTTGGGTTGGGCTGTTTTTGAGATTTAAATTTGCTTTTAGGATCATTTCATCTCGGCCCTTTTTATTTAGGTTATTTGGTTGTGCATATTTGTTTAAATTAGTGTTAGTACAATATAAAATCCAGAAATGAGCTCACAGAGATCAAGGTACTCAAAGAGTAGAAGAATTTGAAAAGGATGGAAATTTTCTACTGCAATTCATTAGACAAATTGCCAAATATTTCTCTATTTAGAAGCTTAAAAGAAGTGCATATCAATAGACCGAGAGGCTCACAGAGCAGAAAATTTTATTCAATTTGTGGAGAAATTTTCAACCTTTTTTGGATTCTCTCAATAGCTAAATTAATTGGACTACTAAACAGGATATATTTTTTCAATTTGTAGGAGAGATTTGTTCATTGATGGGAAACACCTGCGCCATATCATCAATGAAAGTTAGGTGTACTCTCTTTTCCTTACATATTGATTCATTATTACACTAAAATCCTAACAATTCTTGCATGTTTTCAACAAGTAATTTTAAGTCCTTTATTTTTGTCCTGAAATCCATTTAAACCATATGTTTATGTTTTTTTAATTATCTAAGTTGCTCCCTTAGTGCTTCCATGATTTATGATGATAAACATTGGGACTTACATCCTAAGATGATGTAAATACAGAGAACTTGAACCGCTCACCAAAAGCATACAGTGCTTAATTGTAATTACTCACAAACAAAGATGACATATATTCACTCGAAACAGAGAGAACATGTTTAAATTTTCACACACAAAAAAAAAAAAAAAAAAAAAAAATTATGGAAGAGATCTATTTTACTAATTAGTGAAATTATCCACAATTAGCGAATCTTGATTGGGTTGATAAAGTTTAGAAAATGTAAAACTCAACTTTGATGTGGTCATGGTTTATAAGGATATCATAATAGAGATATTGATTTTTAGTTCTCATTGTTAGGCCAACATTTGCTTATCATAATGTTTCAGAACTAAGAGTTTCTTTTTTTTTTTCGGTTATTTTTTGCCGTTGATCTCTTTCTAGTTATTCTTGTGAAATTCTGCTCTGTTTGTCAATTCATTTTGCTAATAATGTTCTGCTCGTACCTGTGCTTGTTGTATAGGTACCAGTTACCCGCTTAGATTTTTTTAACTAGGAATGATAATAGTTATGACTCCTAACTATTTTATAATGTATCAAGTCGCAAGTTGCATGGTTAGATGAGTACAATTCAATATGTTCCGTCTCTTTGTTTCCGTGTTTTAACTGGTACCTCTTGTATGATTACTCCAATTTCACAAACGTTAGTTAATTTTACGCAACTATTATTTTAAAATAAACTTTTATAGAAATCATCGATCAAGTCACAAATGTGTGGTTTGGTGTAAGTGGATTGCTATTTGTTATTTTCTATTTAATTGTATACTGGAAGAGACCTACTTTTTATTCCTTAAAAAAAAAAAAAGAAAAAAAGAAAGAAAGAAAACCTCAATATAAGGTATAAAATTACTAAAAACAACAATTACATGCTATTAAGTCATGTAACTGTTTGATATTTGGTTTATAAACAATGACATAATTTAGTTAAATCTTGACATGTAATATGCTTTGTCAACAATGCTCTTAATTTCACGAATTGTAAACTGCGGAACATTTATTTACGTGGATAGCTCATCTTTCATCAAATGGTTCCGATTCTATAGCTAGTATATACTATGTTTTCTTTCTCAAAAAATTATATCTTTCTAGGACACAGGGTAAATTATACGAAAATATGATTTACAAGGACATATGAACAAAACAGAAAGGATTTTGCTCTTAAAACGTGAAGATGGTATTTATAGGATACAAAACATATATGTGTGGGCTTAAAGTAACCTATCAATGGGCTTAAATTAGGCCCAATGATGAAATGTTAACTAGAAAGTATCCAATCAATGAAGGACTTGACACATAGTCTACCAATGTATCAACACAACCGGCTTTTATAACTATAAGAAATTTTGGTTTTAGACACAAAATATTCTTTCTCTAGAAATGAAAAATATATCTCTGAAGACTTTTAGAGACAGGTTTTCCATCGCTACTTCTTTTAAAGATAGATTTATTGTCCGTCGTAAATTTGCAACAGAATTTCGATCACAAATCTATCTCTGTTTTAGAATTAGTTATTATTAAATACTCAAATAGTAAATAATAAATAAATTTATTCCATCGCAAATCTATCTTTGATTCTAACATAAATTGTTTTTAAAAAATTCTTATTTGCCTCCAATTTATCCTTCCCAAGAGGTCGCCCATCATTAAATATTAGCACATTTAAAGTTGAAGTTTTCACAAGCACTAAACCAATGAACCAATTCTTATCTTTATGAACAAAGTTCCATTATTGTTTATTTAAGAGATATCACAATTTATAATATTATAACTACAAAACATTTTACATATATTTTATAATTAATTTTATTTTATAATTCCACTTTGTCTATTTATTAAGGAATTTACATTAATATTTTATTAAATTTGAAACATCCCAAACCTATACCTATGTTAGAAATTGGATTTAGATAGATTAAATGATGCTAGTAAAAATAGATAACAAATTATGATTAGGTAAATCAATGAAAATAATTTTAGTAAATAGAATTAATCTGCTAGATAATAATTAAAAGGGTGAGTAGTTGTACTTGTTGACGGCCTTGAGGAATACGACCCTATAATCTATTCCTATACTACAATTGATAGGTATACTTGCCTAGCGTTGGCTAAATTATAGGAAGAGATCATAGGATATTAATTTATCAAAACTCAATCAAGAACATAACGCGATATCACGCTTTTTGGCACCGTTGCCGGGGAACGGTCGGCAATATTAAGAAAACCTAACTATTGTTAATTTAGCTTTTTGTTTATTTACTTACTATTTTCTTATTAATTTTACTAAACTCTGATTCTTTTTTGTTTACAAGTTTATGACCTGAAGTCATCCCACTAATCTAACTGGATTTGATTTAGAACCTAAAAGGACATTGCATTAGAATTTGCAAAAAATCAGAGAGATTTAAAAAAACCATCTACTTGAGTGAGAAACATTGAAACAAAATCATCAAGTATGAACATCGGAAATGAGAATATGAACCCAAGAGGAGTTGGTGAAGTTGAGGATCATAGAATCAATCAGAATTAAGTTAGAGGAAATGGAAATAATTTGAATCAAGTGGGTGAGAATGAGAATAATCCAAAAGTTGTAGGAAATGAGGGTAATAGACCCATGTGGGAGTTGTTTATGCCCATGATTGATGGAGTTGCACCATCCATTTATGGCCTACAATTCAAACAAACAACTTTGAGTTGAAGCTTGCATTGATTCAAATGGTGCAAGTCAATCAATTTGGGGGAGGAGCTTCTGAAGATCCACATGCTCACTTGACCAACTTCCTACAAATTTGTGCTACAATAAAAAGTAATGGGGTATCAAACGATGCGATATGCTTTAAGTTATTCCTTTTTCTTTAAGGGATAAGGCGAGGAGTTAGTTAAATTCTCTACCCCCTCATTCATTAACTAATTGGGACCAAGAAGCATATAAATTTTTAGAGAAATTCTTTCCACCCAACAAGACAATTCAGTTAAGAAACAACATATTTTCATTCTATCAGTATGAAAGTAAATCATTGTATGAGGTGTAGGAAAGGTTTAAGGAACCACTTAGGAGTTGTCCTCACCATGGGATCACAATGCACGATTTGGTGAGAATCTTTTATACATCTCTTGGTGATCAATTGAAGACCATGATAGATGCTGTAGTGGGTGGTAGTTTGATGAATAAGAGTGCTCTTGAGGCATATGAGTTGATTGAAGAAATTCCTTGGAATACATTCAGTTGGCACAGTGAAAGAAATAAACCAAGACCATTAGCTGCCAAGTATGAGTCAGAAAAGGTTGTCCAACTTCAAGCACAAGTGGCATCACTTACATCTGAAATGAGTAGGATGAGATCAAGTCTGGATTCTTGGACTCAAGGTGATCCTCTTATGAGTCCAATAGGAGATTCTTATGTTCCTGAAGGCGATCTAAACATAGAAAGAGTGAATTTTATGAATGAAGTTGATAGAGGAACTAGGAATTATAATCTCTATAGTAATACTATAATCCCGGTTGGAGGAATCATCCTAACTTTTCTTAAAGCAACCAAAATATACAAAGATCAAGCTTTCCACCTGGGTTACAGAAGCCACAGCAACAACAATTACAAGCACCGCAACAATGCCTTGCTTTGCCACCATTGAGAAAGTCCAAATGTTGAAGACCTTCTAACACAGCACATCCAAATTTCTGATTCACGTCATCGAAATAATGAGGCTTCTATCCATAATTTGGAAAAGCAAATTGGCCAATTGTCAAAAATGCTTTCTAAAAGAGCTACGGGGTTATTACCAAGTAATACGAAGACAAATCCTAAGAAGCAAGTAAAAGCTCCTAGTGGCTGAATCAATTCCTAATGGACATCATGGTGTCAAGCTAGAGACAATAAACTAGCACGTATTTTTATTATTATTTTGTATGTTTCTTTTGTCTTAGTATTTATAGTATGCTAAGTTCTAAACTATTTTAATGTGTATAACTAATAGGTTATTACTTTAACTTTTGCATTATGGACTTTATAAAAGTAGACCCTTGATGTACTCTTTTTCCTAGATCCATCTATATATATATATATATATATTTATAAAATTTCATGCAAAACGAATCGTACCCAACTTCACAGACAGCACATAGCAGAGCGATCGAAATCACATCCCCTGTTCACCCATGATATGGTTCCCAGAATGTCATTTATTTTGAAATGCCTTGGGATGGACAGTGCCGGAATGAAGTGAATGAAATGGCCAATTATGTTTTAGAATCACATCACATCAATTAGGGAAGTCCAGTTCTCTTTTGTTACTTTATGTGTTTTTGTGATATGAGTGAGACATTAAGGACAGTGTTTTTTTTTTTTTTTCTAAGGGTGGGGAAAGGAATACATAAAGTAATTGAAACATTGCTTTTATATTGAAGTTTCCCTCATTTAAGCATGTTTAGAAAAAAAATTTATTGTTGGTGCAAAAATTTCAAATTTTGAAAAAAAAAAAAAACTTGATGTCTCTTGCATTAACAAACTAAGTGACTATTGTTGACTGTTGAACTAGGTTCTTACTTGCTTTTGCATTTTGGTTAATATGTTAGAATTGCATGATGAAATCTAAGTGTTGTAGTTTTACTTGTTATTTAACTAGGAATTCATATGTTAAGATTAGCACAAGGTTCTTAGTAAAGGTTAGTTAATCAATTTCTAAAATTTGACTAAGTGTATGGGTTTTATTCAATTTTCTTGAAGGTTGTATTCTTTGCATGATAGAAGTCCAATTGAAGTTAGTAATCTATAATCCCCTTGTATTCATGTAAAAAAAACAAAAAAAAAAAGAGAACAATAAGTTAAGTATGTGGAGATTCGATGGGGTTCCTTTAAAACCTGGCCACGTAAGGTCATCTGGCCTGGGATCAACCAATCGATGAAACTTACTTAACAAAAGAACTACAAGTTCAGTGAGTCTTATAACTCGAGTCATTAAGCCTGCGGTATGCCTCTTAGGGGGAATAACATTTGTTAACTTAGGTGATGAGCCTAAGATTATCGACTAAAAGCTTGCTATATGGATTGCAAGTCTCCTAAAAACTGAACAACTAAAAACATATATGAAATAACAAGGGAAAATAAAAAAAAATGTATGGACTTTTGTTTGAGCTTATATCAACTGTAAAGATGATTGAGATTGCTTATTCTCTTATGTTAAGAGGATAGAATTGGCTAATTGTCTTTTACTTAGTGATCTTGTATATGATTTCTTTTTTCAATTTTTGAAGGCTTATTTAAATGATGAGGGTAAAGGCTACATTACTCAAATTAACCTTGGAATTCTAGCAAGATCAACTAAAGTGCATGCCATCATTAGTAGAATAGGACAACAATGCATCTAATGTGTGAAGTAACTTAATGGAATTTGCTCAATCAATAAGAGATACATGGATTTTTAACAATTGCACCATTGTTAATTTACTTTCCTAACACTGAATGTAAATATTCTTTCAATCCTTTTTATCAGCTTGTTTGCTTGAGGGTAAGCAAAGCTTAAGTATGGGGCTATTTGATAGACATAAGTTAGCTATGAATTTTTTAATGGCTATTTTAAGTAAAATTTAGGACTTGAGTTATGTTTTCATTTAAGAATTGATACTTAGATTAACAATATTTTCAATTTAGGTGACTTTTAATCATAACAACATATTTTGGAGTAAAATGGACACAAATCATGTGCGAGATAGGAGGAAAACAGCACCCATAGAAGCAATCACGCCCTCTTGGTTGCCCATGATAGAGAATAATGAAGATCAGAAGCAATCACACCCCATTGCAAAGGTGATACATAGCAGAGGGACTTGTATACTACCCCTCTGGTCGCCTGTGATTCACTCATCAAGAGGCAAAACAACATCCCAGTAAAGATCACACCTGTGTCACCCGTGCAAATGAAATTAGAGTGCACAACATACTTCCCAAACGATATCACGCCTTTTTGGTCGCCCATGATCAAAAGTGAGGAGGAAGAAATTCAATCACAAAACTAATTCAGCTCCTTTGGGTGCCTATGATTTGAAGAAATAATAAAGAACAGCAAGAATCCCAGCCTTTTGGTCTCCTATGATTTGATGAAAGATGGGAAAAACTTCGACCACAGCAAGGATCACTCCCCTTTGGTCGCCCGTGATGAATTATCTACAAGACAACGATTTTAATTTCCTTTCATTTAAGTGATACATCGTTTTGACAAAAGACACAATTATTCATCCAAGTGTTGTACTATTTGACCCGAATATCTAAGGAGTTTAAAAGATAGGAGACATCCATTGAGATATATATATACATATAATATATATATAGATTTTCATATTCTAGACAATAATTTACGCACCTGTTCATAGTTTTTACATACTTGTTCATAGTTTAGGAAGTAATTGTTGTAATTGTTCATGTTGAGAAAGTGTTGTAATATGTTCCCTTTCAAAAGAAACTTGAGAGAGAGACTACTGGAATCAAGTATTCATGTTTTGTAGCAACATCTTCATAGTTGTAATTAACAAAAGGGATTTCTTCTTTTTCCTATTCATAATATATTCTATTGTAATTATGTCTTTTCTGGAGTTTGTGTTTATATTCCATCATGTGTGAGTAATTGTTAGGACTCGTGTAATTATAGGGTAGCAAATATTCCTAGGGATGCAACCGGGGAGGGTCGTTATAGGGTACCGCCCGCCGCCCGCCCATCTAAAAACCCTATAGGGTTTAAGGTTGGGTTTTGGGTTATACTCATAACCCATTGGGAAAATCCAACCGGTATAATTTAAAAAAATTAAAAATTTTAGTTTAAGGAATCTACTTGTTCATTAGTTGAATGATGCTTTTCACATAATCATTTTGTCATTCATGTATTGAGTCACATTATAGGACATAAATAAGTCTATTTATTCTCATGAGTAAGGATAATTGATTGATTTTTCTTTTTTTTTTAATTATTTTTCCCAGCATGTACAATTAGTAGTATCGGTTTCCTATAATCGGGTCGGGTCGGGTTCTAGGACAGAATGACCCGTCCCAGACCCAGCCCATTTACATCCCTAGATATTCCAATGAACTGAATGTTTAATGTTGTATGATTTCCTAATCTCTATAGTGTATTAACGTATTCTAATTCTAAGTAGTGCACGACTTAGGATTAGATGTGATTGAGAAATCTACCAGTGGAATAGATCTAAGCTATAGAGAAAGATTTCCCATGATGTCTAAAGATAGGGTTGTGGAATTTTCTGCATGTAATTGAATAACTATTGAGGATCATGATTGTATGCAAATTTAGTCGGCTATTAACTAGGAAGAGATTCCAGTAGACATGGCTAGAATTAAGGTTCAATAGACTCGACAGGTATATTGAACTAGTAATTGGGAATCCCACAGTTAAGAATGATTCAACAACTAGTAAGATTGTAGTACATGTTAACTAATTAGTGAAGCGAGTCTAAATTGTTATTAGTTAAATTAAATTTACTTGTTAATTCATGTTATAATATAGTTTTAGTCGAGAATTATTTAAGCATTTAATATTAAATCTTGATTTGAATTAATCTGCTAGATAATAATTAAGAGGGTGAGTAGTAGTACTTGTTGACGGCCTCGATGAATACGACGCTGTAATCTATTCTTATACTACAATTGATAGATACACTTGCCTAGCATTGACCAAATTATAGGAAGAGATCATGGGATATTAATTTATTAAAACTTAGTCATGAACATAACGTGATATCAATATGTTGTTTTTATGATGTTATAATAAAAGTAGGATGTGTAAAAACTGATAAAATGATGTAAAAGAAGCAAAGGATTCTCGTGACAGGGGAAACAAAGTGCACTACTGGTGTACATGGATCACGTATATCTACCTGTGACTCCACAACAGCAAAACTCTATATACACTACTAGTATACATAGGTCGTGTATATCTACTTCTGACTCCACGGTAGCAAAACTCTATATACATTATTGGTGCACACAGGTCATGCATATCTATTCGTGAGTCCATAGTAGGAAAACTCTATATACACTATTGATGTACACGGGTCGTGTATATTCCCTTGCAGCAATATGTTTTTCAAATTGATCATATTTTTTTCATCCAAACTTAGATTAAGGTGATTTAAAATGCAACAGAAAGCTTGAAAAGAGATCTACAACTCTTATGTTTTAAGTTTTTGAAAATTCTACAAGTATCAAAGCCAAAATTTTATTTCTTTCTAGCTGCTATGTATCCCAACAAAGTTAAAAACTTGTTTTACTAATTAAATGTATGTAGTTACGTATAAAATGAACTTAGTTCATAATCAAAGTTCAACTTAGCTTAATAAACTTCAATGAGCTAAAATGAATTAGATTGATTAAGTTTAATCAACTTAGCTTAGTAATTGGATTAAATGATCAACTCTAATCAATTTGGTTAAGATTAAGTTAAAATAGGTTTAATAGCTAATAAATGGATTAGAATGATATGTTAGGATAAACCTTAAATAATATGGGGAATATGTTGTTTCAAATGCTTGTTTGCTTTAGATGTGAATGTTTTGGATATAAATTATTATATAAACAAAGTGAAAATAAATATTTTGACAGATAAAGGAAAATTGTCCGTATTTTGTTAGGGTGATATTTGCAACCATAGTAGGGTTCTTATGTAGTATATGATCAAATAGGGTTTTAATAAAAGTTTGAGATAAGTGAATAATGAGTAAAATTTCTTATATGAGTTTAATTCTTGAATCTACAGATATAGATACTTGATTTATTTTCTGAAATGAATTCTGGCTCATCTTCTGTTTCTATTGGATTCTAAATTAATAAGGTATGCAGTAACTTACGTATTGTATGTTAGAATGAGCATAGTAAATTGAATTAAGAACTTAAGGACGGCTTTAATAATACAGTGTTGATTGTGCTTGTGCCGTTGAATCCGGCCTGGGGAGCGGCAACTTTGTATAAGTTGACAGGATAGTTTAGGCGCTTAGGCCACCCCCATCATAGTGCCATGACATTTGTAGGTGGCTCAGCGAGTAGTCGATGGGACAAACGATATCGATGTGATGTTAATCTTGCTTGATGAGAAGTAATATATTAGGGTTAACGTTTATGAGAGTAGTTGAACCCTTTTATATTATGGACTAAGATGAGTAGGGTGCGTATAATGGTTGTGAACCCTAAATGAGGCTTTTATTCTTTTTCGATTATATCATCTAGGAGATATAAGTATTCAGACTGCTTATATCAACCCTCTGAGCATCGTATGGTTACTCAAGAAGTCCAAATTCCTAATGGCTTATTTCGGAGTGTGAGCACTTTTAGGATGTTTGATTTACTTTAAATGGGAGATAATAACTGGTTGTTTGTTACATTGCATTTATCTAGGCTTGTGTGCCATTCTGCACGTGCCTGTGTTACTGTATACTGAGCTTCGGCTCATTATTATTGTTGTTCTTTTTTCAAGTGTTATGTTGATGATTAGATGATGATGATGTTGATATTGATGAAGATGATGATGTTTTAGGTGATGATGATGTTGTCTCGGGTTTTGGGTAATGAATCAGGAAGAGTTTGTTGGAAAGTGAAGTGGGTTAGGGCCATGGCTGGATTTTTATTTTGATTTTGTTTTGTTTTGTTAGAAGAGCTGTATTTATTTTCTAAAAAATGTATTATTTTTCTTTAAGGAGCTAGTTATGAAGCCTATATGTTTGTAATAATCTTTTAAAGCTTTGTTTTTGTAAACTTTTTGTTTTACTGCTGCCAAATCCAGTTATCTTAAAAATCTAATTAAATGATTTCAGTAATCTAAAATCAGCTAGCAATATTCAAAATAAATTTATCATTCTAGGAAGCCTGAGCGTATAATATTTATATATACAAAAAATATTTATACGTGGTGGTAATGCCTTAATTAAAATTATGGCGTTGCAAAAATAATATATAATATTTATATATACAAAAATAATTATTGTAAATTATATATTTATTATGAATATATAATTTTTTAGAAGTATATTATAATTTTTCCAAATATGGTATTATTATTAAAAAAATATATTCTATTATGTATATATGAATATTATATATATTTAATGATATATATAATCATTTTTCTTCTTACATTATTTATTTTATATTTTATATTAACTAAATAAATTATATATGTTTAAGTATTATGTTTATTATTTATATCATTTTTTTATTACACTGAATAAATTATGTAAAACTTATAAATATATAAATTTTATTAGATATATATAATAAATATATTATAAAAAATATAAAAATCTATTTTTCATTAATATATTAATAAAATAATAATATAAAATATCAATTTAAATATATTTAGATTTAACTAATTATTTTATATTGTACATTTTACTATTTAAATGTACAATATTTTTACATACTATATTTTTTGGGAAAATATGTTATTATATTTTAAATATATAAAGTAGGTAAATATAAATTATATAAGATATATAGAGCAAATTTTTTGCATATATTCAATAGCTTATGAATACTTATAATAAAAAATATATAATAAAAACATTATAAATAATATGAATATATATTTTTATTAATATAGTTTTTAAAATAAGATAAAATATTTATGTATGGATGTATATACAAAGTTTACATTTTATAGTAGCTATTTTATTTTACATATTTTTTTATTGAAATATACTTTATTTTTAGGTAGCATTTTATGATATTATATAATAACATATTATATTATTGTTTCACATTATTTTATCAAGTTGTATATTTTAATTTTTTTATATAAGAGGTTATTATGTAAAAGAATATATAATAGATGTAAATAATAACTTATGGAATGTATAAATGTTTATAACGAACTTATTTTAACTACTATTTATTGTTTACACTTTATAATATATAAATATGTAATATATTGATAAATATATAATATAAAATATATAGTATTAATTGTAAATGACATATGATTATACATATTATATTTATTATATAATAATATTAATTTACAAATATAATATAAGTCAATATTATATGTTACACATTTATATATATATATATATATTATATTTTATATGTATAATTGAAACTATGTTTTAAACATAATTATTTATATATACGTATATACAATAATTTATTTTAGAGACATATTTGCAACAGAATTTGAAAAAAAATATAAATTGGCGTTAATATAATTTATTTCCCACTAAAATCAGAGACAAATTTGCAATGGAAAAGGGTCCATCACAAATCAAATAGTAATCCATTGCAAATTTCATCATAATTTATGTTATTACAAATCCGTCGCAAATCTGTCACTAATTCATTTTTTTTTTTTTTTTTAGAAACGAAAATTTTCCATCTCCAAAGGCTAGTTTCTAGTAGTGTATGAACTTAATTTGTAACGACCTAGAACTCCGCTAACCAAGGTAATGTCCACTTTGACGAAATGTTGCACGGTTTAATCCTTGGTGCTACCTACTTCTTAGGAGGTTTCCCATCTTGAGATTGCTCTTCACTAAGCACGCTTAACTTCAGAGTTCTAATGAACTCCAAGACATTACACCAAAAGACGCCTTGATGACTAAAGTTCCTCCACCCTATGTTTGAGGGGCATTATACACTCCTCCACTTATAGAACTAATGTCCTCGTTAGTCTCTTTATACAGGTTCAGAACTACAGTAAGCAAGGAGGACACTAAAGGTGCTTCATACGGGCTCAAGAGATACTCCCGTTCTAAGGCACTTTGCTCTATATAGCACTTAGTTTCCCCACTTTTGGCTAATTAACTACTTTGATACCACTTGTAACAATCCAAAACTCTGCTTACCGAGATATTATTAGCTTTAGCAAGATAATACACAGTTTTATCCTTAGTGCCAACTACTTCCCAAGAGGTCACTCGTCCTAGAGTTGCTCCTCATTGAGTATACTTAACTTTAGAATTCTGATGAGCCCTAAGTCATTACACCAAAAGACGTATCGATGATTAGAGTTCCACCACTTTATATTTGGGGGATATTACATAATTCAAATCATCAATAATAAGAATGCAATGTATATAATTCGATGAGTACAGCATAAATCAAGATTGTGTTCCTATGAATGGATACTAGAATCCTAATAAATAGAATGCAATATAAGTTATCCATGAAACATAATTGTAGTAAACCTAGAAAAAAAACTCATTATTTTATTTTCTAATGGCTAGCACATTTGTCACTAAATGATGAAATGAGAGTAGATTTGCAATAACCAAAGCTTAATAGTAAGGCCTATTCATTTGAATAGATGGAGGGCGAGTTTTGATATGCTAGAAAAGTTGGAGAATTGCATGCTTCAAGTTTGTTGATGAGATTGTAGAAAAAATGCTTGTTGTTGTTTTAGTAAAGCTGTCCAAGTTTCATTACAAATAATTCAAAGGTGTATGATATCATTGAATATAGCAGCAATTTATTTTCTCTACATGCCTATGGTTGTTTCTTCTATAATATATGCAAGTAAGTTAAGCAATTAAGGAACAGCTCTCTACTCTTATATTTTATAGGCATTAAAATTAATGCTATGTTTCAATTTAAATTGTGATGACAGGTTTCTCAACCTCTTATTGGTAAAAGAAATAACTGCAAGTTAAGCTAGAAAAACTGATACTCCTTGGACATGCCTTTCTAGGGGAAGTTATTCTGGTTGTAATATTCAAACAAGAATTACATGTGCAAAAAATATAATACAACTTATGCATGTGGCTTGTAGCAACTAAGATGTTATCTTAAACAGGAAATCATTGAAGTGAAAGAGATTTCACATAGGATGGTTTTCTTCATGCATTCTCTATTTTTAAAATATTAACTTTTCTTGTTAATAATTTAAAATAACTTAAAAAGTCACTTTGTCTTCATCATATCCGCAAATGATTTTGTGGAGATATTCTAATATGGACTTGTTTACAATATCCAGCAATATTTTAATTGAAAATGATCAAATATAAGGATAGTTAAAAATAGGGCATTATTTCTCCTGTTTTCTTGTTTTGTTTGTGTTGGCTGAGTTTTTCTATTTTTGTTTCATTGATTTTATGTTATATGGCATAAAGGCGTTTTGCCAATTCCATATTTCCTATTAAGGCCTGACAAGAAGTCCTTTTAAATTGGCCACAGCTTAACTGGCTAGTGATGATATTAATCTCCAACCAGATGTCTTTTTAAATTAGACGTAATAATTAACATGATGTTGTCTTATGGTGGGCTTCAATTTTCGTGGACGTGGTTCGACCATAGCTTACAAATGGCATAGCTTCAAATATTAGCTCCAGATATCAGCACACCCCGGCTTGGTTTGATCCTAAAATTGAACTATAGATGGAATTGCAAAAACAAGGCCAGATTCTGATTACATGGAACTGGTGGTTCCAGTAGTCGATTCCAGTTCCTAAAACTGGATATATTAAACATATGTTAAAAGTCTCATCCTCTTGTAATAACTTGAACGTTTACCAACAATACTTAAATGGTATTTTTACCATCCTTAATCATGGTTTGCTTGAAGTTTCTAAAATCAAGGTACATCGAGCTAAATAAATTTTTACATGAACTATTTAATTAATCATTTGATGATTAAAATAAATATGATTTTCGGTAATATTAACATAGTTTATTTAACAAAACACCAGGCAACCATTTAAGAAATATATTCGATTAGAAACAGAGGACAAAGTTTCAATAAAGCAATCACCTTGCTAGGTTATTTGATTTGATAATGTGAATGCTACGACTACGAGTCTTCACAGGTCGTCTAGGTCTATGATTCTTCTCGACTCATCAGAACGGAAATTAAGACGAGGCAGTGGAAACGCAATCATCAAATCGTGGAAGTTGATTGCTAACTTTCGTTTTTCAGGACTACCTTTTTTTTTTTTTTTTTTTTTCCTAACGAATCTCATGAAGAGACACAAAGTTGAGATATAGTCAAAAAGTTAGCGATTGTTCACATAGGCGTGCAAAAGAGATGCATCAACATCGATAATTATTCTAAAAAACATTGACTCCTCTAATCGAACACGGCTTCTAGTCGTTTTAAAAATATTCTGACTAGAAATAGGACATTCTCCCCTGATGGCAAGGAAATTTCTATCTTGACCCATGAGGACCTAAGGCATAGACTTATGTATGAATTGAGGGATATATCATATTAGAATGAATTCACATTCTTTAGTCACTCAACATGAGCGTGATTTAACTCCTGCTCTATAGTTAATACTCACTAACAAAATAAGCATTGGATAAAAAATAGTGACAAAAGCTTATTGGTTATCTCTATTTTCCCATTTCGTATATGTACTTACTCCCTTTTGCCCGAAGTAATTTAGGAAATGCATAACTATAAAACAGATAAAATTTCAAAACGAAATAATAATAATAATAAAATTTACTTAGTGGTAGGATAACTAACTATTCTTATAGAATATATCACCTCCAGATCTAAGTTATAAAATGTTATGGTTTTTAATAATAATAATAATAATAATAATAATAAATTCACAAGCCATCTCCCCCGGTTGGGACTCGGCTCATTTTACTAAACGAGTTTCATTTTGAGTTTTAACTAGACTCTTTATCAAACGAGTTCGAGTTGAGTTGAGCTTAAGCTGAACTTTTATTACACGTCCAGTCACCCTACATCAGGTGACACCACTTCATCTACAATAATCATTATCCTTTTGCAAAGAAGGTAGATTTTTTGAATCTTAAAACCTCTATTTGAACTTCATTAGGCTTTTTCTATCTTCTCCATTGCAAGAGACAGTCTATATATTACTGAAACACAGCCATGAATATGTTACAATGGATAATATCATTATCATGGCAAGTTGAGGGAAAAAAGAGCTATTCATTTGAAGTATATAACTAGCAAAATACATCGTCTAAACTTTTGGTTATGAGTATAGTTTTGCTTTGGCACTTTGCAGTTATATAATACTTATATTAGGGGTAGTGTTAATAAGTATTGATTATTTTATTTCAACCACAACCTGTGGGGTCTAGAGTTGTTTAATGTCATTGTCCAACAGTATTATTATGCAATTATTAACACCAATAAAAAATTATGCAATTATTAACACCAATAAAAATGTGAAGGGCATATGATTTGAGAATGCATTAGAAATACTCAAGAGGGGGATGAATTGAGTATTTGCCGAAAAATTAATTTTGATAACTTTGAAAATAGCATATTAAAATTTAACCAAATTTACAACGGATAATGTAAGGACCCGCTATTACCCCTAGTTGAAATAAGCAATAGCAGTTCCCCAACCGCATATAATCTGCAGAATTATATGCAAGGTTGTCTTAAAAGGATTGTTTGATGAATTGTTCACCTAATCTTAAGGAATAAATCATTTTAATTAATAATTACTTAGTAGCTTTTCAAAACATATTAACATATATACACAACTTCAAACAAAGGCAGATCAAGCTAGATAAATACATACATATATTACATCCACAGGCTTCTTACAAGCCTTAAACAAAATAACAAAATATAAAGCTTAACAAAGCTTTACAAACATCCATTCTAACTAACTATCTAGTCTATTACAAAAAGAATGGTTCCATCCAGTCCTGGTCAAACTCTAGTCCTCATATTCCTCCAAGAAGTCCTCAAAATCGGAGCCATAACCCATGCTCGCATAGGACTCATCCAGGTCATCACCTGAAATGTTAAAAGAATGAGCCAGAGGCCCAGTACACAGCAACGAATACAAAAGCGAGATGAAGCACACAAGCTTATTCTAAATGCAATATGCAACATCCATTCAATTATTCTTTAATCTTTAATTAATCAATCAACACGGGAGTATTCAAACTCCGGACAACAGGGATCGCGAGGGACCTGAGTAACACTCGGACGCTCAGGGGGTTGATATAAGTAGTTCGGGTACTCATACCGTCCTAGATATCGTTAAGTCAAAGAGAAAAGTAGCTTCCTCCAGGGTTAATAGCCGTTACTTAGCTTTATTTATACTCAGTCCATATCATAAAATATAGTTCACCCGTTCTCATAAACGTTTGAACTAAACTATGGTACTTCCTACCAAGTTTAAATAAATTTTCACCGATCTATACCCCCGTCGACTACCCGCCGTACCACTTAATGAAAGTCATCTCAAATGACAGGAGTGGCCTAAGCGCCTAGATCTATCGTGCTCAAACTGAGCAAGGTGCCGCTCCCCGAACCAGATACCAACTTCCATCCCAAACTCATCAAACTATGAGGGGTCGCCGTTAGGTTCATACATGACCTGGCGTAGGAATTGGATTTTAACGGCATAAAACACAAGCAACAATCACATTTTAAGTTTTCTTATTATATATTTAAGTTTTATAAATCCTATCCTAACAGAGACAAGCAGGTTACTGCGTACCTGTATTAGCTCGGGAGTTAATAGGGATAATCGAAAGGGAATCAATCACTGTAAAAGAAGTAATTACAACTCACACTTAGTTCAAGTATAATCATCCAAAGAAATTCAAATAAATTATTATAACATCCTCACATAGCATTTAGATATCATATATTATCATACAATACCCAACAAATACTTAAATGACCATTTATCAAGCTTTGAACAACTTTTAGTAAACAACAATAAGTTTTAAACTTTGTTGGAAAGCGTATCAGCTGGAAAGAATTGAAATTTAAGAACTGATACTTTTGTAATTTGTAAAATCTTAAAACATGAAAGTTTTAGATCTTTTCCTTAGCTTTCCAACGCAACTTAAATCACCTCAATCGGAGATCGGATGAAAAAGTTACGGCTAAAATACAAAGAGCTGCGAAACAGGGGAAGTCTACACGACCGGGTACACGGCCCGTGTATGGAGGCCGTGTTGGGTAAAAAAAATGACCCGAGAGCAACTTTAAGAATTTCAAGGCCTACACGACCATGTACACAGGCTGTGTACACTGGAGCGAAAAAAATGGCGAAATCCCCTGTTTTCAAAATGCATTTTACACTTCTTAAAATTCTTTAAACTCATTCTAAAGTTTCCAAAACTTGTTATATGATCATCCCATCATTCAAACAACACCAAACACCTCCAAAACTTCATCAACTCCAAATCACTATTCATCATCTTCTTCAATATTAGGTCATCCAACCACATGCATTCACCAACACTTCCAACACTTCAAAACTCGTCCTAAGCACATAAAACTAACCAATCTAGTCCTATTACACTTCATATAATATCCATACCACATGAGTCACGAATTCATAAACAAAATATCATCAAGAACACATATAAGCATGAAAATGAAAAATTGAGAACACACTTACCACTTGGACTTCTATGCTCGGTTTAAGGACTCTAGATCAAGCTTTTGATGGTGAGAATTGTAGAAAATCAAACTTCAACTTAGGGGTCACCTTGGGAGCTCTTTTGATGAAGAGAGGAATGAGTTTAGGGCAAATGGAGGGTTTTTGGCTTGGTCTGAAATTTTTGGCCGAATTTTTGAAGTTAAAAAGTTTAAACTTATCCTAAGTTGACTTTAAGGGCATAAGGGCATTAAAGGCTTAATGACTTTGTTTTGGGTTAATTAATATTTTGTCTTAAGGCACATAATGGGGTTTAATGGCTAAGTTTTTAGCCTATTTTTTTTTCTACTACTTAAGGATATTTATATATACATTCCACTTAGTCTAAGCACAAATAACACACTTTAAGGCATATTAATATTTTACAAACTCAATAAATAATTAATCTAACATATTTAAATAATTCTACACTTTCACATCATAATACTCATCAAAATTAAATTAACCATCAACATATATTTATCATGCATAATTCAACAATTCATTCATAAAACAAAATTAGGAATTTCTTGGCTATTTCATTCTCCCCTCCTTCAAAAAGTTTCGTCCTCGAAACTTATCATACCTTAATCATTGCTCAAACAACTCGGGATACTTCTGTCTCATCTCATCTTCGGGTTCCCAAGTCGCCTCTCTTTCGCTTTGACCCGACCACAAAACTTTGACAAAAGGAATTACTTTCTTTCTCAATACCTTATCAATCTTGTCAAGATCTTAATAGGTTTCTCAATTGTGCTTAGGTCGGGTTGAATCTCGGGTTGATGAGTAGAGACGATAGCTTCAGGATCCGATACACACTTTCTGAGCTGTGACACATGAAACACATCATGAACTTCGGACAAATTCGGGGGTAAAGCTAGTCGATAAGCTAATGGCCCGATTCTTTCCAAAACTTCATATGGACCTATATATCTTGGATTCAACTTTCCTTTAACCCCAAATCTAATCACTCCTTTTGTTGGTGAGATCTTAAGGAATACATGGTCACCAACTTCGAATTCCAATGGTCTTCTCCTCATGTCAGCATAGCTCTTATACCGATCTTGAGCCGTCTTCATTCTCTGCTTAATCACTCGGATCTTGTCAACCGCTTGCTGTACTAACTCAGGACCCAAAACTGTTCTTTCACCAACTTCATCCCAATGTATTGGGGATCTGCACTTCCTACCATACAGTGCTTCATAAGGCGCCATCTGAATCGTTGCTTGGAAGCTATTGTTGTAAGAAAACTCTATGAGTGGCAAATATGTATCCCATCTATTGCCAAAGTCTAAGGCACATGCTCTTAACATATCTTCCAAGATCTGGATCGTTCTTTCAGATTGCCCGTCTGTCTGAGGATGAAATGCCGTGCTAAACTGAAGCTGTGTACCCAAAGCAGTATGTAGACTCTTCCAAAATCTGCTGACAAAGCGTGAATCCCTATCTGAAGTGATCGTCTTTGGAATACCATGCAATCTCACTATCTCTTTGATATAGGTATGTGCTATCTTCTCCAATGATTCTCCAACTCTTAATGGTATGAAATGAGCCGACTTTGTCAATCTATCCACGATAACCCAAACAACTTCATACTTGGTTATGGTTTTGGGTAAAGCCGATACAAAATCCATGGTAATGTCTTCCCATTTCCATTCAGGCACTGACAAAGGTTGAAGTTCTCCTCCGGGCCGTTGATGTTCAATCTTTACTTGTTGACAAACCATACACTTAGAGACATATTGAGCTACATCCCTCTTTAAACCTTCCCACCAATAATTTCTTTTTAGATCCTTATACATTTTTGTACTTCCGGGGTGAATCGAATATGGAGAGGAATGGGCTTCCTTCATGACTTCTTCTCTTAACCCACATGGCACAAATAGTCGATTCCCATATCTCACAACACCATCCATATCAATCCTTAATTCTTTCCTTTTCCCAATCCTTATAGAATCCTTTATTCCTTTGGTTTCATCGTCTTCCTCTTGAGCTTGTTTAATTCTATCCAGAATTGTTGGTTGCAAAGACAGTTGAGCTAACATCACATCTACTTGCTCCACAGTGACTTCAAGATCTAGCTTCATGAACTCTATCTGGATCTCCTTTTGGCTAGAAAGCAAAGTAGCAATGTCTTCATGTTTCTTTCTACTAAGCGCATCCGCTACTACATTAGCTTTCCCGGGATGGTAGAGGATCTCCACGTCATAATCCTTAAGTAGTTCAAGCCATCTTCTCTGTCTCATATTGAGTTCTTTCTGTGTGAAGATGTACTTTAAACTCTTGTGGTCCGTATAGATCTTACACTTCTCTCCAAACAAATAATGTCTCCACAATTTCAGTGCAAGTATAACAGCTGCTAACTCTAAATCGTGTACTGGATAATTCTTTTCATGTGGTTTCAACTGTCTGGAAGCATAAGCTATAACTCTCCCGTCTTGCATAAGCACACAACCGAGTCCTTGAATAGATGCATCACTGAAGACTATGAATTCCTTTCCATGGACTGGTAGCGCCAAGATAGGAGCCGATATCAATCTCTCCTTCAACTCTTCAAAGCTCTTCTCACATCTATCATCCCATTCAAACCTAACATTCTTTCGGGTCAATCGGGTTAATGGAGATGCAATCTTTGAGAATCCTTCCACAAATCTTCGATAATATCCAGCTAATCCAAGAAAGCTTCTGATTTCACTCACTGTTGTAGGCCTTGTCCACTTGAGAATCGCCTCAATCTTCGTTGGATCAACTGAGACTCCTTCTTTTGAAATAATATGTCCAAGAAAAGATATCTCCTCTAACCAAAACTGACACTTGTTAAACTTGGCATATAGTTTCTTCTCTCGAAGCCTTTGTAACACAAGTCTCAAATGCTCTTGATGCTCTTCTTTGCTTCGGGAATAGATCAAGATATCGTCAATGAAGACTATGACAAATGAATCCAAATAATCCTTGAAGACTCTATTCATCAAGTCCATAAATGCAGCTGGTGCATTGGTTAACCCGAAAGGCATCACTAAAAATTCGAAGTGTCCATATCTGGTTCTGAAAGCTGTCTTCTGAATGTCTTGAGATTTAATCTTAAGCTGATAGTATCCTGATCTCAAGTCGATCTTAGAAAACACAGTTGCTCCCTTCAATTGATCAAACAGATCGTCAATCCGTGGCAAAGGATACTTATTCTTTATAGTAACCCGGTTCAATTCTCTGTAGTCAATACACATACGCAAACTCTCATCCTTCTTCTTGACAAAAAGCACTGGAGCACCCCACGGGGATATGCTTGGTCTAATAAAACCCAAGTCTTGCAACTCTTGTAACTGTATCTTCAACTCCTTCAACTCTGCTGGAGCCATTCTATATGGAGCTTTAGAGATAGGTACTGTTCCAGGCAATATTTCGATTCCAAACTCTATCTCTATCAGGTGGTAATCCAGGTAACTTCTCAGGAAATACATCCACAAACCCATTCACAACTGGCACCATGTTGATATCTACTTCCTCCATACTCATAGCTGCTATAACCGGTTTCTCCCACAACTCCATGAACTTCATACTCTTAGGTCTTAACCTCTCTAACATATATGAAAACCTTCCTTCATCCAAATCAAAACTCAACTCCGCTCTACTACAATCGATAGTGACCTTATAATGATTTAGCCAATTCATTCCCAATATTACATCAAAATCAGATAAAGGTAACACATCATATCAATAGGCATGCTCACATCAGAAATCATCACATTCACATTCTTACACACACATGGATGCCTATTTTCAATCACTAACGGAGTAGTTACACACATAACACGATCACTCAACACTTCAGAAGCAAGATTACAATCGTTCATGAAATTCTCAGAAATACATGCATGAGTCGCCCCTGTATCAATCAACACATAAGCATTCCTATCACACACATTCAGAATACCTGCCAAGGTGTCTACTGCAGGCGTATCTTCAACTTGCTGTAGGGTGAAAACTCTAGCATTTGTCTTCCCTTTTTCTACATTCATTCCCTTTTTAACATCAGGTCGATCTTTGCAATTGGAAATATGATGCCCTCTTTGCTTACAATAAGCACAAAACACTGGTGGTAGCTTGGGATTCTGACACTCTGTGTATTTATGCCCAACTTGACCACATGAGAAGCACGCTCCGGGAGTCCACTTACAAGTTGTCTCTTCATGAGGACCATAGCATCTAGGGCATTTCTTCTCAAACACTGGTGTAGAAGCCTTAGATGTTGACTTCTGACCTCCTTGTTTTCCCAGGTAAGGTCTCTTTCCTCGGTTTTGATAATAGCCTCCTTTGCTAACACCTTGATAACCGCCATAAGATGTGGCTGGAGCAGGTCTCTTCCCCATGAAAGCAGCTCTTCGGGCTCTCCTAACTCGACTATCATTATTTATCTGTTCCATCAACAAAGCTTTGGCAACTAAATCTGATAGAGTGTGCAATTCGAACTTCTTCACTTCATTCTGAATCTCTTCATTCAAACCGTTCTGAAACTTCTGAACCTTCATCCTCTCATCACGATAATCTCCTCCAGCAAAGCGTAGCAACCTGCAAAACTCTCCATGGTACTCATCTATGGTCTTGCTTCCTTGTCTCAAGTTCAACCAATCAGAAATCATCCTCTCTCGTACTGAATTCGGGAAGTACTTAGTGAAGAAGGTATCCTTGAATGTAATCCAAGAGATGGGTTGTTGCAAATTTCCACTAGCTAGTCTCCACCAATTGTAAGCTTCTTTCTTCATCATAAAACTGCTAAGTCCACTTTCTTATCCTCAGGAGTACTGCTAGCTGCAAAGGTCTTCTCCAATTCTTCTATCCAATTCTCAGCCACTGTCGGATCAGTGCTAGTACCATCAAACTCTGGAACCATCTTACTAAAGTCATGTAGTTTGATCTGGTTGGCTTGTTCATTCACAGGTGGTGCTTCATTCGGTCTTACCCAGGTTGATTACCTTGCTGTACAAAGTACTGTGTCTGCTGGTACATCATCATTTGATATTGTTGCATCATTGCCATCATGTCTCTTATCATACCATACATGGAATTCGGATCACCTGTAGGCATCTGTGGCATAGGAGGAATAGGCGGCATAGGTGGTGGTGGCGGAATCGGAGTCGGTAAAGGAATCTGAGAAGCAGAAGCCGATGCTGGAGATGGAGTGGTCTCATTACTTGGGGTAGAAGATGATGTAGGAGCAGATGTAGATGAAGACTGTGGCGGTGGCATGCTTTCCCTATCTGATTGCTGTCTAGTAGATCTTCTTAACCTGTCCATCTTCATAGCCATACACAATACATTCAACACACATACAGGTATATGCATTCAAGTCACACATTCAACCTATTAATTAGCATTCACAATCACACATCATAACAAACAATCCATCAAGCAATAAGGCAAGCAATAAGCACAAAACATTCAAGAAAACAAACAAACACAAGCATTCAAGCAACTTAGCAACTATGCTCATCCTATTCTACCTATTTGTGTCTAAGTCAAGTCGCAAACAAATCATTTTAATTAGGCAAACAATTAATCAAACTATGCTCTGATACCAACTGTAAGGACCCCTATTACCCCTAGTTGAAATAAGCAATAGCAGTTCCCCAACCGCATATAATCTGCAGAATTATATGCAAGGTTGTCTTAAAAGGATTGTTTGATGAATTGTTCACCTAATCTTAAGGAATAAATCATTTTGAGAAATAATTACTTAGTAGCTTTTCAAAACATATTAACATATATATACACAACTTCAAACAAAGGCAGATCAAGCTAGATATATACATACATATATTACATCCACAGGCTTCTTACAAGCCTTAAACAAAATAACAAAATATAAAGCTTAACAAAGCTTTACAAACATCCATTCTAACTAACTATCTAGTCTATTACAAAAAGAATGGTTCCATCCAGTCCTGGTCAAACTCTAGTCCTCATATTCCTCCAAGAAGTCCTCAAAATCGGAGCCATAACCCATGCTCGCATAGGACTCGTCCAGGTCATCACCTGAAATTGTTAAAAGAATGAGCCAGAGGCCCAGTACACAGCAACGAATACAAAAGCGAGATGAAGCACACAAGCTTATTCTAAATGCAATATGCAACATCCATTCAATTATTCTTTAATCTTTAATTAATCAATCAACACGGGAGTATTCAAACTCCGGACAACAGGGATCGCGAGGGGACCTGAGTAACACTCGGACGCTCAGGGGGTTGATATAAGTAGTTCGGGTACTCATACCGTCCTAGATATCGTTAAGTCAAAGAGAAAAGTAGCTTCCTCCAGGGTTAATAGCCGTTACTTAGCTTTATTTATACTCAGTCCATATCATAAAATATAGTTCACCCGTTCTCATAAACGTTTGAACTAAACTATGGTACTTCCTACCAAGTTTAAATAAATTTTCACCGATCTATACCCCCTCGACTACCCGCCGTACCACTTAATGAAAGTCATCTCAAATGACAGGAGTGGCCTAAGCGCCTAGATCTATCGTGCTCAAACTGAGCAAGGTGCCGCTCCCCGAACCAGATACCAACTTCCATCCCAAACTCATCAAACTATGAGGGGTCGCCGTTAGGTTCATACATGACCTGGCGTAGGAATTGGATTTTAACGGCATAAAACACAAGCAACAATCACATTTTAAGTTTTCTTATTATATATTTAAGTTTTATAAATGCCTATCCTAACAGAGACAAGCAGGTTACTGCGTACCTGTATTAGCTCGGGAGTTAATAGGGATAATCGAAAGGGAATCAATCACTGTAAAAGAAGTAATTACAACTCACACTTAGTTCAAGTATAATCATCCAAAGAAATTCAAATAAATTATTATAACATCCTCACATAGCATTTAGATATCATATATTATCATACAATACCCAACAAATACTTAAATGACCATTTATCAAGCTTTGAACAACTTTTAGTAAACAACAATAAGTTTTAAACTTTGTTGGAAAGCGTATCAGCTGGAAAGAATTGAAATTTAAGAACTGATACTTTTGTAATTTGTAAAATCTTAAAACATGAAAGTTTTAGATCTTTTCCTTAGCTTTCCAACGCAACTTAAATCACCTCAATCGGAGATCGGATGAAAAAGTTACGGCTAAAATACAAAGAGCTGCGAAACAGGGGAAGTCTACACGACCGGGTACACGGCCCGTGTATGGAGGCCGTGTTGGGTAAAAAAAATGACCCGAGAGCAACTTTAAGAATTTCAAGGCCTACACGACCATGTACACAGGCTGTGTACACTGGAGCGAAAAAAATGACGAAATCCCCTGTTTTCAAAATGCATTTTACACTTCTTAAAATTCTTTAAACTCATTCTAAAGTTTCCAAAACTTGTTATATGATCATCCCATCATTCAAACAACACCAAACACCTCCAAAACTTCATCAACTCCAAATCACTATTCATCATCTTCTTCAATATTAGGTCATCCAACCACATGCATTCACCAACACTTCCAACACTTCAAAACTCGTCCTAAGCACATAAAACTAACCAATCTAGTCCTATTACACTTCATATAATATCCATACCACATGAGTCACGAATTCATAAACAAAATATCATCAAGAACACATATAAGCATGAAAATGAAAAATTGAGAACACACTTACCACTTGGACTTCTATGCTCGGTTTAAGGACTCTAGATCAAGCTTTTGATGGTGAGAATTGTAGAAAATCAAACTTCAACTTAGGGGTCACCTTGGGAGCTCTTTTGATGAAGAGAGGAATGAGTTTAGGGCAAATGGAGGGTTTTTGGCTTGGTCTGAAATTTTTGGCCGAATTTTTGAAGTTAAAAAGTTTAAACTTATCCTAAGTTGACTTTAAGGCATAAGGGCATTAAAGGCTTAATGACTTTGTTTTGGGTTAATTAATATTTTGTCTTAAGGCACATAATGGGGTTTAATGGCTAAGTTTTTAGCCTATTTTTTTTTCTACTACTTAAGGATATTTATATACATTCCACTTAGTCTAAGCACAAATAACACACTTTAAGGCATATTAATATTTTACAAACTCAATAAATAATTAATCTAACATATTTAAATAATTCTACACTTTCACACATCATAATACTCATCAAAATTAAATTAACCATCAACATATATTTATCATGCATAATTCAACAATTCATTCATAAAACAAAATTAGGAATTTCTTGGCTATTTCATTCTCCCCTCCTTCAAAAAGTTTCGTCCTCGAAACTTATCATACCTTAATCATTGCTCAAACAACTCGGGATACTTCTGTCTCATCTCATCTTCGGGTTCCCAAGTCGCCTCTCTTTCGCTTTGACCCGACCACAAAACTTTGACAAAAGGAATTACTTTCTTTCTCAATACCTTATCAATCTTGTCGAAGATCTTAATAGGTTTCTCAATTGTGCTTAGGTCGGGTTGAATCTCGGGTTGATGAGTAGAGACGATAGCTTCAGGATCCGATACACACTTTCTGAGCTGTGACACATGAAACACATCATGAACTTCGGACAAATTCGGGGGTAAAGCTAGTCGATAAGCTAATGGCCCGATTCTTTCCAAAACTTCATATGGACCTATATATCTTGGATTCAACTTTCCTTTAACCCCAAATCTAATCACTCCTTTTGTTGGTGAGATCTTAAGGAATACATGGTCACCAACTTCGAATTCCAATGGTCTTCTCCTCATGTCAGCATAGCTCTTATACCGATCTTGAGCCGTCTTCATTCTCTGCTTAATCACTCGGATCTTGTCAACCGCTTGCTGTACTAACTCAGGACCCAAAACTGTTCTTTCACCAACTTCATCCCAATGTATTGGGGATCTGCACTTCCTACCATACAGTGCTTCATAAGGCGCCATCTGAATCGTTGCTTGGAAGCTATTGTTGTAAGAAAACTCTATGAGTGGCAAATATGTATCCCATCTATTGCCAAAGTCTAAGGCACATGCTCTTAACATATCTTCCAAGATCTGGATCGTTCTTTCAGATTGCCCGTCTGTCTGAGGATGAAATGCCGTGCTAAACTGAAGCTGTGTACCCAAAGCAGTATGTAGACTCTTCCAAAATCTGCTGACAAAGCGTGAATCCCTATCTGAAGTGATCGTCTTTGGAATACCATGCAATCTCACTATCTCTTTGATATAGGTATGTGCTATCTTCTCCAATGATTCTCCAACTCTTAATGGTATGAAATGAGCCGACTTTGTCAATCTATCCACGATAACCCAAACAACTTCATACTTGGTTATGGTTTTGGGTAAAGCCGATACAAAATCCATGGTAATGTCTTCCCATTTCCATTCAGGCACTGACAAAGGTTGAAGTTCTCCTCCGGGCCGTTGATGTTCAATCTTTACTTGTTGACAAACCATACACTTAGAGACATATTGAGCTACATCCCTCTTTAAACCTTCCCACCAATAATTTCTTTTTAGATCCTTATACATTTTTGTACTTCCGGGGTGAATCGAATATGGAGAGGAATGGGCTTCCTTCATGACTTCTTCTCTTAACCCACATGGCACAAATAGTCGATTCCCATATCTCACAACACCATCCATATCAATCCTTAATTCTTTCCTTTTCCCAATCCTTATAGAATCCTTTATTCCTTTGGTTTCATCGTCTTCCTCTTGAGCTTGTTTAATTCTATCCAGAATTGTTGGTTGCAAAGACAGTTGAGCTAACATCACATCTACTTGCTCCATAGTGACTTCAAGATCTAGCTTCATGAACTCTATCTGGATCTCCTTTTGGCTAGAAAGCAAAGTAGCAATGTCTTCATGTTTCTTTCTACTAAGCGCATCCGCTACTACATTAGCTTTCCCGGGATGGTAGAGGATCTCCACGTCATAATCCTTAAGTAGTTCAAGCCATCTTCTCTGTCTCATATTGAGTTCTTTCTGTGTGAAGATGTACTTTAAACTCTTGTGGTCCGTATAGATCTTACACTTCTCTCCAAACAAATAATGTCTCCACAATTTCAGTGCAAGTATAACAGCTGCTAACTCTAAATCGTGTACTGGATAATTCTTTTCATGTGGTTTCAACTGTCTGGAAGCATAAGCTATAACTCTCCCGTCTTGCATAAGCACACAACCGAGTCCTTGAATAGATGCATCACTGAAGACTATGAATTCCTTTCCATGGACTGGTAGCGCCAAGATAGGAGCCGATATCAATCTCTCCTTCAACTCTTCAAAGCTCTTCTCACATCTATCATCCCATTCAAACCTAACATTCTTTCGGGTCAATCGGGTTAATGGAGATGCAATCTTTGAGAATCCTTCCACAAATCTTCGATAATATCCAGCTAATCCAAGAAAGCTTCTGATTTCACTCACCGTTGTAGGCCTTGTCCACTTGAGAATCGCCTCAATCTTCGTTGGATCAACTGAGACTCCTTCTTTTGAAATAATATGTCCAAGAAAAGATATCTCCTCTAACCAAAACTGACACTTGTTAAACTTGGCATATAGTTTCTTCTCTCGAAGCCTTTGTAACACAAGTCTCAAATGCTCTTGATGCTCTTCTTTGCTTCGGGAATAGATCAAGATATCGTCAATGAAGACTATGACAAATGAATCCAAATAATCCTTGAAGACTCTATTCATCAAGTCCATAAATGCAGCTGGTGCATTGGTTAACCCGAAAGGCATCACTAAAAATTCGAAGTGTCCATATCTGGTTCTGAAAGCTGTCTTCTGAATGTCTTGAGATTTAATCTTAAGCTGATAGTATCCTGATCTCAAGTCGATCTTAGAAAACACAGTTGCTCCCTTCAATTGATCAAACAGATCGTCAATCCGTGGCAAAGGATACTTATTCTTGATAGTAACCCGGTTCAATTCTCTGTAGTCAATACACATACGCAAACTCTCATCCTTCTTCTTGACAAAAAGCACTGGAGCACCCCACGGGGATATGCTTGGTCTAATAAAACCCAAGTCTTGCAACTCTTGTAACTGTATCTTCAACTCCTTCAACTCTGCTGGAGCCATTCTATATGGAGCTTTAGAGATAGGTACTGTTCCAGGCAATATTTCGATTCCAAACTCTATCTCTCTATCAGGTGGTAATCCAGGTAACTTCTCAGGAAATACATCCACAAACCCATTCACAACTGGCACCATGTTGATATCTACTTCCTCCATACTCATAGCTGCTATAACCGGTTTCTCCCACAACTCCATGAACTTCATACTCTTAGGTCTTAACCTCTCTAACATATATGAAAACCTTCCTTCATCCAAATCAAAACTCAACTCCGCTCTACTACAATCGATAGTGACCTTATAATGATTTAGCCAATTCATTCCCAATATTACATCAAAATCAGATAAAGGTAACACTATCATATCAATAGGCATGCTCACATCAGAAATCATCACATTCACATTCTTACACACACATGGATGCCTATTTTCAATCACTAACGGAGTAGTTACACACATAACACGATCACTCAACACTTCAGAAGCAAGATTACAATCGTTCATGAAATTCTCAGAAATACATGCATGAGTCGCCCCTGTATCAATCAACACATAAGCATTCCTATCACACACATTCAGAATACCTGCCAAGGTGTCTACTGCAGGCGTATCTTCAACTTGCTGTAGGGTGAAAACTCTAGCATTTGTCTTCCCTTTTTCCACATTCATTCCCTTTTTAACATCAGGTCGATCTTTGCAATTGGAAATATGATGCCCTCTTTGCTTACAATAAGCACAAAACACTGGTGGTAGCTTGGGATTCTGACACTCTGTGTATTTATGCCCAACTTGACCACATGAGAAGCACGCTCCGGGAGTCCACTTACAAGTTGTCTCTTCATGAGGACCATAGCATCTAGGGCATTTCTTCTCAAACACTGGTGTAGAAGCCTTAGATGTTGACTTCTGACCTCCTTGTTTTCCCAGGTAAGGTCTCTTTCCTCGGTTTTGATAATAGCCTCCTTTGCTAACACCTTGATAACCGCCATAAGATGTGGCTGGAGCAGGTCTCTTCCCCATGAAAGCAGCTCTTCGGGCTCTCCTAACTCGACTATCATTATTTATCTGTTCCATCAACAAAGCTTTGGCAACTAAATCTGATAGAGTGTGCAATTCGAACTTCTTCACTTCATTCTGAATCTCTTCATTCAAACCGTTCTGAAACTTCTGAACCTTCATCCTCTCATCACGATAATCTCCTCCAGCAAAGCGTAGCAACCTGCAAAACTCTCCATGGTACTCATCTATGGTCTTGCTTCCTTGTCTCAAGTTCAACCAATCAGAAATCATCCTCTCTCGTACTGAATTCGGGAAGTACTTAGTGAAGAAGGTATCCTTGAATGTAATCCAAGAGATGGGTTGTTGCAAATTTCCACTAGCTAGTCTCCACCAATTGTAAGCTTCTTTCTTCATCATATAAACTGCTAAGTCCACTTTCTTATCCTCAGGAGTACTGCTAGCTGCAAAGGTCTTCTCCAATTCTTCTATCCAATTCTCAGCCACTGTCGGATCAGTGCTAGTACCATCAAACTCTGGAACCATCTTACTAAAGTCATGTAGTTTGATCTGGTTGGCTTGTTCATTCACAGGTGGTGCTTCATTCGGTCTTACCCCAGGTTGATTACCTTGCTGTACAAAGTAATACTGTCTGCTGGTACATCATCATTTGATATTGTTGCATCATTGCCATCATGTCTCTTATCATACCATACATGGAATTCGGATCACCTGTAGGCATCTGTGGCATAGGAGGAATAGGCGGCATAGGTGGTGGTGGCGGAATCGGAGTCGGTAAAGGAATCTGAGAAGCAGAAGCCGATGCTGGAGATGGAGTGGTCTCATTACTTGGGGTAGAAGATGATGTAGGAGCAGATGTAGATGAAGACTGTGGCGGTGGCATGCTTTCCCTATCTGATTGCTGTCTAGTAGATCTTCTTAACCTGTCCATCTTATAGCCATACACAATACATTCAACACACATACAGGTATATGCATTCAAGTCACACATTCAACCTATTAATTAGCATTCACAATCACACATCATAACAAACAATCCGTCAAGCAATAAGGCAAGCAATAAGCACAAAACATTCAAGAAAACAAACAAACACAAGCATTCAAGCAACTTAGCAACTATGCTCATCCTATTCTACCTATTTGTGTCTAAGTCAAGTCGCAAACAAATCATTTTAATTAGGCAAACAATTAATCAAACTATGCTCTGATACCAACTGTAAGGACCCGCTATTACCCCTAGTTGAAATAAGCAATAGCAGTTCCCCAACCGCATATAATCTGCAGAATTATATGCAAGGTTGTCTTAAAAGGATTGTTTGATGAATTGTTCACCTAATCTTAAGGAATAAATCATTTTGAGAAATAATTACTTAGTAGCTTTTCAAAACATATTAACATATATATACACAACTTCAAACAAAGGCAGATCAAGCTAGATATATACATACATATATTACATCCACAGGCTTCTTACAAGCCTTAAACAAAATAACAAAATATAAAGCTTAACAAAGCTTTACAAACATCCATTCTAACTAACTATCTAGTCTATTACAAAAAGAATGGTTCCATCCAGTCCTGGTCAAACTCTAGTCCTCATATTCCTCCAAGAAGTCCTCAAAATCGGAGCCATAACCCATGCTCGCATAGGACTCGTCCAGGTCATCACCTGAAATTGTTAAAAGAATGAGCCAGAGGCCCAGTACACAGCAACGAATACAAAAGCGAGATGAAGCACACAAGCTTATCTAAATGCAATATGCAACATCCATTCAATTATTCTTTAATCTTTAATTAATCAATCAACACGGGAGTATTCAAACTCCGGACAACAGGGATCGCGAGGGGACCTGAGTAACACTCGGACGCTCAGGGGGTTGATATAAGTAGTTCGGGTACTCATACCGTCCTAGATATCGTTAAGTCAAAGAGAAAAGTAGCTTCCTCCAGGGTTAATAGCCGTTACTTAGCTTATTTATACTCAGTCCATATCATAAAATATAGTTCACCCGTTCTCATAAACGTTTGAACTAAACTATGGTACTTCCTACCAAGTTTAAATAAATTTTCACCGATCTATACCCCCCGTCGACTACCCGCCGTACCACTTAATGAAAGTCATCTCAAATGACAGGAGTGGCCTAAGCGCCTAGATCTATCGTGCTCAAACTGAGCAAGGTGCCGCTCCCCGAACCAGATACCAACTTCCATCCCAAACTCATCAAACTATGAGGGGTCGCCGTTAGGTTCATACATGACCTGGCGTAGGAATTGGATTTTAACGGCATAAAACACAAGCAACAATCACATTTTAAGTTTTCTTATTATATATTTAAGTTTTATAAATGCCTATCCTAACAGAGACAAGCAGGTTACTGCGTACCTGTATTAGCTCGGGAGTTAATAGGGATAATCGAAAGGGAATCAATCACTGTAAAAGAAGTAATTACAACTCACACTTAGTTCAAGTATAATCATCCAAAGAAATTCAAATAAATTATTATAACATCCACATAGCATTTAGATATCATATATTATCATACAATACCCAACAAATACTTAAATGACCATTTATCAAGCTTTGAACAACTTTTAGTAAACAACAATAAGTTTTAAACTTTGTTGGAAAGCGTATCAGCTGGAAAGAATTGAAATTTAAGAACTGATACTTTTGTAATTTGTAAAATCTTAAAACATGAAAGTTTTAGATCTTTTCCTTAGCTTTCCAACGCAACTTAAATCACCTCAATCGGAGATCGGATGAAAAAGTTACGGCTAAAATACAAAGAGCTGCGAAACAGGGGAAGTCTACACGACCGGGTACACGGCCCGTGTATGGAGGCCGTGTTGGGTAAAAAAAATGACCCGAGAGCAACTTTAAGAATTTCAAGGCCTACACGACCATGTACACAGGCTGTGTACACTGGAGCGAAAAAAATGACGAAATCCCCTGTTTTCAAAATGCATTTTACACTTCTTAAAATTCTTTAAACTCATTCTAAAGTTTCCAAAACTTGTTATATGATCATCCCATCATTCAAACAACACCAAACACCTCCAAAACTTCATCAACTCCAAATCACTATTCATCATCTTCTTCAATATTAGGTCATCCAACCACATGCATTCACCAACACTTCCAACACTTCAAAACTCATCCTAAGCACATAAAACTAACCAATCTAGTCCTATTACACTTCATATAATATCCATACCACATGAGTCACGAATTCATAAACAAAATATCATCAAGAACACATATAAGCATGAAAATGAAAAATTGAGAACACACTTACCACTTGGACTTCTATGCTCGGTTTAAGGACTCTAGATCAAGCTTTTGATGGTGAGAATTGTAGAAAATCAAACTTCAACTTAGGGGTCACCTTGGGAGCTCTTTTGATGAAGAGAGGAATGAGTTTAGGGCAAATGGAGGGTTTTTGGCTTGGTCTGAAATTTTTGGCCGAATTTTTGAAGTTAAAAAGTTTAAACTTATCCTATTGACTTTAAGGGCATGAGGGCATTAAAGGCTTAATGACTTTGTTTTGGGTTAATTAATATTTTGTCTTAAGGCACATAATGGGGTTTAATGGCTAAGTTTTTAGCCTATTTTTTTTTCTACTACTTAAGGATATTTATATACATTCCCTTAGTCTAAGCACAAATACACACTTTAAGGCATATTAATATTTTACAAACTCAATAAATAATTAATCTAACATATTTAAATAATTCTACACTTCACATCATCATATACTCATCAAAATTTAAATTAACCATCAACATATATTTATCATGCATAATTCAACAAT